>JAJEJO010000571.1:420658-587346 GCA_020662805.1 Glaucomys volans | reverse complement strand
CACAGACACTGAGCTGGCATCTGGGCCAATGTGGGTTGGTTTTTGAAAGATGGAAATATGACCATATTTGTAAAATGGACTTGTTATGGGTTGAAGAATCTCATGGAATTGGGCAACTGTTGAAAGGAGGTTCCAAAGGAAAATGAACAACGTGGAAGAAATGCATAAAACCCAAATGACCACCTGTATCCCCAATAGGGACTTAGGGTACTATCCAACCTTCAGACAAGGCCAGATTTCCAATTTCCCCAACAGTTAAGAATCAAATAAATTAGAATTCCAATAAAACAGGATAATGCATTCATTTGCTTCTTATCAGTTGTTGCTGTTTTTTTTTTGGGGGGGGGGACATTCACCTTGCAAGAAGCATGATAACTGATCCAACTCGGGCAGACATTGAAGAGATGTATCTGTCAGCTCTCCTGAGGACATCCTCCAAAGTTCTCAGCAACATATTCCTTAAAAATGGTAATGCAACATTGAAACTATGTGTAATAAGGGAATTGGTACATTTTTATAGTATAAACTATTTGAGTGGTTTACACTATAAAATAAATGAAAACAATAGATTTCAAGGATTTGTGCTAAAATGATGAACAGGTGTGGCAGAAGGAAATCATCTGACAATATAAAAAGCACTTACCCAAGAGTTGGTACAAGTAGGTCATCTATGCTGAGTGGAGAATAAGGGTAGGGGACAAATGATGTCCACTGACATTAGTTAACAACATGTCTAAATCTGGAAATAATGAAGGCATCTTTGTATGTTTTGCTAACTGGAATTTGTTTAAGAAAATTAATGGGACTAAAATTCAGTCAAATTATGCACAGTATATCTGATATGCTAAGTATAGCTTGTTATATACCCTACGTCCTCCAGTTTAAGGGCTGTACTCTAAAGAGCATGGCAAGTGAAATAGCTTAACCAAATTGCTTTCCAAATAGCTTTACTGACTGCCAAAAAAAGAAAATTCACTTTAAAAACCTAAGAAGAAAAAAATATATAAAATGAACAGTATGTAGCGATTAAGACATGCAGAAATGCAAAAGGTAGAGATTAAAAGAAAAATAAATGAAAAAATACAAATGAAAGCAACTGAAGACATAGTTTTTAACCTAAGATGACACCTTGGTATCATATTATAACCACAGACAAGCAGGTGCTTGGTCCCAGAGTGAGCTGTCAGAGTAGGGGAAGCTACAAAAAGAACAAGATGCCACTCTGCTATTCTCGGTTGTTCTTCCACTTGCCACTCCCTGGAACATTCCCAGGCATAGAGGCTAGTAATCAATTTGGTAGAATCAGCCCTGATGAAATTCACTTGAAAGATGATAGAACCTGAGAGTAAGAGGAAATACAGCCAGCCATCTATTAATTATCCATCGCTAGTAATGGCAAGCGAGCTGAGGCCATGACAAAAATCTACAGCAATGCCAAAAAGAATATTTTTAACCTCAAACTTTTCTCTGTTCTCTTCATTCACCTCCATCAACCTTTTGCCAGGGAAGTTGTCCGATACGAGTTTTAAAAACTGATACAGTGCTAATGTTGAACAAAACTCGCATTTTGGACTGCAGGACACAGATGGGAAAGTCAAGGAACTATATAATACGTAAATTGTCCCCTGAATAGACAGGAAACAAAAGAGTCATGTTGGTTTCCCCAACCCTGTGATATTGTTCCTAAAAGCCCAGCCAAACTTGACCTTCAGCCCTCAAATATATGGCTCACTTGCCAGGTGCTCAATGGGTAGATAGGTGAATTTTCTCCAGCTGTGGTAGAGTTAATTCATGTGTAAATTAAGAATTGTTCTTATATCATAATTCTGTGATTGAGGCGCATGAGAAATTTCATTCTAAAATCAAAGAAAAACATTATCCATCATTCTTAGGAAGGTACCAAAGTTATCTTTATTTGGGTTGCATTTATATATATCCAGTTGGGGGAAGAGATTTCATCATGGATGATTTTTATTTAAAATGAAACTTTTTAAAAACAGGAAAAATGCATATATTTATGTTGTATAGCATGTTGTTTTGAAATGTGGATACATTATGGAATGGCTGAATCAGGCTAATCAGCATACACATTACATCACAAAGTCACTTTGTGTGTGTGTGTGTGTGTGTGTGTGTGTGTGTGTGGTGAGAACACCTAAAATCTACTCTCTTTGTGCAGTTCTAAAGGATCCAGACGTGTTATTAGCTATAGTCACCAGTATGTACAATAAACCCTCAAATTTACTTCTCTTGTGTAACTGGAATTTTGTATCTTTTGACTGACATCCTAATTCCTCTTCCCACCCCAAGCCTCAGGTAACCACTATTCTATACTCTATGAGTTCAACATTTTTAGATCCCACATATAAGTGACATCATGTGATATTCGTGTGTCTGTACCAAGTTTATTTCCCTTAACAGAAGTCCCTCCAGGATCACCGATATCATAAAAAATAACAGGATTTCCTTTTCTTTTTTTTTTTTTTTACAGGCAGTATTCCATTGTGTGTGTGTGTTTATTTACTCATCTATTGATGAACAGTACTAATTTTATAATTACTTTCAGTGAACTATTATTTTAATGGCTTAGCCATTAAACTTTAGCTTAACTATTTGCTATTCTTAAACATCCATCCTCTCTCAGGCCCTGGAGGGAAGTCCTATCTACTACATATTAAATAGTCCCAAACCTCCTTATTCACAATTATGTAGACCTGTGCTGGAAGTAAGGGAAAGCAATGGATTAGTGAACCAACAACCCATTGGATTCCTTCTTCAGATTATTTCAACAAAGGAGTTTAACTTGATTGTCCATTGACCTGGGAGTCATCCAAAACCCATAAGGGGTTCTGGTGCACTGAAACAGAAAGGTTGATCTACAATGGAAAGAGCAAAGCAGGTAAGCAAAAAGAATCAAACATGGAGGACATGTGACTCCAGAATAAAATAGATTTCTGATTTTTACTTTTCCAGCTCCTTTTCTAGACTCTCTTAAGACCTGGATCAACTTTCTGCTTTTAGGATCTGCCCAGTACTCTAGTATTCTTAAGATGAGTTCCTCCTCTTTCTTTAGCTAGTTTAAGGGGAGTCCTGTTCCTGGTTAAGCAAATAATCTCAGACAAAGACTGCTATGAAAACCGGGCAGATTTGTGGCTGCCTTATCTTCACTCCAAATAGAATGGAATTCTTGCCATTTAGTGCTTTATGATGCATATTAGGTGAAGAACAATCTTAATGAAAACAAACTACTATGAAAATGATTTATATTTTTGGAGAAAACACCAAATTTTTCAAGAAAAATATGCTTTAATTATTAAATTATCCTGTTCCATGTAGAGTTAGATATCTTTAAAACTGTAAAAGGAGGGGCTGGGGATATAGAGCTCAGTTGCTAAAGTGCTTATCTCCCATGCACAAAGCCTTGGGTTCAATTCCTAACACCACAAAACAACAACAACAACCGAACAAACAGAAACAAAAAAATCTCTAAAAGAAGAATAGGATAGATACTTCTGTAAATGATATTGTGTTAATGCTCGGAACACCTACAAGCTAATACTGGAAATTGATTCATTGAACATTTTTTTTTTAAAGATCTAGAAGGGAAGTGCACAAGTTTCCAGGTGTGAAAATGTTGCTGCCTTCCTTCAGCTGATGAAATGAGAAACAGGTAGGATGATCATGCCTGGGAGCGTTGTTAGGTAACCCAATATGTTAAGGATACAGAATGCAGGCTCAGCCACCTGCTGTGAGGGCAGGCTGGCAGGCTATGCCCTACAGTGGTTGAAACCTCAGGCTTTAGCAACAGATAGGTGTGGGATGGGGGTTTTGAATCCCAGTTCAACCTTGTATTGTGTCCTTGGGGACCTTGACACCTGAACAGGTCACTAAACCTCAGTTTCCTCATCTGTAAATTAGATATATTAGGGTTAATGTGTGCCCTCAATGAGCTAATAACACAAGCTCCTTAGCAAGTTACTTTGTACATAGTGAACTTTCTATAAATGCCCGTTGTTATAAATGCCAGTTGTGGTTATGAGTATTTCCTCTTAATAAATGCCAATTGTTAAAGCCAGTCTGGTTAGTGTTTCCTCTGCCTGGAATAACCCATCTCTTTTCCTGCCTGATTCCTACTTGTTCCTGAATGTCAGTTTAGAAATATACCCATTAGCAAATGCCTGAGGGCCTAGTATGTGTCACACACCTCCAGGAAGCAGCCCTCCTAGATAACCTTACATTGGATATCAGACCTTTCAGATAATTAATTCTCACATATTAATTATAACCTAGAAAAGAATATTTAAGTCATTGTAAAATTTGCTCTTAGAAATGTGCTTTGTTTGGCCAAAAGCATAGACAACAGCATTAGGAAGGGCATGAGAAATCAGAACACACCCTATTCTATCTTTCTAAACAAAAGCACCATAATGAGTTTAGACTAAATAAAAAAAGAAAAAACAGAAAAATACTAAACAATCCCAAAAGTGCAAGCTTTGAAATAGAAGTATAGATAATTGATTTTTTTAAAAAAAATTACCTCTTCGACTTTAGATAGATACAAGGAAGATGCTTCTAAGAAGAAAATAGTCTTTCATGGAGTCAGAACTCAAATGACAACTTTGTTATTTTTCCCATAGCTATTAGTAATAAGTGACAAAGGATAGGTGGTTCTCTACAGATTTCATTCCCAGCTGTCCCCACCCCCAAGCCCAGATCCCCACAGGTACACCCAGCACCCCAGCGTAACAGATAAATTAAGTGGCCCAGAATGAATCGTCTCCCTTTCCAGTCACTCATGTAACCTTACATGGATAGGCAACATATGCATAACACACAAGAGATCTTTTTTGCGTGTTTTTTTCTAGTTTCACAAAAATGGGATCCATTAAAACACCTTCTTCCTAGTGTAGAAATCCCTCTAAGTCACCTGTAGAACTTTTGTTCCTGTTCTTAGTGGTGTCGAGCACTCTTTCCATTCGTGTTTCATGCTTGACACAGCCATTTCTCTATAATAAGCATCCTTTCTGCTTCTGGTTGAGCACCTCCCCCCAATACAAACAGTATCACAGGAAATACCTTTTGCATAGTTCCTTAAGTACTGCTGATTTTCTTTCTGTGGGTTAGATTCCCAAGAGTGAGATTATTGGGTTGAAAGGTATAAATATTTTAAAATTTTGAGATGCTGCTTGACAGTTTTACAACAACAACAAAAAGTTCTCACACTCCCACCAGTGATGTGAGAGTACCCTTTCCCTTTCCCCACATCCCAGCCAGCAATAAATGTTAGCTTTCCTCCCAGCCCGTCTGGAAAGGATGAAGTGACAGCTCCTTGCTCTTGTTTTGTGCAGTTTCCTGACTACTCAGGCTTTAGAGTCTCTTTTCGTGGGTTTGTTGTGTTTGGGGCTATGATCTGTCTGTTCAAATCCTTTCTCCATCTGTCTACATGGGAATATGCCTTTTTCTTGGAAAAACTTTTATATGGTTTCAATTAATATTATGATGCTATTAACCCATCTTTTATCTTTCCTGTATAAACCAGGATCACTTCCAATTCTGTATTCTTCCCACTGATCCTAGCCTATTCCCATGTCATAGCTTATTCACTTGATTACCACAATTATACAGTATCCTCTGATATTCCCAGAGACACTCTCCCGCTCTCCCTAACCACACACTCATGGTGGGTTGTTTTGTTTTGTTTTACCATGCCTTTTTTAGATATTTTTGGGCTTTCTTTCATTCATGTAAATTCTAAAGATGTTTTAGGTAATTAAAGTAACCCATTTTGGGATTCCATTTGGAATGGAACTAAATTTATGTATTGGTTTTAGAGCAATTAACATTCTTTATGGTATTAACTCATCTCAAACCAGAAAATGTTATACTCAGTTCAGATCTTTTCTAAATATTTGTTCATGAGATCGTTTGGTTTTCCTATAGATCCTGTTAACTTCTTGTTAAATAAATTCCTGCTGTTTATATATACTGTGTCACTATTAGAAATGGTTTTCTTCCCCATTTTCATTTAGTAAACTTAGTGCTTGAGAAGAGAAAAACTGTCCTTTTAATATTTATTTTGTATACTGCCATCCTACCAGATTCCTTAACGAAGCTAGTACATTTTTGACTAGAGTCTCATGGATTTCTAGGTATGCAATTATATCATTAGCAAAAAAAAAATTGTGATTTTAATATCTTTTCTAATGTCTATAGAAGTTTTAATAAGTAGTTCCCGGTTTGAATGGAAATAGTTTAGTATATTGTGTTTTCTAATTTAGAATGACAGTTGTGGTTGGTTTGAGCACTGTGTTTAGTAAATCAAAAAGTTTCATTATATATTTTGAGTATTTATTAGAATTTGTTGAATTTTACCAAAACCCTTTTAGGATCTTTTGATAGAACCCTACAGATTTTAGCTTTCAGTGTGTTGATGTAATTCATTATGTTGATGTTCCCTCAGGATTTTCTGATAGCAATTTACTCCCATGTGCCTTAAATAAAAGTTGTTATACTTTAGCACACTATTTACTGAGAATTTGTTAATGTCCATTTGCTAATACTGCTTTGAGAAGTTCTTGCATCTTAGTTGAAAGTGATAGGGATCTATAATTTTTTAAATTCTGATTTCTACTAGGTTGTGGCCTTAATGTTGTGCTGTTATGGAAAATGAATTGGGGAGTTTTCTCTATTTCTTCCTGTCCTAGGCTAATTTGAGTAGCATTGAAATTTTAAGTAGCATTGAAAGGTTCTGTTCTTTAAAAATAAGACACTCTCTACCCAGGATGGTGTTGGTGCGTATTTAAATGATAACCCTCTTCCCACCTTCCTTCTGTCACAAATGGTTATCCAACTTTCCTATTTCTTCTGGGATAAATTTTAGTCATTTGTGTTTTGCCATAAATTCATTATTATAGTGTAGGTTTTAAATTTTGCTGTAATAGATTTGCTTTTAGAAACGTAAGCATTTTCTTATGATTTAAAAATTTCTCCCACATCTTTTTCTCATCCTTTAGTTTGTCCCTTTTGCTTTCTTTTCTATTTTTTTTAATTATTTTTCTTTCTTATCAGGTCCCTGAAGGATGATTTTCCTCTATTATTAACCTCTTTTTTAAAGATTTTACATTTACCTATTCTTACTTTTATTGTTTCTTGTCTTTTTCTTTTACCTTTGTTAATTCTTCTTCCTTTTGTCTGTATTTAAATTGATCTCTTCCCAATTTCTTAAACAATTCCTTTTATTTATTTTCTTTCTTTAATAAGAAGCACTGGAGCAATGCATTTCCCCCAGGTAACTTGCTCTTTCTGCTGAGGAGCTCAAAAGATTTCCCAGCTACTCTGAGAATTCAGGAGTTTTACTGCAATATATCTATGCACTTGTGATTTCTCCTTAATCTGTCATTTTGCAGACTCAGACTTATTTCTTAAGTGTTGTTTAGGTTTTTAAAAAAATGCTTTCTCTAGTTTAATTTCCCTCTTTTTATCCATATATTTTTTATTTGTTGTTTTGAGATGTACATGAGAGTAGCATGTTTTTGACATATTATGCATACATGGTGTGCAACCCATTCCAATTTTGATCCCATTCTGTGGTTGAACATGATGTGAAGTTACAGTGGGTCATATAGCCATATATGAGCTTAGAAAAGTTATGTTTGATTCATTCTATTGTCTTTCCTATTCCCATCCCTTCTCCTTTCCCTTTAATCCCTTTGTCTAATCCAATGAACTTCTATACTTCCCTTGTTTTCCTTCCCTTGTTATAGGTTAGCATTCACATATCAGAGAGAACATTTGACCTTTGGTTTGGGGGGACTGGCTTATTTCACTTAGCATGATATTCTTCAGTTCCATCTGTTTACTAGCAAATGCCATAATTTCATTCTTCTTTATGGCTGAGTTATATTCCATTGTGTATCTATACCACATTTTCTTTATCCATTCATCTGTTGAAGGACACCTACGTTGGTTCCAAAGCTTTGCTAATGTGAATTGAGTTGCTATAAGCATTGATGTGACTGCATCACTGTACTATGCTGATTTTAAGTCCTTGGGTATAAACCGAGGAATGGGATAATGGGCTCGAACACTGGTTCCAGTCAAGTTTTCTAAGATCTCTGTTTTTCAGAGTGGTTGCACTAGTTTGTAGTCCCACCAGCAATATATGAGTAAACCTTTTCCCCCACATCCTCACCATCATTTATTGTTGCTTGTATTCTTGATAATTGCCATTCTGACAGGAGTGAAATGGAATCTCAGTGTAGTTTTGATTTGCATTTCTCTAATTGCTAGAGATATTGAACATCTTTTCATTTTTTTTATCATTTGCATTTCTTCTTCTGTGAAGTGCCTGTTCAGTTCCTTTATCCATTTATTGGTTGGGTTGTTTGTTTTATTGGTGTTAAGTGTTTTGAGTTCTTTGTGTATCCTGGAGATTAATGCTCTATCTGAAGTGCAGATGGTAAAGATTTTCTCCCATTCTGTAGGCTCTCTGTTCATGTCGATTGTTTCCTTTTTTGTGAAAAAGCTTTTTAGTTGAATGCCATCCCATTTATTGATTCTTGAATTTAGTTCTTGTGCTTTAGGAGTCTTATTGAGGAAATCAGTTCCTAAGCCAATGTGATGGAGAGTCAGGCCTACTTTTTCTTCCGGTATGCGCAAGGTCTCTGGTCTAATGCCAAGGTCCTTGATCCACTTTGTGGTTAATTTTGTGCAGGGTGAGATATAGTGGTTCAACTTCAATCTGCTACATATAGATTTCCAGCACTATTTATTGAAGAGGCTATCTTTTCTTCAAGGTATGTTTATGGTGCCTTTGTCTAGTATGAGATAACTATATTTATATGGGTATGTCTCTATGTCTTCTGTTCCATTTGTCTTCAATTCTATTTTGTGCCAGTACAATTCTGTTTTTTATTACTATAGCTGTGAAGTATAATTTATGGTCTGGTATTGTGATACCTCCTACTTCACATTTCTCACTGAAGATTGCTTTGGCTATTCTGGGCCTCTTATTTTTCCAAATGAATTTAATGAATACTTTTTTCTATTTCTGTGAAGAATGTCATTGAAATTTTAATGGAAATTGCACTAAATCTGTAGTATGGCCATTTTGACAATATTAATTCTGCCTATCCAAGAACAAGGGAGGTCTTTACATTTTCTAAGGTCTTCTTCAATTTCCTTCTTTAGTGGTCTATAGTTTTCATAAAAAGCCTACCAACAAAGAAAAGTGCAGGACCAGATGGATCTCAGCTGAACTCTACTAGAACTTCAAAGAAGAACTTATACCAATACTCCTCAAATTATTCCATGAAATAGAAAAGGAGGGAACCCTTTCAAACTCATTCTGCAAAGTTGGTATCACCCTGATACTCAAACCAGGCAAAGACACATCAAGGAAAGGAAACTTCAGACCAATATCCCTCATGAAGATAGATGCAAAAAGTCTAAATAAAATCTTGGCAAATTGCATACAGAAACATTTTAAAAAGAGTGCGCCATGATCATGTGAGGTTCATTCCAGGGATGCAAGGTTGGTTCAACATACAGAAATCAATAAATATAATTTGTCACATCAACAGACCTAAAGACAAGAACCACATGATTATCTCAATAGATGCAGAAAAAACATTTGACAAAATTCAGCATTCATTCATGTTCAAAAAACTAGAAAAACTAGGGATAGTAGAAACATTCCTAAACATTTAAAAGCTGCATATGCTAACCCCAAGGTCAACATCATTCTAAAAAGAGAAAAACTGAAAGCATGCCCTCTAAAAACTGGAACAAGATAGGGATGCCCTCTTTCACTACTTCTATTGAACATTGTCCTTGAAACACTAACCAGAGCAATTAGACAAAAGAAAAAAATTAAAGGAACATGAATAGGAAAAAAAGAGCTCAAACTATCCCTATATGCCAAGGACATGATTCTATATTTAGAACACCCAAAAAACTCCACCAAAAAGCTTCTTGAACTCTTAAATGAATTAAACAAAGTAGCAGGATATAAAATCAGCACCCATAAATCAACTGTGTTCCTCTACACCAATGACGAGTCAGCTGAGAGAGAAATCAGGTAAATATTCCATTCACAATAGCCTTAAAAAATTAAAATACTTGGAAATCATTCTACAAAAGAAGTGAGAGATCTTTACAATGAAAACTAGTTTTCCTCTTTTTTTGAACCGTTATTGTTTGTCTGTTAAATGTCCTGAATAGATATCCTTCAAATCTTCTCTATCATAAGTTCCAACTCCTCATGTTTGCTTGATTGTGCTCATGGACTTCCAGACCACTCATTCAGATCTCAAGAGGTAGATATTCTCTCCTTTAATTCACCTTCAGAACTTTTCTATTGGAAAATAGATTATTATTTTATTTCAAATGTTAATTTATTATCATTTTACAGGTGAATTTGGGTTCTTTCAGTGCTTATGTATTTTTTAAATGTACATGTTTATCTCCACTAGCAGTTTTAATTCCTTAGGTGTGTATTCTAATTTTTCTCCATGTTTTTCTATATCTGGCTGCTACCATCAGGTATGTGTTATTGTTGGCTGGTTGAAATAATATTCCATTGTCTGGATGTACCACAGTTTATTTATCTGTTCATCTACTGAAGAGCACTTGGTTGTTTCCAAGGTTTGGCAATTATGAATAAAGTCGATATATGCATCCATGTGCAGGTTTTGTGTAGAGATAGAGTTTCAACTCCTTAGGAAGAACCAAGGAGTATGATTTTCATATCTCATGGTAAGAGTACGTTTAGTTTTGTAAGAAACAATCCACAGGGGTTGTTCCTTTTTGTGTCTATATCAGCAATGAATGAGAGTTCCTATTGCTTCACATTCTCACCAGCATTTGGTATTGTCATTGTTTTAAATGTAGGGCATTCTAATAGATTCAGAGTGAGTTTTAGTGTTTTTTGCACTTGTATTTCCCTGATGACATAGGATGTAGAACATCTTTACATGTTTTTTTTTTCTTTTCTTTTCTTTTTTTTTTTTTTTTGGTACCAGAGACTGAATTACATCCCCAGCCCTTTTTTATATTTATTTAGAGGCAGGATCTTGCTAAGTTGCTTAGGGCCTCACTAAGTTGCTGAGGCTGGCTTTGAACTCATGATCCTCCTGCCTTAGCCTCCTGAGTTGCTGGGATTACAGGCGTGCACCACCATGCCTAAACTCTTTGGCCCATTTTTAATTGGGGTTGTTTGTTTTCTCATTGGTGATTTTTAAGATTTCTTCATATATTTTGAATAATATGGGCCTTTGTCAGTATAAGTCTTTTGCAAATATTTTATACCATCTATGGGAATGGTGCTTTAGACTGAATGTGTATATGCTACTCAAAATTCTTATGTTGAAACCCAGTCCACAATGTGATGGTCTATTGTGGCAGTGCCTTTGGGAAATGGTTGGGTCATAAGGGCAGAGCCCTCATGAATGGGATTAATGCCCTTATAAAAGGTGCCCTGCCCCTCCTGCCTTGGAAGGATCCAGAGTGAAGACAGCTGTCTATGAACCAGAAAGTGAACCCTCCTCATACACCAAATCTACTAGCACCTAGATATTGAACTTCCCAGCCTGCCAAACTCTGAGATATAAGTTTCTGTTATTTATTTATTTATTTATTTATTTATTTATTTATGGAACTAAGGATTGAACTCAGGGACACTCAGCCACTGAACTGCATCCCCAGCCCTATTTTGTATTTTATTTAGAGACAGGGTCTCACTGAGTTGCTTAGTGCCTTGCCCGTGCTGAGGCTGACTTTGAACCCGTGATCCTCCTGCCTCAGCCTCCTGAGCCGCTGGGATTTATAAGCCCCTCAATCTGGTATTTTGTTACAGCAGCCCAAACACAGACAACCAGGAATATGGCAACAAGGTTAAACTTCATCAAACGTTGAGGAAATGCAAAGTAAAACCTCAATGGGATTCCTTCACACTTACCAAAATGTCTATCATCAAAAAGACAGAAGATAATAAGTGCTGATGAGGATGCAAACATTGGAACTCTTCTTGTACATAGCTGTTTAGGATGCAGTGATACTAAATGAATGATTGCAGTAAATTACCTTTTATTGTCCTTTGATATGGAGAATCTATTTTCCTAAGAAAAAAATAAGGTATATGTCACATAGTGACTCTTGACAACATAATATTTAGATCAACCATTGGCATGAACCTGCATGGCATTTTCTGGCTTTCTGTTGTTCCCTAACTAGCCTGCTTCCATCTTGTTCTCTTCCCTTCCCTTTTAATGTATAATAGGCTTTGCTCAGAAGTATTTGAAGAAGGTGCAAAACTATCTGCTGATCAAGGTCTGCACCATGTTGGCAGACATTCACCGGAGAGAGAAGTAGAAGAATGCACTTAAAACAGTAGGGGTTTTCTTAATATCAGCCTCAGTTCTGTGCCTTTAAACTAAACTGACTCATTCTTACATTTTAGGATATTTTAGCCCTTTTCCTTGATTGTTCAGGATTCTAATTTAATTTCCAACCTGGGAACCACTGTGTTCTAGTTCTACTTGTTTTCTGACCTATTGGCTTTGTCCCCTTCTCTTCCACCTCCTGCTTTCTCTCCTCCCTCCTTGTCCCTTTCTCCTTCTTGTTCTTTTTCCCTTTCTTCTCTTCTTCTTTTGGCTCCATTTACATCTTGGATTTGGTGACTGAACTCAGGTTTGCCAGTTTTGATCGTCTCTAAAACTTGGCTCCTGGGGTTCTCAGCACCACATGTAAATAAATAAAGCTATTGTGTCTATCTACAACTAAAAAAAAATTTTAAAAACAAACAACAAAAAAACTTGGCTCCTGCTCACCTCTTATTCCACCTACTTCAGATTCTTTCAGTTAAAATACTCACCTGCTTTTGGAGTCTGAGTCTGGTGCCATGCTGGGAGGAAATGGATCAGTCACTGGGGTTCAAAAGATACCATTTTGCCTTGTGTAAGCTCTGTCTTAGCAAGGATCTGTTGAAGTCCCAATATCTCCTTGGTCACCAACAACATTCAAAGACCTTTTCTTATTTGAAGTGGTAATGTAAATGTTAGAGATTAGAGAAATAAGCTAAAATCCAAAACTAAAGAGGAAAAAGAAAAAAAACTTCTGCATGTCCTTTGCTGCTAGCTAGCAGAGCAAAGTATGCACTGGAGAACTTTGAGGTGCAGAGGTCAAAGTCTAGGAAGTTATTTTTCTAGGCTTACCCCTGATTTTTGAGAAATGAATGTAAGCATTTTCTTTTTGGCTTCTCTCTCAAATTAGAAGCCCAAAAGAAAGAACTAAAAACAGACAAACTGTATGTGAGGGAGACTAAGTATCATAGACTCAGGAATTGAAACTTATGAGATACTTTATAATCCTTGAAATATCATAAAAGCACAAATAAGCCAATTATAAATTAACCAGTTTTATTTTTATTTATCTATTGGGGATATAAGAGGGCCTCACATATACAAAATTGGATTAACACCAATCAATTCTTAGTTCACAAACACTATCATCTTTGGTTCATGTAAGCTATCTTTTATTTATTTATCTAATTTTTAAATTATTAAGTTGCAAACCTATGAACCTGTCATACAATCTTAAAGTTACAACTCTCCCCAAACTTAAATCTACCTGTGTGCTATCTTTCTCAACTTCACAACCAGCATGTTGAGTTTCGTGTTGATCATTTTTTATATTCTTAAACAATAAGCTGTTTAGTTTTGCTTACTTTGCATCTCAGACTTGCTATTCGCACTCCCTACTGTGTTATAAGTCACCCATGTTGAAGTGGGTAGAGCTGTACTATCATTCATGTAGTCTACTGGATGCATATGCCACAGACTAATTGATCTGTTCAGCAGTGTGAGCATCCAGCAGAATGAATGTTAGGTGATGCAGAGGGGATGCCTAGGAGTGGAATTGCTGGGTCATGAGAGATGGGAAGCTCACTTTACAAGATAATGTCAACATGTTTCCCAAAATCCATGTGGTGATTCACATTCCCATTTGGTATACAAGCAATTCTGTTGATTCACATCCTTTCTAGTATTTGATGTCAGATTTCTTAATTTTTGCCAATTGAAAGAGTATAAATGGGAATCTCATTATGGTCTTGATTTGCATTCCCTTTGTATCAATACACTTGAGCATCTCCCCAAATGGTTTTTGGACATTTATGTTGCCTCTTCTGTGAAATGCCAGTGTCTGTTTCTTCTGCCTATTTTTCTATTAGGTTGTTTTTTTTTTTTTTAATGTACTCACATCTATCAGTCTTTTATGGGCAGCAGATTTTGACATATTATTTAATTCCATGATTAAAATGATAGTCACTTACAGAACTCTAAATCTTTTGCATTTGATATCTAAATCCTTAACCTACTTAGAACTGATTTTCAAGTGTGATATGAGATAGGGAATCTGATTCATTTATTGTTGTTTTAAAATATTTGTATCTGACTTCATTGCCTTCAGGTAGGAAGAAGGACAGCCTAAGAAGAAAACCTCTTGGTGTCTATTTTCTCAGTAGAGTCAAAGGGGAGAGAAGGTCACATCACCCATTTGTGAGAACACAAATCTAAAGTACTGCCCAGAGATTAATCACCAGATTGTAGGAATAGCAAGAGCCTTCAGAGTTACAGAACCCATCACTCAGCCTCCAGAGAAGATTCAACTAAATCACCCAGGACAAATAAGTGTCTGACTCATTTTAAGATATCTCTGGGAAAAGATTTCTCATTCTAACCCTTGATTGTTTTTCTTAGAAAGTTTCCCCTCTGCCTAGTCATAGAGTCATGCTCATTTCCTTCACCTTGACCCTTATAGGAAAACAATGTAATAATAATTTGCATGTGTATCACAATTGTCCCCCAAAACCATCAGCCCAAATAGTTTAAATTAGCGTTGCAGATAAAGGTTTTGAACCTGACTCTATAAAAACTTCTAGGGGCCTATTAACATTTGCCCCTCCTATGGAATATGTCATAGCATTGATGTGCATACTGCAGGGGTCATTAATAGGAGAGAGAATACTGGTGGTGCCTTTTTTTTCCAATTGTAAAATATTACATTCAGTTTAATTTTATTTAAGGCTAACATGACTTACTTTTAGCCCTAATTAACTTACAGGAGGGAATAAACATATGATAGAAACAGTAATTGTTTTAAACAACACCAATAGCAAAAACAATAAAAAATTAAATTGCAAACTGAGAATTTAAATCTTATTCTCAGATTTTTAGAAAACAAGAGAACAAGAGGCATAAATATCCAAATGGGCCTTGGTTCCATTTTAGCCCATTACACACTGAAAATAGAACAGTGAGAAAGCTCTTCTTATAATTCAAATATGAGAACACACTCTTGGCTAGATATTTTATCTGGTAATAAAAGTGGCAAGTGTCTCCTTATTTATAAAGTATTAAGATAAAAATAAGCCAGAAAACCTACCCAAGGCTGATAATTTTTTAAAAGGCCATAAATTCTTTCATTCCTTCCCAGTGTATTCTGAGGCTCTTCCCTGGTAGAATGTTCTTGGACCTCTCAGTGTGCTTGCCTTAAAGATTCTCACTGACGATTCCCTGTCACAGGCTAGAGGATACTTTTTTAAAGAGCAGAATTTGAGTTCCAGTCTTCTGAACCTCTTCAGTAGCCTCAGGTAGCCATTCAAGAGGTTAGTCATAAAAGAATCATAGGCAGGTGGGTGCTGTCTATGATGCCTCTATTGCTTCTGTGTATAATAGGACCTGGCAATACAAATGCAGGGGTAGGGAGACAGATAAGTAAGATTTGATTTCTGTTGTTAACAAATCTATGATGTAGAAATATTGCAAACAGTGACCTAAATGAAGGCTTAACTGAAACTTACAAATGCTGAAATAGACCTTAAAACTGAAGACTGCATTCAGTCTAGACTGCATTCAGGCCTAGAAGATGTATTTCTGTTTTCATTTTATGTCCAAGATGTGTACTCACAACTTCCTTCCTCCATGAAATTGGAAGCTAGACAAGCTCTTTGGGGGTTCCGATTAAAGATTTCTTGGACTCCTGTCTTGCCTGCACAATGAATGTGATGAGTTTTGAATAAATAATTCTATTTTTCATCTACTTCAGTTAATATATTAAGTGGGGATCACCAACACGTTTTACAAGGCTTGTTAGAAATAGAAATAGTTCCATATGATTAAGTACTGTGTGCTGTGCTTACTAGCATGATTCCTCATTTCCCCTTGAAGTAATTTATAAGGCATCTGGGTTCTGGTCTGTCACCATTCTTGGTTTAGATTTAAAAAGAGTAACACAAAGAATTACAGGGAAAAAAAAACTCAGCAAATGAAAATCCCAAAGCATATATTACTACACATTTTTAAGAGAGAAATGAAAGGGGAAAAAAACATCTTATCTGTCTTCTTTCCAAGTTTCAACTTCAAAAAGACAAAAATCAAAGAATTACATTGCAGATGATCAACGTGAAAGTATAAAAACACATATGCCTGTGTGTTCCAAGAGGGCAGGTGACAGAGGTAAGAAATAGCTTCTTTGTCCTCCCTTCTTTGTCCTTTTTTTTTCTTTTTCCCAAGGGTTTCATCCCCAGCCCCTCTGTCCAACTTTGATGCATGAGTTTTCTGGTCCACTCTGCAGACTCTCAGCTGGTCATAGCTGCAGCAGCTTCTCCAGCAGGCCTGTCATCCCGGGTCCCCTCACTGAGTCAGCTCAGGGGCAGTTCCCACCATTCAGTTGGTTTGTGTTTGGTTCCTGGCAACTGTTCAGAAAACTCAGGAAGGCGGTGGGTAAAAAGAAAGGGGATAAAGAAGTAAATGGGTGGTGGAGTGTCACTACGGACCATTTTTCTTGTCCTCTTCAGGGGCAAGTGATTGGTCGTTGTTGGCTGCTCTTTTCATTGAACACTTTTATGTCCTGGGGAGGACGTTGTCCTTTAGATTTATTATCTGGAGCCCAATGGAACATATAGTCAGTGTCTTTTTCAGTGAATCTGTCCAATTTTTCAGTGAATCTAAGAAGTGATGTTCTTACAGCCCCCAGAGTTGCTGTCCAATGGCTATAGTTCTTTGTTTTCTAAAGGTATATGGGGGTGGGGCAAGGCAGCATTTGTATGGATCATGTGAGACAAGAGAGTTTAAAAGCGGGTAGGAGTTGTCTTGGATATTGGGCAAAGTCAGAAGCAATGTAAGCATGTAAACTACAGAAAACACAATGAAGTAAAATCACATAGTACTGAGATACTACAGCCAATAAATGCTTATGTATTAAGCAGTATATCACCTAAAGGGAAAATAAAGCAGAAAGACAGTAGTATGAATTGCTGAGTGCCTCAAAATTTAATGATTTATTTTCTTTCTCTCTCTCTCTCTCTCTCTCTCTCTCTCTTTCTTCAGGAAAAACTACAAATATAATTTTACTTTCTTAGAAAGTTTTTATTAAGTTTCTATGTGTGCCAAAAACATGAGCTTTTAAGTTTTACTTTTAAGATCTAGGACATAAGGAAGCCTTAAGGGGTAGAAATGTTATTGCTTCATTTTTTTTTTTTAAAGGAAAAATGGACTTTGAGCCAACCAAGGTTGGGTTGAAAGCAGTATTACACACTCTGTATGCACAGAACACAATGACATCTGAAGGTGGCCGAGGAACAAAGCCTGGTAAAAACGTACATTCCTCAGTTATGTGTGTACAGGCCAGATGTCAGCTCAGCTCATCCTGTGAGACCTTCCCTGCTGTCAGCCCCATCTCTCCTTCCTCTGCAATCCACAGTTTAGCTTGGCTCCTAAACTACCACCCTGCTCTCTAAACAGCCCACACTGTATGTCTTGAGGTCTTAGACAACATTTGGGGTTGGTGTTCCATAGAAACAGGACCAAGGACAGGACTTGCTTCGTGCACACATGATGCCTGGAGATCTCAGGAAGTGCTGTGGGTAGTGAGGGCAACAGGAGACAAAAGGGGAAGGAGGTGGCTCCCACCAGATGCCCTCAGCTCTGGGGCATAAATCATTCAGTGGAGTCTGTCCTGCCCTGAGACAACAGGCAGAACTTTTCTAACCTCCCTCAGGGGCTCCTGATCCTGGAAGAGGGCATCTCAACTCTGGACCAGGTGGCCTCCACTGCTGAAAGACACTCCTCTGGACACCACTGCAAGGGTTAGCCTTCAGCCACAGCATCCACAGCATCCACAGAATAGGATGGGGGGTGGAGGAGCAGGGAAAGCAGACCAACCAACAGGTAAAAGGGATGCCAAGGGTTCTGGATGGGGAACCAACATTTTCTGCCTCAGATTGGCATGAGAATTGGCATGTTTCTGGAATGGGAGGAGAATTTTTTTATTGGTTCTTTTTAATTATAGATGACAGTAGAACCCATTATAGCAGGGAATATATCTTTTTTTCACAATGTAGATTCACACAATTCATATAATCTTACATATACATAGGGTACTACTGTCCATCTCAGTCTCCTATCTTTCCTTCCCTCACCCACTCCTGTCTCATTTTCCTTTGTACCATCCATACTTCCTCCATTCTTCTCTTGCCCCCCCCATGACCCCCACCCCCTATTATGTATCATCATCCACTGATCAGAGAAAACATTCAGCCTTTCGTTTTTTGGATTGGTTTATTTCACTTAGCATGATATTCTCCAACTCCACCCATTTACCAGCAAATGCCATAATTTTATTCTTCTTTAAGGCTGAGTAATATCCATTGTGTATATATACCACAGTTTCTTTATCCAGTCATCTATTGAAGGGAATCTAGGTTGGTTCCACAATCTAGCTATTATGAATTGAGAGCTATGAACATAGATGTGGCTGCATCCCTGTACTTTGCTGATTTTAAGACCTTTGGGTAAAAACCGAGGAGTGGGATAGCTGGGTCAAATGGTGGGTCCTTTCCAAGATTTTTGAGGAATCTCCATACTGCTTTCCAGGGTGGCTGCACCAATTTGCAACTCTACCAGCAATGTATGAGTGTGCCTTTTTCCCCACATCCACGCCAACACTTTTTGCTTGTGTTCCTGATAATAACCTAGAATGGGAGGAGAATTCTGATGCAGAATTAACTGAAATACAGCAGACCTAGGACAGCTTATGCTCTGGAGTGAGGATCCAGTTGGCATAAACCTGTCATGGATGGATGCATGGAAGCTGAGGAATAGAGTTTGCCAGCATGGGCTAATCAAGGAATAGGATAAGATAACACTAGGAATAACCACACACTTATAACTAATACTTACACAGAATAGTGTTTACTGTATTTATGCACTGTTCAAAGTGCTTTACTTAAAGGTATTTATTTAATCCTCATAATAATCTGATGTGGTAGATACTGTTCTTATTCTTAGTTTACAGATGAGGAAATTAATGCACAGAAAAATTATACATCTTCACTATGGTTGCACACCAAGAAGGTGACTGAGTTGAGATCTGAATCCAGGCAGTCTCTGTTTTGAGTCCTTGTAGATAATAGCCTCCTGAACCCACATTGCCTCCCTGATCCAGAATTCATCTACCACTGCCAAGAAAGTTGGGGTGGGGTACATATGGTTTCCTATGGCTCCTGTAACTAAGTACCACAAATTTTAAGGCTTAAAGCAATACAGATATATATCATCCTACAATTCTGGAGCTCAGAAGTCTTTAATGGGCTCCACCAGGTTAGTCTCAGGGTGTCATCAGGGCAGCATCCTTCTAGAAGATCAATTTTCTTGCTTTTCCACCTTCTTGAAGTCTCATGCATTCTTTGGCTCATGGCTCTTTCCTCTTTAAGACCAGCAATGGAGCATCCTCAAATTTCTGACATCATCCCTATTTATGTTTTCACATCTTATTTTTCTTTTTCCTTCCTCCGCTTGTGATTTATGTTTGGGACCACCTGGATTATCCAGGATCATCTTCCCATCTCAAAATCTTTAACTATTGGAACTGCAGATTCCTTTTTTGCCATGTAAGATAACATTCACAGGTTCTAAGAATTAGGATATGAGCATATTTGGGGAGCCATTACTATGCCCACCATTGTATGTCAAGGAACTGCCTTGGATTTAATTTTGGCCAAATAATCCAACAGAAGGAAGGTTCAAAATATGTGATAAATTATGGAAGAATAAAGTTGCATTTCTTTCACATCTGAGTTGGTATCCCAAGATTCATATCTGATACTATGACTTGTCTACATGTCTTACATGCCACATTTATTTAGTTGACCATTCATTCATTTATTTAACAAATGTTTTTTGCTGCATGACTGTTACATGAAAAAGAAATTATCTTCTGTTTTCTTCGAGCCATTTTGAATCTTGGGGTCAAATTGCTACTAGGACTAAGCCACCCCAACCAATTGAACTAAGTTGGGAATGTGATTTGCAATGTCAGTACACAGAGGTCAGGTCCTCAGAGTCAAAGTGTTTTCTGTCCAGAGGCTCCTTTCATGTTTAGG
Source organism: Glaucomys volans (assembly GCA_020662805.1). Lineage (NCBI taxonomy): Eukaryota > Metazoa > Chordata > Mammalia > Rodentia > Sciuridae > Glaucomys > Glaucomys volans. Next base: position 566,906 of record JAJEJO010000571.1, on the reverse strand, counting down.
TTAGATCATCTGTAATTTTTTAAAATTACAGTAAAATACACATAACAAAGTTTACCCTCTTCACCATTTTTAAGGGTACAGTTAAGTAGTGTTAGATTATATATATATATATATATATATATATATATATATACACACAAACACACACACACACACTTAAGTATTACATATCTTAAGTATATACGTACAACCAATTTCAAGAACATTTTCATCTTGTAAAACTGAAATAATTCCCTGCCTATTAAAAAAACAACCTCCTACTCCCCCTTCCTTTCAGTCCCTGGAAACCACCCTTTTATTCTCTGCCTTCATGAATTTAACTGCTCTAGCTATCTCATATAAGTGGAATCAGACAGTGTATGTCTTTTAATGACTGGCTTGTTTTACTTAGCATGATGTCCTCCAGGTTCGTCCAGGCTGCAGTATGCATCAGAATTTCCCTCCTTTGTAAGGCTGAACACTATTCTATAGGTATTTGCCATGAACTGTTTATCTAGCCATCAGTGGGTGGACCTTTGGTCTATTTTTCCATATTTCTTTCAGCATCTAGAAGCCCTCTCTACAAGAGGAGTGCCCAAAGGCATGGAGTCTTCATTTCTCCCCCTCTTATTGACTGTCCCCATCAATTGCATTCTATTAAAAAATGACACAGCCAGGTACTTAGAGGATAGTTGGATCAATGGATAAACAGATGCAAAGTAAGGTTTCAAAAAGCACTCGAGGATTCATGAGAACATTTCCCCCAAGGTTGGTGTGGAAAAAACTAGATCTCCAAAACAAAAATCCAACTGAAAATATGAGTAATTAAGGGCATTACTGTAATTTACAAAACCTGCCGGGCACAGTGGCACATGCCTGTAATGCCAGCAGCTCAGGAGGCTGAGGCAGGAGGATAGCAAGTTCAAAGCCAGCCTCAGCAAAAGTGAGGCGCTAAGAAACTCAGTGAACAGGGCTGGGAATGTGGCTCAGTAGTCAAGTGCCCCTGAGTCCAATCCCTGGTACCCCCCCCAACCCCCCAAAAAGATATAAAACCTGAAGTTGACATCAAAATGCCCAAAATTATATTCATTTGTCTGAAAATTTTTATTTGCCTCATGCTGAAGAACAGAATAGAATTTTATAGCTGTTATGATTACACATATCTTTTTGGTCTGTTATCTCAGAGAAGCCTTATAATTTATACCTATCTTTTTTTTTTTAAAAGGTTTTATCCAGCTTTATATTAGAACAGAAAAATGATGCTTCAAAAGCCAATTTAGGCCAGAAGTCAGAGTTTGTTTTATCCACTTAGTAATTAAGAAAGCTTGGATTTTTTTTTTTAAGAATATGACACTTAACTTTTGATACCTATCCAACAGAAATGTTGGCCAATGTCCATTAGGTTATATAAACAAAGATATTCACTGGATTATTGTTTGTATAAAGAAAATAGAAATGCCTGAATACTTAACAGTGGGAGAATAGTTATATGAATCATAGTACCATCAATATCACAGGATAACATGTGTCCATTTAAGAGAATGTGAGATGTCACTATATCCTCACTTGGAAATAGTTCCAAACACATTGTTGTGTTAAATAAAAAGCAAGCCACAATACAGACAGCATTCATTTGTTCAACCCACATTTGTTGAGAGAGAACTAAATAAAAGGTAGTGGTGAGAATTGAATCAGGTATAATTCATGTGAAGTTTACTTAGAACACATCCTAGCATATATATTAAATGCTCCAAAAAAGTTAACTATTTTATTAGATGGTTTTCTGCTTATCAAATAAGCAAAATTACCTCCAAGAATAAATGTGTCCAAGACCCATTCCTTTAAGCAGGGCCAGCACTGGTGAAATCGTTGGCGTATCCAGTTTGAAGACAGACTTCTAGGATCCTGGGCTAGAGTACCCTACTCTAATCATGTCCCATCACTCTATCTACTTGGGATGTCTCATGTGGCCCTTGTATGGACCTACCATCTTTAGCAGAAGACAAAATATGTATCAGTCCTTTGTCCCATCCCTGTAAGATTCTGGCTGAATTACTAGATAATCTGAAAAAGCTAGTCTAAACAAATCTACCAGTCTCTGCCATGGATCCTCATTCTTCATAGAGATGTCCCCACTGAGCAGTATGTTTTGGAGACACCCTCCTCTTAGGGTATCATTTCCAGAGCTCTGCCAGGCCTTCTGCTTCAGAGTGCAGGGAGGATGGTGTAAGGTCCAGGTTCTGCAATCATGTGACCTGACTTGGGAACCCAAAAGCACCACTTGTTCTCAGCCGTGTGATCTAAGGAAGTCGCTCATTGTTTCCGATTTCAGTTTCTTCATTTGTAAATTGAGAATACGTACTGTGCTTTTTAGAGTCCATTGGAAAGATTATTATGATAATAGCTATAAAGCACTTAGCATAGTGTGGGTACACAAGGTACACTCACCAACTGTAGAGGTGTGGCTGTTTAATTAATGAGTGGATATCTAGACAGTGAGGTTCATGTTCACTCTCATTAATATGTGTGCTGGTCTCCTTTCCTCATTACAGCCATGAGCTCCTGGAACTTGGCTCTCTGCCTCCTACTTAAAAAATTCCCTATAGCTGAAGTGACTTGGTTCCAAGATTTCCCAAGGTTAAGCTAATTGATGGAGTGATGGAGAGGAAGTAGAATGGAATCAGTACATTTTCTGGATAAATTGAACAGGCATAGATGTGCTCTTCCAGACCATGAGAGTGTATTTTGCCCAATACTGGGGAAAGCACTCTACTGCCTGACTCATAGCAGAGACTTTCTGGTCCAGAGTGTTCAGGGCAAGTAGGAGGGATGTGACATCATGATGCATAAGGAAGTGTCCTGGAACTGCACCAGTGGCTACGCTCTGAGCCCCTGTGCTGCCCATGGCTGCTTTCTCCAGGTCTGGTGCAGATCCTCATTCACTGATTCTTCATTTAGAGTGAACTGCCTTCTCTCTCACTCTCTCGTTAGAGTGGGTGGTTGGGCTCCTACATAAACACATCTAAGCCTAGCATGTTCCATGTTCACAAACACTCAAAACCTTCTGTCAACTACTTCCTTTTTCAAAGGTTTGTGGATCTTCTGTGTTTACACACAATAATGACATATACAGGCTTTCATGTGCAGAGAAGAGAGCACATGATTCTAGTCATCACGGCTCTGCCTTGCATGTCCCTGTAACTTTTGGGGCCACGCTTCTCTCATCTGTAAAAAGAGAGGTGATGACACTGGCCTTTCCTCCCTCCCAGGTCCATTTCAGGATAAAAAGAAGGAAGCATATTCTAAAATAAAGAGAACTATATACATTTGGGTCAAGGATACTGTTACTACTAAAAAGAATACCTCTTATGGGCTGGAGTTGTGACTCAGTCATAGAGTGCTTGCCTGGCATGTGAGACCCTAGGTTCAATTCTCAACACCACATATAAAACAAAAGATCCATTGACAACTAAAGAAAAATATTTTTTTAAAAAATAATACCTGTTAAATGCTATTTCTTAAAGAATAGAAAGATCAGTAAAAGAAAAGGTTCTTAATTTGCTGCTTGTCACCACACATGTTGAGAACACATTGACAACACCTTGCACAGACTGAGATGTCCCAAAATGCTCCGTGGGGTTGCACTTAGAGTACTAGGGTGCACTGAAACACCAGCCAGTGACAGACACTGTAGATGCCTCACCTGTGCAATGATGTAGTGCTTTATTACAAACGCTAAATGGAAATGTCCATTAAAGAGATTTAAAATGTGGTATTTTAATAAAGCAAATGGCAGCTGGTCTCTGCTAACCAGACAGGAGGACACAGGTGGATGTTAACATTGGTCTTTGAAGAAACTTATAGAGAGAGAAAAGAAAGAACTGGAAGGAGCAACAATATTTTTTTAAAAATATTTTTTTAGATGTTGATAGAGATTTATTTTATTCATTTATTTATATGTGGTGCTGAGAATGGAACCCAGTACCTCACACATACTAGGCAAGTGCTCTACCACTGAGCCACATCCCCAGCCCAAGGAGCAACAATATTAAGGAAAGAAACATCAATTAACAGGAGCCATGGCAAAGCTGAATTCCATGTCTCTCTCCAGGAAAATGGATCTGAACACCATCACAAACACCCTGAATTGAACTATATTAGCATTTGGTTCTTTATCAGGGCAGAAAACTGCTATAAAACTTGCAACTGGATCAACTTTGATATATTCATTTTGGAGAAAGGGGAGGGATTCAAATTATTTTGTATGTTTTTAATATTATACTTAAAGTCTTATCATAAGATTTGAATTTGGGAAAATCAGAATAGTTAGACTCACATAGCTCTGGATTTGAATTCCTCTGCAACATTCCCATCCAGGACATTCTTTTTGCAGACTACTCCTCACCAATGACCGTTGAGTGCAAGAACCTGGTGATTCCTGCTCAATACAGCACCCTTCTACTGGGAAATTTGCTTTGAGGTTCCCCATCAACTCAGCCTCAGCTGAGCCACTCTCAGGGTTGTATCTACTGAAGCCTTCTTCCCACTTCCTTTCGTTGGTGTCAGACCAACTTCACAATCTGGAAACATTTCCCCCCTTAGCTGAGCTTCCTCTCCCATTTATCCTCTACAGTTATTTCCCCAATAAATGCATTACACTTCTAAATCCATCTGGACATCTGCTTGGTGGTAGACCTGAACTGACATACCTCAAAGACTTATTTGGAGGATTAAGTGAGATCCTTCATGTAAAGTGCTTGGTATGGTATTGGATTCATAGCAAAAGTTCTTGGAAAACTTGTTGAAATTTTGAGAAAGAAGAATATATTTGGAGGAATCCTACTACTTGATATTAAGATTTGTTAGTAAGCTACAGTAATCAAGACAAGGTGGGTATTGGCAAAGGGATCAACAGAACAAAATACAGAGTCCAGAAATAGGCCCACACAAATACAGTCAATCGATTTTTGACAAAAGTGCAAAAGCAACTCAATGGAGAAAGGATGGTCTTCACAATGGTGTTAGAACAACTAGACATCCATTGGCAAGAGAATGAAAAAGAAACTGGACCTAACAATATGCTTTATTCAAGTGTCCACTCATGTCTTCCAGTCTGGTTAGCAGGGGCTGGCTCTCTTCTGCTCCATTAAAATACCAAGTCAGGGACTGGGATTGTGGCTCAGTGACAGAGCACTCACCTAGTATGTATGAGGCACTGGGTTTGATCCTCAGTACCACATAAAATAAACAAATAAAATAAAGGTTGTGTGTCCATCTACAACTAAAAAATGATTAAAAAACAAAGTCAGAATCTCTCTAATCAATGTACCTTTTTACATCATTGCACAGATCAGGCCTCTTTGCAATGCCTTTTACTGTCTGGCAGATGTTTCAGCACTCGACCTAACTTTATGCTTTATACAAAATCTAACATAGACCATGGATCTGTATGTAAAACCTAAAACTATAAAACCTTTAAAAGGAAACAGGGGAAAATATTTGCAACCTGGTATTAATTTTTAAAGAGATGACACAAAACTCTGATTCATAAAAGAAGACAATTATAAATTTGACCTCTACAAAACTTTTTGCCTGTGAAATACACTGTTAAGAGAATGAAAAGATAAGCTAAAGACTAAGAGAAAATAATGGCCAATTAAATATTCCACAAATGACTTAACATCCAGAATATAAAAGAATTCTCAAAAGTCAACAGTAAGAAAACAAACCATCTAAAAATGGGCAAAAGATTTGAGCTTCACTAAAGAGCATAAAACGATGGCAGATAAGCACATGGAAAGATGCTCAACGTCATTGACCATTAGGGAAATGCAAATTAAAATCACAATGAGATGTCCCTATACACCTAGTAGGATGGTCAAAATGAAAAATACTAATTATATGGGCTGCTGGTAAAGATGAAGAGCAACAGTAACTCTCACACATAGCTGATGGAAATAAAAACTGTAGCCACTGTGGCAGTGTGATATAAAGTTAAATATAGACTTGCCATATGACCTGGAAGTCCTGCTCTTGAGTATTTGCCCAACAGAAGCGTGTGTTTATACAAAAATCTGTACAGACATTTGTAGCAGATCTATTATCAATTGCCAAAACCTGGAAACAACAAAAACATCTTTAATGGAGTGAATGTATAAACTGTGGCACATGTGAGATCAGGAGCCAGAAAGACTAGGCAGTTAGGGTGGGGACCTCCATTGCAAAAATTCCGTATCTTATCCTGGCATGCCCAGCTTCACCTACAGAGTATCTGATGAGCCAGCCAGCATGTGATCAGTACTGTGATCAACATCCTGACTGCACAGGGGGGCAAATGAACACAGAGTGCTCACCTTGATTGGATGTAGAAACTGCACCCACCATCCCCCAAAGTCATCAGCCAGTAGCTCTTAAGGTCATCTCCAGCAACACCCATAAACCCTAGACAGTAGCAAACCAGTGGCAATCCTCTCTTAGGACCCTTCCCTTCTGTGAGGTCTGCTTCTTTTCTGTCTCAAAAAATAGTTACTTTACTCTCACCCTTTTTTGTCCCTTCTTATCTTCCATACTACACATCAGTTGGTTCTGATTCTCATATGCATACAATGGAACACTACTCAGTAACAAAAAGGAGCAAAGTGACATGCAACAGCATGGATGAATTGCAAGTCAGCCTCAAAAGGTTATGTATTGTATGCTCCATTTATATTGCACTCTCTAAAAGATAAAGCTAATGTTATGGAGAACAGTGGTAAGGGATGAGATGAGGAGAGAATGTAACTACAAATGGGTAGCATGAAGGAATGTTCTGGAGTGACGGAATCAATCTGTATTCTGACTGGTGGTTGTTGCATGAATCCATACATGTTAAACTCATAGCACTGTGCACCCAAAAGGTTGGTTTTACTATATGATAATTTTAAAGTTAATAAAAAAATCAGTCATTGATACAAATATCAATATTATTCTTAGTTATATATATAAAATGGTCTTCAATGATTGTCTAATTATTTTATGTATTCCTAGTTTTCACTTCCCCTACCCTGTTAAATCTCCCAACAAACTCAGCCTCACTCTCTCTTGCTGTCTCTTGCTATAGACAGTCTAGCAAGATTTTGTTCAGAAAATTGGTTCAGCAGAGGATAGCTATAAAGGGCTATGAAGATTGCAGTCAATTTACTTGAAGTTGGTAATGATGACAATGATGATGATGATGCTGATTATGATAAGAGCATTCTGAAACTCTGAAGCATTTTCTCAATGGCTCATCTGTGTAGGATAAGCCTAACAGATATTAACAGTAATCCTCTCATTAGCATGAAAGTCGGCAAGTTGTGGCTCAAAATGTGGTGAGGACTTCCTGGGGGATGCCCAGAGTGATACACCAGTGTGACTTTAAAGGATTCTGTTTTGCCTCCTGAGAAGACTCTCAGTGGGTTTGCAAGGTAGAGGGGAGCCATAGAAATAATGGTGGGGCATGATTCATCTCCAGTACACTTGTCACTTTCTCATCAATCCCTGACTCCTCAAAAGTGGTTGACTCTGCTTCTGATAAGCAGGCAATCTTGTCTGCCAGGAATCTGCTGGAAGGCAGGTGGCTTACCTGGGTGAGTGGTGGAACAAAAAGCTTGGTTTGGAGGTACTGGAGACACCAGTCATAGTGTCAGGTGTAGCCCATTGACTATCTTCCTTCCTATGCCAGCCAAGGACTGCTCTGAGTTTGGGGCTCCTACATCAGGCTAATGATCAATTCTCTGGTCAAATGCAGAAGTCCATGAAACTTATTGATGTGCTCATTGGAAGTCTATCCACAGTCTAAGAAAACGTCACCAAAGATAAAAAGTGTGACTTTGGAGTATAGGGAGGACATTTTGAGCCTCCCACTTGATGATTATGCTCTACAGAAGATGCCTGAATTGCTTTCTCAGCTTTCTAAAGAGAAATGTCCAACAACATTGGTATTCAAATTAATAAGAATTAAATAACATTGAATTATCTTTTAAAAAATATTTTTAGTTGTTTATTTTATTCATTTATTTATATGCAGTGCTGAGAATTAAACTCAGTCCCTCACACATGCCAGGCAAATGCTCAACCACTAAGCCACAACCCCAACTCCTATTATTTTTTTTTTTACTTGTTAAATTGGCAAAGAAATGACCTTTCCCACATTTGGCAAATTCACAGCTTAACTGGGACCCAGGTCTCCAGGGGCAGCCAGTGCCCTCTCCCTGAACACAAACCCTCATGTTTTATCTACTATTATTTACTTACTATAATTTAATAAAGTTTACTGTTTTCTCTATCATTAAAGTCATGTGTGCTCCATATGGAAAATATATTAGATACCAAAAAAATGGAAGCAAGCAAACTATTACCTATAGTCTCAACACCCATAGCTGACTACTACTAAAAGGTGAATGATATTCCCCACAACTTTTTTTTTTTTTTTTTGGAAGCAGCATTTGTTTGTTTAGAAATAGAATTAGGATGATATTACATATGGCGCTGTTGTTACACTTTTGCTTAGCCGCTTACCAAGCACAGCTTCCTATTTGTTCATTCACTTCCTTGAAGCAGGGCAGTGCTCCCTCAACAGTTCTTGTCCCAAATGATGGTCACAGGCCTCATCTTAAAAAAATTCACACCACTTGTGGCTGCCCCACAGCCAGGTCAAATTCCTTACTCCATTAGAACTTTAGTGTTCTGTCTTCTGCCACTGAGAACTCCAGGGAGAAAGAGAATCAATGTTTATGAGGGTTTTTCACTTATGGCTAAGAGTTAGATGGCTAACAAACCTCTCTCTCCCTTAAAGGGCCTCTTGGGATCCAATTGTGTTTCTTGCCAGTCTAGGATGTGTCCATGCAACGCCCTGGCGTCCTTCCAGCAGCTCCACCACCTAGAGAGGAGATACACCTCTGGTTCTAGTGTTACCATCCTGATTAATGCCTAATTTCTTCTCTGGAATAATACCACCTGCTGCAGGCGAGAGTGTTGTTTTATAAAGCCTTCCTCAATGTTTCCTGGAGTCCCAAGAAAAACAAACACCCATTTGCTGCAATCTTTCAAATCTGCTTCCTACAAAATAAGGACAACAGAGGATTCCAGCTGTTCCACAGTCTCTGAATGACAAACATTTTGAATCTCATTTAGACCTGTGCTACAGAATTAGGAAGAAATAAAACTGTAAAAATTTTGCTATTCACCCAAAAAAGAAAGAAAAGCATCAAACATCCTGACTTTACAAACAGAGTAAAGGATCTTTAAGACCCCAAAGGCTTTGCCTTCAGGGAAGGCTTCCTGGAAGAGAGGTATCTGAGCCAAGGTGCTAAGAACAGTCAGAGCTAACCATAGTTGGGTAGAGGCAAAGTGTGGGACCATCTTGGCAGAGGATGAGATGAGCCATTCCTCTAAAGCAAGAAGCAGGAAGGTGGATCTGCTTGGTTCCTGCTAAAGTAGTAGGGAGGCAGGCACAGAGGGAGAGCTGTAAGCAACTGGGCTGGAAAGCTGGGGAGAGAATGAATCTCTGGAAAAACCCAATCAGCTCAGGCTGCATGTAAAATGTTATATCCTGGTGGGGCTCACTGATGACTGATTGTGCTTGCCACAATTTTGTACAATATTAAAATCCCTCTAGGTAAACAGATATGTAAGCAAATTTTTTTTTAACAGTTTTCACTCTTGAATCATCCCTCATTTCATTTTCCTTGCCAATAAAAACCTATCTGAGTAGTTTCCATCCTTTCTTGCTTTTAATTTTTAATTTTATTTTGAATGCATCATACTTATTTGACACATAAACATTGTACACATTTATGCGGTGAAGTGTGATGTTTCGATACGTGTATGCATTGTGTCATGATCAAATCAAGATCATTAGCATATCCATCATCTCAAACATTTATCTTTTTTTTGTGGTGTGGACATTGAAAATTCTTTTGTTTTGAAATATACATTATTTTTTAATAATCACCCTACTGTGCAAGAGAACACCAGAAGTTACTCTGTAATTTTGTACCCATTGATCAATAGATTTATGCAAATTCAGATTACCAGTCTCATCCCAAGAGTAGGAGATAAGCTGTGTATGTTTGAATTATTATGTTTTTTTTCATAGGTGTGTATATGCATGCTGTGTGTGTGCAAGTGTGGCTGTGTGGTACAATAGATACACTTTATCCATCAAACTGCATTCCCTAAATATCTTTTCATGGATCTGTGGCTTGGTCCATGCTGTTCCCCATGCCAGGAATGCCATTCCTAAATCCAAGACCCTCTCCTTGAAGCCATATAGTGTTGTTCATTGCTCCTCTTGGTCTCCCAGAGCATTTTCTTTCCATTTTGAGCTCATAAGATACATTAAAATCACTGGATTGCTTTGCAAATATACCTTTGCTTTGGCTTCACCCTAGAGCTCCTGATGCCATTGTTTTGGGGTGGTGTCTAGGAATCAGTATTTTTTAAAAATCCCTCCAGATGATTCTAAGATGAATTAAGATGGAGCACTACTTATACTAAAAAGGTATCTGTTGACCTATCTTCCTCTCCTGTTAGATTTCGTGTTGGTTAATTTTGTGTCAATTTAACTAGGCCATAGTGCTCAGGTATTTGGTCAAATACTAGCCTAGAGTTTCTGTTAAGGTGATTTTTAGATGGGACTGAAGCTTAAATCAGCAGTCTTAGGATAAAGCAGATCACCTTCCACAATGTGGGTGGGCCTCATTTAATGCACTGAAAACTTAAGACTGACCTCCCTTGAGGAAGAGGGAATTCTGCCTCCACGTTATCTTCAGGCTCCAGCTGCAACATCAACTCTTCCTTGGGTTTCCAGCTTTCAGTCCTAACCCTGAGGATTTTGGACTTGCCAACCTCCACCTTTATGTGGGCCAATTCCTTAAAATGAATCAATCTCTGTCTCTGGCGTGTGTGTCTTTAAATACATATAAGCACACACAGAATGGCCCTGTTGGAACCCTGACTCCTACAAACTGTGAACTGCTCCAGAAGCAGAGTGGTGGCTTGTTCCTCCCTACTTCCCCAAGGGCCTGCACAATGACTGGGCACATAGACAATATAGCATGTGGGTCAGCAAGAGCTCTTGGGCTTATGTAATGGAAATTGATCTGATCAGGTTGAGTAAAAGGGGAGAATGTTCCAAGGATAGCATGATCAGAGGACAAGGCTGTTCTTAGATCATATTGAAGGGCTAAATGTTCATTAGGACTCTGGCCCCATCTCGTGACTTTGCTTCTCTTTGTGTATCAACATTATCCCTCTCTTACTGTGCTTTACCCTGTCTTCCAGTTGTTCAGGCTGAAAATCGTGGCTTTTTTTTTTTGTACCAGAGATTGAACCCAGGGGCACTTAATCACTGAGCCACATTCCCAGCGCTTTTTATTTTTTATTTTGACATGGAATCTCCCTCAATTGCTTAGGACCTCACTAAGTTGCTGAGGCTGGCCTTGAACTTGTGATTCTCCTGCCTCAGCCTCCCAAGTTTCTGGGATTACAGGCATGTGCCATCATGCCTGGCTTGGCATCCTTCTTGATTCTTCCCACTCTCTCATTCACCACATCAGTCAACAAATGCTGTCAGTACCACCTTCAACATATTTCCAGAGTCCAGATACTTCTTAACATCATTACTGTTACTAAACCATTACCGTGTCTGGTCCCCACATGTGACTGAACCTCAGAGCCTTCAGTGGAAGCATCATATATTTTGATTTTTCAGGTAAGAAATATGAGAAGCAAAATAATAAGCGGCTAGCCTAAAATAATGCAGATTGCAAAAATTAAATTTGGAATGCAAACCAACTAATTATAGGTTATATGAGTTGTTTTTTTCTGTTACACCAGTGGATTTACAAACCAAATTTAAAACTAGGACTCTGTTTCCGAATGACATCATTTAAAAAAATTTATTGATGGACCTTTATTTTATTCATTTATTTATATGTGGTGCTGAGAATCCAACCCAGTGCCTCACACATGCTAGGCGAGTGCTCTACCACTGAGCCACAAACCCAGCCCCTCCAAGTGACATCTTGATTTTACTCTAATATTAATTAGATATGGAAAGCATTGTGCTGGTTAGAGGGTAGAATTGACCTCTTTGACATTGTGGCTCTAGGTGATAGAGTGACAACCAGTGCCCTGCATCACAATTAGGTATTGAAGTTCTGAGAAATGACCAGAGAAAATAGTTTCCTCTTGCTGGCAGTGGAGCTCATCTGTCATGCATTCACTGCTTCAACAAGTTTCATCCCAGTTCAATCACAGCATTTCCTTCTACACCCTGAAGTTGAACCCATTTTGCTGCTATTTTTACTCTAAAATAGGAAAGAGAGGAGGGTATCACACACCTTGACAAGCCACCTGACAGACTTCCAGACAGTCTTATTAATTTGTGAGATTGGTACCGAAAGCACACAGACAAGATTAATCTTGGGCAATGTTCAATGGAATCCTAAGTAACTCCCTTTATAGGGCATTTGTCTGTCGTCTTGCCAAAAAGGGATACTTCAGCAAGGGGGCAAAGGCCACAGGTGAGTATCTCCAGCCAGTCAGTAATGTGGTCTCATGCCTTATCCCCAGGGACTTCTTCACAAGCCATGGTATCATGAAGTTAGCATGAGCTTGGTAGCTTCCTGCCACATGGCTGTACGGACACAGCGATGTTAAAAATAAACATTTAGGAAACACTTGTATTGCTATTACTGTTGATTTTCAGAGCTGGAACAAGTCTCTACCAATTCCTGAAAAGGAAAGACCAAGCGGCCTCCAGTGCCCCAGCTCCTACCCCATACACATCCTGGGGTGTAACCAGGTGACTGCGTGTGAAACAGAACAGTGCACACCTTAGGAGTAAACCAAGGCTGGCCTGTTTTACTGATGTGACCCTCGATTGTCAGTTACAGGGGCTAGACAATGGCTATTCCCGCATTAGACAGGAAGGCAATGGCCTGATAGATGTTCAGCAACCTCCCACAATGGTGCAAGGTCAAATCCTGACCATGGATTTCTATCAGAATATAAAATTTTTATCTTCTATGTTTTTATCTTTCAAATTTTTGATCTCTGCTCAGTATTGCATTCTAGGTAATTTGATCATATCAGTCTTCCAATTCTCTAATTCCTCCTTCAGGGACAACTGTGTCTACTCTAGCCTAGTCTTTTAAAGCATTTATTTTTGGATTCTCCCCAAGACAATGATGACTAGCTATGATCTACTCCAATAAAAACGAAGTGAAGACTGCACTAAATGTTTGTTTTTATTTCAAAGCAAAACAAAACAAAAAGTTGCAGGGTAACAACCTTACTAACAGTCAAATGAAATAGAATTAAAATGACAGTGTAATACTTTGCTTTTCTTTTTAAGGAAACCAGTCATTGGTAGTCAATGCTAGCAAGGATGTATGTGAAATATTCTCACATATTGTAGTTGTTAGTTATAAATTAGTAAAATACTAAAAAACAATTCTAAATGTAAGAAATTTTACCTATAGTTTTAACTTTAGAAACTTATGTAATATAGCCAATACTTAGGAAAGCACCTTAAGTTTGAAAATAAAATATAAATTATATCTAAAGTAATTACTATTAGTAATAGTAACTATACTATTAATAATAACTATTATTATTCTATTAGCAAAATATTAGTAATTACTGTATAAATTATAGATGGAGTATAAGTTATTACCATAAACTGGAAAAGGATTTGAATAGTTATTGGTATGGAGTGTTGGAACTATAGGGTAGTATTTTTATTTCAACTTTCTTTTCATAATTTTTCTTTTCTATTTTTTTCCCTGTACTGAGGAATAAACCCAGGGTCTTGCATATGCTTGGCAAGTGCTCTACCACTGAACTACACCCCAGTTCTATAATTTTTATTATACTACTGTTTTTTTCTTTTTATTTTTTGATTCATTGTACACAAATGGGGTACAACATTCATTTCTCTGGTTGTACACAAAGTAGAATCACACCATTTGTGTAATCATACATGTACATAGGGTAATGATGTTTCATTCCATCATCTTTCCTACCCTGTGTCCCCGCCCCACCCCTCATTTCCCTCTACACAATCCATCCTTCCCCCATTCTTCCCTTGCCCACCCCTGTTATGTATCATCATCCACTTATCAGAGAAAACATTTTGGCCTTTGGTTTTTTGGGATTGGCTTATCTCACTTAGCATGATATTCTCCAACTCCATCCATTTACCTGCAAATGCCATAATTTTATTCTTTTTCTGGCTGAATAATATTCCATTGTGTATATATACCACAGTTTCTTTATCCATTCATCTATTTAAGGCCATCTAGGTTGGTTCCTAGCTATTGTGAACTGGGCTGCTATAAACATTGATGTGGCTGCATCACTGTAGAATGCTGATTTTAAGTCCTTTGGGTATAGGTCAAGGAATGGGATAGCTGGGTCAAATGGTGGTTCCATTTAAAGTTTTCTAAGGAATTTCCATACTGCTTTACAGAGTCGGTGCACCAATTTGCAACCCCACCAGCAATGTATGAAACAAATCCACATGAATAGTTATCTCACACTAGACAAAGGTGCCAAAAACATACAATGGAGAAAGACTTTTCAACAAATGATGCTGGCAAAACTGGAAATCCACATGCACTAAATTGAAACTAAACCCCTATCTCTCACCCTGTACAAAACTCAAAATGGATCAAGGACCTAGGAATTAGACCAGAGACACTGCACATACTGGTATGTGGCCGTATTGATGGGTCTCTCCACGCCTCTGCCTCCTCTCCATTTCCTGGCAACCACTAATCTGCTTTCTGTCTCTACACATTTACCTACCCTGAATATTTCATATAAATGGAATCATAAAATACGCAACCTTTCGTGTATAACTTCTTTTACTTATTTGAGGTTAAACCAAGTTTTCACATGTATTAATATTCATTTCTTTTTTTGTGGCTGAATACTGTTCCATTGTATGGATATACCACATTTTGTTAACCCATTCTTTCATCCATGGATATTTTTGGCTTTAATAAACAGTGCTGCTAGGATCATTCATATACAAGCTTTCATTGGAGACCTACTTTCAATTCTTTAGAGATTATACTTAGGAGTGTTTTTAGAGACCTATAATTAATTATTCAGTGAAAGCACATTTATTAATTTTTCTGTCTAAATTTGTGCACAGCCTCTTAGATGTGATGGGATACATGAAAGAAGAACCATATAGTAGAATTTTCCACCACGACTATCCTAAATGAAAGCCACGGTAAGTATGTGAGCTCCCGTGGCTTCACAGTGATCCTCAGGTGTAGGGGCTTAGGATGCTCAAAATGCAGTCCAAGAAGCATCCTGTGAAACCATGTAGTAGCAATGAGAAAATGAGCAAGTGCTGCTTACTGTTGGTAATGTGTTAATCACTGATAAGAATCCAAGGTTTTGTAATAGACTAATGGAGGTCCAAGAGTCCTTGAATAAGATTTAAGGAAAAAAGACTTTTAGGTTCATGTGGATCTGAAAGTAGACTTCCATGAAACTTGTATGGTAGCCTTAGACTATATCTGGAGGTGGGGAAGGACTAGTAGAGAGTGAACTGCCCACTATCCTGGCAGGCCTTCTCCTCACACCATGTAAGGCTCTAGTCTGGCTTGGTAGATTGATGGTTACCCAGGTAACTAATGTTGTAAGGTGTTCATGGAAGGCCCTGTGTGTGTGTGACAACTTAGGAACACTAGGCTTTGCAATGCTCTTCTGGAAAAATTGGGTTCTCATCTGGAATTTGCTTCCAGTTTCATCACAGAGGGTTGATCTTAAAGTTATAAATATGGTCTGAATGCACCTGACTTCTGTTTCCAGCAAGAAGAATAAAATCATAGGAAAAAGATTATAAATGGAGGAAACAACTCCCTCAATAAAATGGCTAGAAATTCATTTACATATGATTTTTAAATGTCAGACATTTAAACCCACGGGAACCCCTGGAAAGAAATTGCAAAGATATTGTGATCAGCCAAAAAGCTACCTGAGAAGTAGTTGTTCCTCTTAATGGGAAATGAAGATTAATCCCAACTGGGCATCAAACATCAGCCAAGTGCTCAATAACTATTGAGGCTGAAAATATTGCAGGTTTTTAATCAAAGTTCTTACTGGATCACAGTGATGTCCAGGTTAGTTCGGCTAACATAAATGTTTCAATCCAAGGTGAAGAGCTTTAACATCTTTCCTACATTTAGCTTGCTTTAATTAAAGAGGAGAGCAAAACCAACAGCTGGTGAGAGTCTGTTCAACTATTATTTTTTTCAATGCAAAGTCAATTTCAAGTAGATCTTTTGGCTATCAGAAGAAATGGACTTGGAGCTGGGGGGTGCAGTGGTGCACACCTATAATTCCAGTGGCATGGGAAGCTGAGGCAGGAGGATTGCAAGTTCAAAGCCAGCCTCAGCAACCTAGCAAGGCTCTAAGCAATTTAGTGAAACCCTGTCTCAAATAAAAAATTAACAAAAAGGTGGGGGCTAGGGATGTTTCTCAGTGGTTAAGCACTTCTGGGTTTAATCCCCAGTACCAAAAAAGAAAAGAAATGGGTTTGGGGTAATCAAGTGCTTAGTGGTAGCCAATGGTGAGATTTCAGCCCCAAAGAGAAGTCATCCTGCCCTGAACTCAGGTCCTATTCCTTGAGTAAGCATTAGCCTCAACATTTTAGAAGTAAAAGTTCCAGTCTCCCTAAGGCAACTGAGAACTTGAGAAAAATTATCCTACCTGGCTCCATGAGATTCCTTTAGACCCTGCTGCCCCTTCCAAACCGCCTCTTATTATTCCATTTGGCAATAGTTTCCCATCTGATTCGCAGTGATTCTGAAGTTCTGAGTTTAGGATTCTAAGGCCGCTTCAGGGCCCAGCAGCAAACAGCACTACGTTCCTGCTACAGACCCGGGCAGGATTTCTTCCCTCCCCTTTCTGATTGGCTCAGAGTGCATCATTGTTTCCCACCACTTGGGCAGGCTAATCCCTTTATCTGAGATCCCATCCCCCAACCCATGTGCCCAGGCCTGCCTACTTCCTCTTTGGTGGGACAGAGTAGAAGGGACTTGACTTCAAACTCATCTGAACTCAAATCTTAGCTCTGCTACTTAGCTGTGTGACTCTGATGAGAGAATGAATTGAAATAACATAAAATGTAGGACCTAGACTTAATAGGTACTCAATAATCATACCCTTCTTTTATAGCTCAAATTCATCTTAGTTTTTGGAAGCTATTTCTGGCTCTCTTAGCTCCCATGGCCCCTCCAAATCCCCCCTTTTCTATGCCCTTTTCCAGCTGTACTGTGATCGCCATTTTCCTCATCCTTCATCCCAAATAGACTCAGCTATTTGTCTTGCTTATCTCTGTATCTCCAGCAGCTAACACTCTGTCTGGCACATATTCATTGTTCCAGAATGGTGCTTGCTGATAAGTGCTTCTGATTCTTACCCACCTGCCTTCACAAGTTAAGATAGTCCTACTTGAGTGATGAAAGCCATCCTTTCATAAGGCTTCTCTCAACAGTGTCAAGGGCAAAGTCAGCCCTAGCAGCATCTGCTTTTCCCAAACTGCAGTGAGCTAGCAACACAGAATGTGAAGAGAGACTTCATGGTTTCCAGACCATGAAACTACAAAAGAACTCTTAGGAATCGCCATATGGCTGGTGGAACCCAATGCACCCAGTGATGAGCACCATGGTGACACCCGTGGTGACACATGCACCAGGCTGCTCACTGAGCCATGGAGTCAGGAGACAATGAGATTTTTAGTGCTGCTGGAATGAGAATCCTAATGGGGTTTAGGGAGTGATGCTTCCATCCAGCTGCTCTCAGGCGATGTGAATCCTCTGTTAAATCCTTAACCCTCCTAAATTAGGCCTCAGGGGCTTGCACTTGGCATTGGTGACCTTATAAAGAAAGCCACAAACTGTTCTTTATGCCAAACCTCAGTGTTTGAAATTAAGCAGGAAATTCCTTAATACATTTGCTGTAAATTCCATGCCGTACCCACCCCACCCCATTGTCTCTCTGTTCTCCCTTAGTGGAAAGGACTTTTTTAGCATATTAGATATCCATGTTTTTCTATGGGAGGTGGCTGGTTTCAACTAGGAAGAGGCTGGTTGATGCGGCAGGTTACCTGACTTGTGTGGCAGAGCTACCTGAAGCATTTGAAAGCATAAGCAAATAGGGTCCTAGTGGAGGAACTGTGGGGAGCCCTGAAAGCTGGCGCTTACTGGCTCTACCCCAAGGCAATGACAGGCTGAAGGATCCTGGGGAAATGAGCATGGAGAAGGTAGGAGGCTCAGGGGCCAAGGAGAAGGGGCTCTGTCTGCCCATGTGGTACTGTGTTGGCACCTGTTGAGAAGCATCCCAATGGGAAGATAAAGAAGTATCTTCACCAGTCTTTGAAGACCATATGAGTTTCTGAGAAGCCAAGAGTGAGACTGTATTTTAGTCAGCTTTTTCACTGCTGTGACTAAAAGATTTTAAAGGAGGAAAAGTTTGAGGGCTCACAGTTTCGGAAGGCCGGCTCCATTCCTCGGTGAGGTGAGGCAGAACATCATGGCAGAAGAGCATGGCAGGGAAGCAGCTTGCATCATCAGGAAACAGAGAGAGAGAGAGAGAGACTTTGCTTTCCAAGACACAAAATATATACCCCATAGCCATGCCCCAGTGAACCATTCCCTCCAGCCACACCACACCTGCCTCCAGTTACCACTCAGTTCATCCCTCCAGGGATCAATGCACTGATTAGGTTAAAACTCTCACAACACAATCATTTCTCCTCTGAACCCTTTTGCATTATCTCACATGTGAGCTTGTGGGGGACACCTCACATCCAAACCATAACAGATTATATCTTGGGGTTAAACTAAGAGGATGTACCCCTTCTTTCTACACTTAGAAAAGATTAGATTGGCATATATAATTAAAATTTTAAAAGCACTGAGGACTGGGCTAAACTGTGTGGAAAGTCTTTTTCTTAACGTTGCCATAACAATAACTTTGATTACAAGCCAGGTGTTGGTCAGCATTTCATATTTTAACTCATTTAATTCTGTAAATATTATCATTTCATCCCAATACAGTTGAGGAAACTGAGGCACAGGGGGATGAAGTGACTTGACCAAGGTGGCATGAGTTCATGCTGGTAGAGCTGGGCCTGTGAAGGCAGGCTGTCAAGGTCTAGGGCCTGTGCCCCTCCTGGGAAGGCCACACAGCCTCTGCTCAGCCATCAAGACCATCTTCCAAACACCTCCTTAACCCTGACGAGGCTCAGGTGTATCTATTACTCATTTCTGGGGTAGTCTGTAAGATATTTAGGGCACGAACAGCTTTTCTTAATTAGTTTTGAATGCCCTGGTATCCAATTTGACAAAAGACACAAACTAGTAATAGCAAATGCTTGAAAAATGAAATTAACGAGTGAATATATTTAGGGATATGGGAGAAAACTGGGGTTGTGTGGGGCATGATTGAATACATTAAAAATAGTCATTAATATTTATTGATCGCTTACTATGTCCTAGCAGTGGGTTGATGCCTGTTCATGCATTATCAGTCTAGTCATTAGTACAACTTTCTGAGGTAGGTTCTGATTTTATCCCACTGTTCACATGGGGATAGTAAGGCTTAAAATGACTTACTCATGTTCACACTGCTAGTAATCTGCAGAGTTAGGATCCCAAGGGCTATCTGTCTGATGCCCAAATCCATAATCTTAATCTTCATAATCATTGGCAGGTTCAGATCCTTGTCTGAACGGTCTAACCTTGCATACATGTCCTGGGAACTTCATAGAAGCTTTGAGTTCATTTTTAAGAAGTATCCCTAAAACAACGTTGCATGTTGTTGTATTGAAAAGGCTCTGTTTTTCTTCTTAGAGTCACATTGCTAGCACTACCAGCTGAATTATAATGATCTCTTGTTGTGAATGGCTCTAGGTACTTTTCTGTCCACCAGAGGAAAGAATTTTTGTTAAATTTGTTTTACAAGTGAGGAAATTGAGGCCCAGAGAGGCTCGTTAACTTGCCTAGGTGTCCACCATCCGTAAGGGACAGGCTGATATTTAGTCCCAAGTGGTCTGTTTCCAGTGCCTACATTGTCTGCCACTGCCGCTGACCTGACTCACTGACTCACAGTGCGGGGTCACTCCACACCCCTGCCTGGAGCTGCAAATTCTTTAATTAGCTTAGGTCTTCAAAGGCCAAGGTTGTGGGCTTGATCCCTGATAGCAGCAGTCTGAACCTTAATCCTGGCCAGATGTCCTGCAAACAGCCCACAGATCTAGGCCTGTGGTTACCAAGGAGACCAGGTGGGAGAGTAGGGATGGACCAATGCCAGTCAGCAGTTCCACAGGGAAAAGTGTGCTGCCAACAATAGGTCAGAACTCGCTTCTCCATGTCATTAAAATACCCATGGAAACATGTTAGCTAAACAATCTGGCTGGCTTGCATCCCCCAATGCTAAGATTGTCCCCAACTGGCTTTGTATGAACAGAATGTTGGCTCTCGCATCCATGATTTGTTGAAAGGGTCAAATTCCACTCTGGCTGTTTCATCAAAAAAGTAAATACTATATGTTTAGATATTTGATGTGCATAGATTGAGTTTGGGAGGTTTGCAGCGGAGCCTAGAGTCATGGGAATGGTAGATCTGCCAGGGGCTTTGGGATCAAAGTCTAGCCCCCTCTCATCATACAGATAAGGGAGGCCAGATTGTCAGCAGGCATGCACATGGCTAATGGCTGCAGAACCAGGATGGGACCTCCCATCTGCCACTAACAGGCTGTCAGACAGTGAAATTACGTTTCCCCAAACTCTTTGGGAAATTTATTTTAGCTTCATTGGCAATACTTGGGCATCAAAACTAGCTAACTATTTCACCACTTAGGAAGGAAGGAGGTCATACTATCAGGGCAGTAGCATGTCTAGAGTCAAACTGAGGTGAAAAATTGTTAAGTTTTCTGACCAATGTGATCAAGGTAGTCAACAGGAATTTATTTTCTCAAATATCCAGGTCCTATATTTGAATTAATCTATTTTTGCATGTTAATTCTATGTAACTGTATGTATTTGTCCATTGTGTTTGTATCTTACTGTTTCTTTTGGTAAAACTGTTAAAACGATTTTAAACCTAACCATTGGGAACAATGTCACACCATTATACACTATTCATCTTTCACAAATCTTCCAAAAAACAAGTCTGTCACTTTTTTATTTATTTATTTTTTTTAAGTCTGTCACTTTAAAAATAAATTTGTCATATGGGATTTCCTTTTGGGATAATGTGAAAAGTCTGTAATCAGATAGTAACAGTGGTTGTACAACCTCATGAATGTATTTAATGAAACTGATTTGTATGCTTTAAAGTGGCTAAAATGGTAAATGTTGTCTTATGTATATTTTTCAAAAATAAAATAATGAAACTAGTTATTGAGTACAAAAAAATCATTTCAGTGGCAAATAATATATTTTGTTATCCTTAATCAATAAATACATATGGGATGCCTACCATGGGTCAGATAAATATTTGAAAAATATTTGAAAGTACTCACTAACTGGAAGCTGGTATGAAAATGGCAGATATGCGTACGTGTATCACTGATTATGGAGTGAGTAGGGCTATTTCCTATTCACTCCTACAGATCCACTCTTCATTCTTCTCTGCCTTGTTTTCCGTTTGGGGGGCTCCTGAGTGGAATACAGTAACAGGTTCCCTTACCATCCAGCTTCCTCTTAGATTTGGTCAATGGGAGATGCCAGAAGAGAGGGAGGGAAGAATTTCAGATGGGGCATTTAATTCCTACAATTCCTTTCCTGCTGGGTCGTGTAAATAGGTTGCATCCCTCTATTAATAGGCCAACACTTCTCTAGCAGCTATTCTCTCAGATATTCAAGAGGTGCCCTCTCTCTGTTCTCCTTCTGGCCTGGAGTGGCAATGGCTTTAGCTGTTACTAGTCCCAGAGTGCTTCAACTGTCCTTGCTCGTTCCCTTTAGCCCCACTTAAATAGCAGTCAGTAATCATTTTATTAAATCCTCCTCAGCCAGTTGCAGAGGCACACACCTGTAATCCCAGTGGTTCAGGAGGCTGAGGCAGGAGAATCATGAGTTCAAAGCCAGCCTCAGCAACTGAACGAAGCCCTAAGCAACTCAGTGAGACCCTGTCTGTAAATAAAATATGAAAAAGAACTGGGGATGTGGCTCAGTGGTTAAGCGCCCCCAGGTTCAGTCCTCAATACCTAAGTAAATAAATGGTCCTCAATTACCCTGGTGAGTGTGCCACCTAATTTGCCTAGGAACTCTGACCAATACAGGATATGTATGCATGTTTGCATGCCTATACCGAATTGCATAGCAAATGGTAGATATTTTCTCTGCCCCAACTCATGTTATCTATAGCAGTTGCAAGAGCTAAAGTTTGCCTTGTCCCAGAAATGCAGAAGTATTCGGGAAAGAGAGAACTAAATTCAAAGGTTGTTTCTAGGCTTTCTTTTTTTATCACTTATGGTTCATGGTTTAAAAGGTGATTATATCTCCAAATGGGTTAACATTTATTTTAAAAAAGAACTTATTATTGTAGAAAAAAGTGGAGTACCAATTAACAGAATTTTGAAGTGTTCAATATCTTTTATTATAAAACAAGAAGGCACCATTTTCATCTAGGGACTGTTGATTGCTTAAAACTATAGTCCTTTGAATAAACCTATATTAGTTTAATGAAGTTTTCCTGTGATTAGTATAATTTACTGCAATTGTATTCAAACCCCAAATTATGGGTATTATACAGATGAAATACAGCTCTGGTTTAAGGCAATTAGTTTAATCACTTTCCTGATGGGCAATGAAGCAGGGACTTCACAAAGCAGAGCTGCCCACTAGCACATGTGCAAAGAGGAAAGTGCCCCTTGCTGGTCTTTGCCCAAAGGGTCCTTGCTCCCTCCTGCCTGCCACGGCCCCTTTCCTCCATCAACACATGGCATTTTGCAACACAGCACCTCATATAGTGGCGGCTTGTTTCCATTCATCAATTTCCTCAAGCCATGTAGCTCAGCCTTCCTCATCCTTCACTCTGACAATTGCCACCATGCTGCCTGATGCCTTCAAGGGTGGTGTTCATTGCAGAGGGTGCCTGGGCCAGAGGGAAGTGTCATTACCCTCCTGGCTCACCACGCCTGTTTGGGCTTCTTCTGCCCACAAGAGGTGCCTTTCTCTAACTTGCCCAAATGTGCAACAGTAGCCCTCTGCCACCATCTCTTGGCTGGTCTCTCCTTCTCTGGTCTTGCCCTCCTCTTACTCATCCTCCTGCTAAAACAAACTTCTAATGTGGTTTTGCCCATTGTGTTCCTGCTTAACCGCTTGAATGGCTCTCCATTCCAGAAAGCAGCTTTCTCAAACTTGTGGGTTCAGATGAATCACCTGGGGTGGATCTTGTTGAAATGCAAATGCTCATTCGGAAGGTCTGTGGTGGGTCCTAAGATTGCATGTCCAAGCAGCTTCCAGGTGAGACTGAGGCTGTGGATCTGCTGAACACTGAGTAGCAAGGCTCTTGGCAGCATTGTGTCCACGGTGGGACATTTTGCTTCTGCCCTGTCCAAAATAACAGCCATTAGCCATGTGTGCTTATTGAGCACTTAAAATGTGTCTAGTGTGACTGAGGAACTGAATTTTACATTTTATTAAATTTAAATAAATAGCCACATGTGGTTTGTGGCTATGCATTAGACAGCACAGCTGTGTGAGATGACATCCTTGCTCCTCACTGTGACTTACAAAGCCCCTGACCATGTTTGCCCACAAAGATGGTACAACATGACTAAACTTCCATAATTTTCCAAACAGACCAAGTGATTGTCACGCACTTGGGATATACAGTCCCCTTGCCTGGAATTCCTTTCTATAGTTTTGTGTCCAATGATGTTTACTCTCTTTCCTGGTCCAGTTAGAGCCCCACCTCCTCTGTGAATCTGTCCCTGATATACTCTGCTAATAGCAATCATTTACCAAAGTTCTCTAGGTAATGTATGGAGTGCCCTGTGACCACAGTATTTTTTCCATAGATTTATTGATGCATTATAATTATATTCAATTGGGGGAATTTTTGTTACATATTTACACATACACATGATATAACAATATAATTTAGTTAATATTGTTTACCAGTATTTCTCCTTTCCATCTCCTGCTTCCTCCTCCAGGTCCCTTCCTCTACTGGTCTCCCTTTTATTTTCATGAGATAACCTCCCGACACACACACACATCTATTTCCATTTTTTCCTCTCTAGCTTCTACATATGGCACAAACATGTGATTTTTTATTTTCTGAGTTTGGCTTATTTTGCTTAACATAATGCTCTCAAGTTCCATCTTAGAACCATTATGGTTCTGCTAACTTACAATCCCACCAACAGTGTAAAATCGTTCCTTTCCCCCACATCTTCTCCTACATTTACTATTGTTTGTATTCTTGATAACTGCCATTCTAACTGGAATGAGAAGAAATCTCAGTATAGTTTTGACTTACATTTCCCTAATAGCTAAAGATGTTAAACATTTTTTTATGCATTTGTTGTCCATTTGTGTTTCTTCTTTTGAGAAGTGTCTGTTTAGTTCATTTAGTTATTTGTTTATTGAGTTATTTGGATTTTTTTATGTGAAGATTTTTTAAGTTCTTTACATATTCTGGATATTAACCCTGTGTCAGAGAAGGAGCTAGCAAAGATTTTCTCCCACTCTGTAGGTGCTCTTTTCACATTCTTAATGTTTTCTTGCTATGCATAGCCTTTTAATTAGATGTCATCCCATTTGTTAATTCTTGGTATTATTTCCAGAGCTTTAGAAGTCCTTCTGAGGAGGACATTGCCTATGCCCATATATTGGAGTTTTGACTGTTTTCTTCAAGGAGTTTCTGGTCTAATTCCTAGGTCTTTGATCCATTTTGAGTTGACTTTTTGCAGGGTGAGAGTAGGGATGTAGTTTCATTTTTCTATAGATGGATAATCAGTTTTCCCAACACCATTTGTTTATAAAAGGCTGTCTTTTCTCCAGTGAATGTTTTTGGCACCTTTGCAAGCATCAGCTGACTGTATCTGTGTGGGTTTGTCTCTGTGCCTTGTATTCTGTTCCATTGGTCTGTGTCTATTTTTATGTCAGTACCACACAGTTTTTGTTACCATAACTCTGTAGTATAACTTGAAGTCAGTATTGTGATGCCTCCAGCATGGCTTCTTTAGCTTAGAATTACTTTGGATTCTGAGATTTTTTTTTTCTTCCAAATAAATTGTAGGACTATTTTTTCTAGTTCTACGAAGAATGTCACTGTTTTTGTTTGTTTGTTTGTTTGTTGTTTGGTATCAGGGATTGAACCCAGGGGGCACTTAACCACTGAGTCACATCTGCAGCCCTTTTTATATTTTATTTAGATGCAGGATCTCACTGAGTTGCTTAGGGCCTTGCTAAGTTGCTGAGGCTGGCTTTGAACTTGCAATCCTACTGCCTCAGCCTCCTGAGCTGCTGGATTACAGGCATGTACCACGGCACCTGGCTCCTGGTATTCTTTTGATGGGGATTGCATTGAATCCATATATTGTTTTTGGTAATAAGGTCATTTTAACAAGATTAAGTCTGCCTACCCATGAACAAGTTACCTGCTATATTTTACTCAGTCTGCACATTAAGCTTGGTATATAGAAATGGAAGCTTCAATTAGCCTGCCTGGGATCACAGAACTAGGAAGTAGAAAATCATAAATTCAACCCAACATCTGCCTGATTCTGAAGCAAACCCATTCCTCTCCTGCCACACCTTGGTGTCTTCTGCTTGCACAGGGGACTGTGCAACATGTGACTGTGTGGTAGGGAAGTTATTTGTCCATGGTCTCTCTTCTCCATGGATTGTAAACCCTGAGAGGTCACAGGCTGTGTAGGATTTATTTCTGTAGCCCTTTACAGTGAATGCTTGATAACTGTTGTGGAAATGCGCATGTTTCTTCTTTCCAACTCTTTGTAAAATGCTTGCATGTGGTGACTGTTCTAGCTCACTAACGTGCTTGGTGCTCAGCATGGTCCAATAAGAGTTGGAAATGAAGGAAAGAAGGAAGGAAAGGGGGAAGGGAGGAAGGATGGATTAGCCAAATGAGCACGTTGATCACGGACAACATCGACAAGGACTTTGTCAGGAACCCAAGGGAAGAAATTCTTGCTGGGTGACTTTGGGACTTCAAAACAAAACAGTCATTTCCATTCTCTTCATAAGTTAGAATGTGCCGTTTTCCTGTGCTGGGTCACTTTCTATCTCTTGAGTTACTTTGAATCACTTAATTTACTCTAACAAATATTTAACAAAACACACACACACACACACACACACACACACATTGTGCTAGTCCTTAAGGGATATGGAAGACTATAAATTTAATAATAAGTCATGTTTCTTACCTTCAAAGTAGCTAAGACTTTTATGAGACAGACAGATAGGTACCGGAATAGTTCTAAGGAAAAAATAAGGGGAGAGAGTAGGGGAGCCTGGTGAGGGCTAAATATGGAAGAAAACTGGAATGACAAAGTTTTGACATATGCTTCTCTTTAAATCTACCTAATTAGTATGACTAGTGTTCCCCTGAATTAATATCTTAAAAGGTAAACTTTATTGAGAAAATGAAAGAATGGGAATGCTGCCAGCAGGACCCAGAAATATAAATTGGCATGACCTTTACAAGGGAAGTTTAGAATACTGTGCAAATTATTTAAAAACACGCATGCCCTTTGTTCCAGCAATTCTACCTGTTGGCATTTATTCTGAGATAATCATCACAGCTATATACTGAGTCTTATCAGAAAAGATTTGACTGTAACACTGTTTATGATTATTAAGATATGCAAAAAGACAAATTTCCTAACCCATAAGTGATTAAGTAAATTTCTCCAAATCCATATGATTGAATACTATTTGGTCATCAAAAGTGATATGAAATTATATGCACTGATTCAGAATGATATCATCATATATATATTTTTTTCATCATATATTTTTAAATAAGCAAAGCAGGTTACGACATGGACTTCCATATCATTTCCTAACCTGGGGAGACATGTTTAAGGGTGCTTGTATATTAAAGAGGAAATGAAGACCCCAGGAAGTCTTCAGAGGTTCTTCCTGTTCTCTCTGGGTGATGGGATTAGATTATTTTCATCTTTATGCTTTGCTTCAGTATGTTCCATTTTTATGACCCAAAAAATACATTAAAAAAAATAAAGATATCGGTATGTTCAGTGGTTCCTTTTTAGGCTGGCATCTAATTACCAAATATCCACTTGAAGACCCAAGTTGCCTCACAGGAAATCTATAGACGGCCAACTGCTTAGAAATGTATCTGTCTTGCAGAAGTCACACTCTCTCCCATCATCAATCAATGTCCTCATTCCTTGATTTCCAATATCCATTAATTTCCTGACTCTGCTTTCAAACCCAGTCTTGGTTGGAGCCCTCTCACCTTTGCCAGCCTTCACTTGATCAATGTCCCCTGCCCCAGGGTGGCTCATCTGCAGAGGAAGTGAACCTCATGGTGCCCAATGGCTCTAGGCCCAGGTGCAAATATTCCTCGCTGCCCAGCTCCCTCCATTTGCTGTACCTTTTTTTAAAAAATAATATTTATTTATTTATTTATTTATTTTTATGTGCTGCTGAGGATCAAACCCAGTGCCTCACATGTGCTAGGCAAGCGCTCTACCACTGAACCACAACCCCAGCCCCTTGCTGTACCTTTTGACATATAGTTTCTCAATCCCTTGTCACCCTGATCTCTTGGTCTTTCATTCTTATGGTGCCATTGCTGTCTCTCCCTCCTCTGGGGAGGAGACGGGATCATACACTTGGCCCCTGTAGATCACTATATTCACCAGGAGCCCATGAGTCTCAAATGAAATGTGAAGAAGCAATTAAGCCTATTCCAGCATCTAGACATTATTTGATCCGTAAAACAGATCTTTAAAAAGAGGGAAACAAACTCAAGAGTAGCTCCTGGATTGTTCCAACAAGCACAGGATAGGTTTTAAAAGGATTACATAAAATCCTTCAAGGAAAATTCACGTCATCATCCTGAAGAGATTTCAGATTGCGTAAGGAAAAAAAATTAATAACAAAATTAGAAAGTGATTCAGTTCATTGTTTTTCATGGCATGAGAAATGTGGATTAAGCAATCCGTGTGTGTTTTTATAATATTTTTACAACAGATCCTGCCGCCCTGATGTCATTCTACATTACAGAGTGTGTGGCAAAGGGATTCTGGAAACCACAGTACACCTCAGGCATGAGGAGAGAGCTAGTACCAGGAAAGAACCTAAGAGACTGGGGGGCGGGGAGCGGGGTCACCACAATCAGAATCCAGGAGCACGCTGGCAGGGAAAACAGCCACTGAGAGTCAGGAGACATGCCTGCCTGGAGAAGGGACCATGCTCAACCTTGGGGCACATACACCAGAGGCCGCACCTCCACAGTGGGAACAGGCTGCCAACTCTGGTCATGCAGCAGCCATAGCTTGTTCTCTGGTCCCTGCTCTCCCCACACCCCTGCCGCTGTCTACAGCCCAGACAGCACCTCCAGCACCATTGCACTACAATGTCAGCCTCAGCTCAGTGCTGCCTGCAATGCTTTCTCACTTCTTCTTTGCCTACCTGTGCTCATCCTCTGAAGCTCAGGATATACCTATGTCTATGCCCATGTCCACGTCTCTATCTATACCTAGCTTTATAGGGAGAACAAGATGTAGTCTACACCCACACTCACATTTGCACCATTCATACTATTTACTATATCCCAGGCACAGGCTTAGGAACTTAAAATAGTCATCTCTTCAGAAAAGTCTTCTTGGATCACCATCTAGGCCCGGTGAAGTCCCCTGCTATTAGACCTATGGTACCACGCATCTCCCCATTGTGTGTCAATCACAATGTAAGTAGAAATATAAACTCCACAAGAGTAGGGACTCACTGTCACATCCTCAGCCTCTAGAATACTGTTTGGTACAATAACAGATGTTTAATAATATTTGTGCGCTTATGGGATTCGCATCTATCTCACAAGCTCGAAGTTAACTTCTGGAAACCTAGGTAACACGTTTATATTCCCAGCATCTAGTATAGTCCTGGAACACAGTTTGTATCCTGCAAATGTTTTTCGAGTGCATGGCTGAACTCTCTACTAAGTGCCAACCCAATGACTGCAGTGGTGAGCAAGGTCCCACCCGGCTCTGTGCATTTGCAGTTGAGTGTAAAGATCACAAGCAGGCTGTTACTGTCCACAGGAGGACCATCTCACCCCGTGTATGGATGGAGCTGGAAGCAAAAAGGAGTTGGGGAAAGAGAGGTAGAGAGTAGAGGAGACAGAGAGACCTTGGCCCCAAAGGACAGGCATCAAGCCCAGTATAAAGGCTCTGAGGTTTACCCTTGCTTAAATTATCTTATTATTTTGGAGAAGAGGTTGCAGATATTGCACAGGACTTGCAAAAAAAAAAAAAAACAAACTCATTGCACAAAATGGACATTATTTATGACATTGTTTCATTACAAGAAAAAAGAAGAGCCTGGTTGGAAGGTTTCAGTACATAAGCAGGTGTGAGCCTGCATTTTCTAACTTCAGAAGGGCCCCTTAAAATGTGTCCAGGATTTTTGTTTATGTGGAGCCCAGCCTCAGTTACGTTTCTCATTAGGCTGGGGACAGATTCTGCTGCAGGGCTCTGGTTCCTGGTGCCCTGTCTCGCAGTGAGTTGGGCCTGCTGGTTAATGACGAGCAGTGGAAAGAATGCCTTTATAATAGGATCAGTGCTCACAGACTTTTCCGCCTCCTAAAAGCTAGCTCTGCTCTTGAAAAGCCCTGGTCTTGTGCCTCTGCAGCTGATTAGAGAGGAGATGCCCTTCATTTTGTACCACCTTCCCCACACCTTAGGCCATTCAGTGACCTATATTCTTTCCAAAGATGTTTGCTGAATGCCTCTTTGGGCTCCCCGCCTTTTGGAGAGAAAGCCACGGTCCTTGAACTCCTGCGTTTGAGAATTGGCTTCGCTGTCCTCTGACAGATAGAAAGACAAGATGCAATCCTCAGCATCAAAGAGCTTAGACTTTAGTTGAGTATGTAAGATGTATGCACCTGCAGCAGCTAGGGCATAGTGTTAACTAATGTGCTTTTGTTTATAAGCCAGCTCCCCCGCTCAAGTAAAAAGAAAATTTGTTGGGTGGAGACAAAGGAATCACACAAAATTGGAGAATTTGATGACTAAGTTGGAGAATGTAAAGAATCCAAGCCTGGCGCAGTGGCACACGCCTGTAATCCCAGAGGCTCGGGAAGCTGAGGCAGGAAGATTGCAAGTTCAAAGCCAGCCTCAGCAACTTAGCGAGGCCCAAAGCAACTCAGTGAGACCCTGTCTCTAAATAAAATACAAAATAGGGCTGGGGGTGTGACTCAGTGGTTGAGTACCCCTGAGTTCAATCCCCTATACTCAAAAAAAAAAAAAAAAAAAAAGAAAGAATCCAGGGCAGCAAGGGATATTAGCAGGAATGTGTGGACCATCTCTATCAAGGTCTGTCATCTAGGGGTTTATAATAGGATAAATGAGGTAGGTGATGGCATCAGGATTATGGAAAACTTGAAAAATTTACAAAAGAAAATGAAAACCACCCCATAGCTCACCTCCCGGAAGCAATCACTGATACTCTTCTGCGATACATCCTTCCAGTCTTTTGTTCTTCAATGGGGGCCAGCATGCTTATTTCTCACAAAGAGGAGAGCTACTTCATGCTGTTCTATGGTTTTCTCTTTTCCTTTAACACCGTGCTGAAAAAAATTGAATTGTCATTGAAAGTTTTTGGAAAATACGAATTTTAGTGGCCAAGTAGTTTTATCATGTGGTTGCACCATAATTTATTTACTATGGCTGGTCATTTAAATCATTTTCCATTTTTTCGTTATTACCAACTGCACCGTGAAAAAAATGCCTCAGCACATTTTCTGAGTCATTCTCTGAATGTCTGATTAGGAAAAGGGCTTCAACCAAGGATTTAAGATAGAATTCTCACCTGTGATTTTAAAGGCCCGGGATAACCTGTAAGCACTGCCCAGCCAACATGCTGCTCCATGGCTGCAGTTCTATGGGTACTCACTCCTTCCACCCGTGAGCAAGATGCCATTTGGTAAATCTCTGGCTTCTTAGTGTTCTAAATGGAGCAATTTGGTACTGGAAAGAAAGAGTGACCCCAAAGCCTAATCCATGTCAGGCTGATTTTTATTCTTGGTCCCTGGAGATGAATCTGTTTTGTGGAGGTTGGGGAGAGTTAACTGATTACATTCCAACTTTAGGAGATGGTTCCCCCTGGGTCAGGAGAGGAAAGAGGCAGATAGGGTCTGGGAAGGAGAATAAAAATCTTGGAGCCCATCAGGGACCTCAGAAGCTTCTTGTTTTAAATTTTTTTACATACCAAATACCATGTGCCAGTCACAGTTCCAAGTTTTTTTGTAAATATTCAGACAATCCTCCTACCAATTCTCTGAGGCTTTATTATTATTTCCTTCATTTTATGTCTGAGGAAGTCAAGTCCCAGAAGTCATTGTAGGGGAAGATCTGGAACTTCAAACCAGAAGACTGGCTTTCAGCAACTCTACCCTGTGTCCACCAACATGTTAAAGTTTATACTTGGAAATCAAGATGCTTGAAAAATGCTATAACCCTACCATCAAAGAGTGTCAAGCCATTAGCCAATACGCAACTGTTTTCTTTTATTGAATTTGAGTATTATCCTGTGTAATCTGAGGATCTGCAGCCTAGGGGTAGGATCAGGTCTTAAAGATTTGACTTTAAGATTGGCTCATACCCTGGCTGGTCATGAACAGGTGGCATCCATGCACATCTCCCCACCCCCTTCTGTGCGAGAAAGCCATGGTTTTGAGTGGATGGACCGTGGGCCCATGGGTATCAGAATAATGCATTCTTCATCTCAGTGATGATTTCAGAGATGGGGAGAAACAAAGGTCTAAGCCCAATAGCACTTTGCGTTCCCTGAACCACAGGTGTGGGTTCAGATAGGCTCAATCTTGCAAAGTGCAGAGTTTTGCTTAATAGTTGGAGAAGAAAAGAGCTAAAGAGGTTTCTTTTGCCTCTTGTCTACCATTATCCTCTCTACCTTGACTCTGTAAAGGGACCAAGTTCTTTCTCTTTGACTCGCTTTCCTAAAGAACTAGCCAGGTAGATCATGAAGCAGAAGTTTACTGGAAGTTGAGACCAGTGGAGGTGGTTACATACCACACAGAACTTCAGATGCACAACATGATGTATGAGCTGTTCTTCCAAGGCTAGACCTGATCCCTGCAATCTGGCTTTCTCTCTCCCATCAGCACCAGTGTCCACCATCATACTCAACTCCTTTTTGTTCCCAAAGTCTAGAATCTTCTTTCTTTACCCCCATTTTCTTGGGCCTCTCTCCTTCACCCTCTCTGGCTGATCTGCCAAACCAAAGCATGCTCACATCCTTTGTGAACTGCTTTGTCCCTCCTTTGTTCTGTCTTCCTCTTCATAGCAAGGCTTGTGTTTTACTTCCCACCCCAATGAATAAATCAAGATGTTTTCTAAACAAATATTTCTTTGTTTCTTAAAAGGAATTCTATGGCTTCTGGTTTTTAGGATTGGTACATGCCGTAACCCTAGCTACTGGGGAGGCAGAAGCAGGAGGATCGAAAATTCAAGGCCAGGCTCAGCAACTTAGTGAGACTCTGTCTCAAAATAAAAACTAAAAAAGGGCTTGAAAAAAGGAGGTGAGAATGTAGATCAGTGGTAAAGCACCCGTGGGTTCAATCCCCAGTACCAATTTAAAAAGCAGAAGGCTTTTTGTCTATATGGTACTCTTAAAATAAGATCTAGCCTATCACTCAAACAGGCTTCTTCCCTAATGTCCCATCCTATGTCCTATCAGCCATGACACCCTACTGACTGCATGAGAGAAAGCTCTCAGTCTGAGCCTTCTTCTCCCACCCCACCTTATTCTGCAGCTCCAGTTCAGGTCACCATTGTCTCTCCCCTACGCTGGGGTATCCAGTCATTCCATAGACATCAATGAAGTTCATGCTTATCTCCTGGGAAAAATAAAAATAAAGACAAAGTAAACATAAAAGACAAATGTAAAAATAAAAGACAAAAGTAAAAATAAAGTGTATTTCTCCTTAAGTCTAAATGTATTAAAATAAAGACCCAAGACATGATACCCACATATAAAAAATGAAGTTGGAGTGTACCTTATGCCATATACCCAAACTAATTCAATGAATCAAGGACCAAATATGAGAGCCAAAACTCTGAAACTCTTGAAAAAAAGTATTGGGAAATGTTTCAGGATGTTGGATTTGGGAATGATTTCTTGGATATGATACCAAAAGCATAGACAACAAAGAAAAAAAAGTAAATTGCATGTACTTCATTCAAATTAAAAACTTTTGAACATCAAAGGCCACTAGCAACAGAATGAAGAGGAAACCCACAGCATGGGAGAAAATATCTGCATATCAGATATCTGATAACAGACATTTAAAGAACTTTGTTAATTCAACAACAAGAAAACACGCAACTTGGATTTTTTTAAAAGGGACAAAAGACTTGAATAGACAAGTGTCCAAAGACATACAAATGGTCAATAAGCACATGAAGATTGTTCAACATCACCAATCAGTAGGTACGTGTAAATCAAAATCACAGGAAGATACCACTTCAAATCCATTCAGATTTATGGCAATTATGAAAAACAAAACCCAGAAAATAACAAGGGTTGGTGAGGATGGGGGGAAATAGCAACCCTTATTCACTGTCTGCCAGACATGAGTTACTACATCCAGCCCTCACTCAGCAGGAGGGGACTGTGCAAGAGAGAACTCCAGGGAGTGGGGATCACTGGGGCCATCTTGGAGACTGGGTACCAGGTGCCTCCCATGTGCCGGCACCCTCTTAGGCATTTTACATTTATCTAGTCCTCACAGTATTATTGCCAGCTATGAATTATTCTTGCTATTTACAAAAATTGAAAAACAAAAAACTAAATACTAGTGTGGAGGCCATGAAAATGCTCTGTTCAGCTCTCCTTCAAGGGAACCTTCTGTGAGGGATATTGTTTACTCACAGCCCACTACCACTTCTCTGGAATCATCTCTGACTTCACCCTGAGGTTTTGCTTTCTGTAAGTTGCTCCTAATTAGTGGCTGAGCAAAACCAAAGTACCAGAGATGCCGGACTGCAAGATGCAGGACTCATCTAATGGACAACTTTCATGTGGGATTCCATATCAGCCTGACTGACACTTTCTCTGGAGGTCTGGGGATCCTCCTGCACAATTCTCCTTCTTCACCACTCCCTTTTCACAGATGCCAGACCTGCCTTGAAGTGTCCCTCATATTCCTACTCCTTTTCTTTTGTCTTTCACAGGAATTTCCTCCAATAACTCTCTTGCACATCGAATTTTATGTTAATGTCTGTCAGAAAACCTGAGTTGAAACAACAGAAAGTGTGAGTACCAAGTCTAAGGAGTTAGTGGCAAGGGTGGGATTCGAACAAATGTCTTTTTTATTCCAAAAGGCCAAGCAAACCTCTTTCAACACACCAGCCTGTAATTTTGTATTGAGTTAGATATGTACCCCAAAGATATGTTCATGTCCTAACACCTGTACCTTGTGAATGTGATCTTATTTGGAAAAAGGGCCTGCTATGGTTTGGGTATGGTTAGAATCTGATTTGGATATGGTTAGAATGTATCCCTCAAGTGTTCATGTGTTGAAATCCTCATTACTAGCAACTAAGAGGGTAGGAACTTGATTTGACTGGTGTTTAGAAGGGAGACTATGAGGTGATTAGGATTAGAAGGATATCAGGATTCAACCCTGGGGTTGAATCCTGGTGACTTTATAAGAAGCAGGAAAGAGACCAGAATAGAAACATATGCACAATCTCTGTCCTTTGCCATGTGATGCTCTGTACTGCCTCAAGGCTTTGCCAGCAAGAAGGTCATCACGAGATGCAGTCCCTCAGATTTCCAGAACTGTGAGTTAAATAAACTTCTTTTCTTTAAACAGTTACTAGGCCTCAGGTATTTCATTATAGTAACACAAAATGGACAAATACAGGGTCTCTGCAGATGTAACTAAGGATCTTAAATTATTTGGGTAGTCCTAAATCTGATGACAAGAATTCTTAGAAGAAACAGAAAAGGAGAAGATGGACATTTGTACAAGATGGCCATGTGACAACAGAGGCAGAAATTAGAGTGATGCAGCCACAAGCCAAGGAATACTGGGAGCCACCCTATGCTGGAAGGGATAGGAGGGATAATTCCCTAGAGTCTTTCAAGGGAGGGAGGCCCTGCTGATATCCCCCTGAGTTCATACTTCTGGCTTCCAGATTTATGAAAAAATGAATTTCTATTCCTTTAAGTCACTGGTTTATGGTCATTTGTTCCAGCATTCACAGAAAACTAATCTTTATCTATCTTTAGTGCTAGCCCAGTGCCTGACCCATATTAGGTGTTTTAAAAGAGTGAATTAGTTAGTAGATTAATATGCAGGGATGTTGAAGCAAAGCTTCAATTGTTTCCAAGTAATTTGTACTGAATGCTATAAAATTATACTTAATAGATTTCCAGTTGGAGGGTTATCTAGGAAGAATACGAATATTTGTCGAGTGCCTGCTGTGTACCAGACACCAGCAGAAGTTTTTCATTCATAAATTACATCACAGTGGGAGGAAGTACAAGTTCTACACATTATAATGGCCAAAGCAAGGTCTGTGGAGTCAAACCTGAGCTCTGATTCTTATTAGCTGTACAACCTTCAGTGAATTATTTCAACTCTCAGCCCAAATTTACTTATCTGGAAAATAGAGCAATGATTTCTATTTCTCTCCCACCCCCTGTTTTCAGGATTAAAAAAGATAACATATGAAATAGTTAAGCACATAAAAAATTTCAACCAACATGAGCTACTAGGAATAAATCATTTGATAGGTGCAGAAGAAGTGTTGGAAATGGGCTCTGGGCTGTAACCCAAGGATGGGACACAGTATGTACTCCACTTTTGATAGGTCAGAGAACAGTGCTATTTGGAGCCAGGTGAGTCCCCACAGGCCTTGCTGAGAAATTGCAGTTTCACCCCCACAAACACATACACACCCCCAACTCCTACCATCTCCACAGGGTGGCCTGGGAGTACAGAGAGGGAGGTCTCAGTGCATGAAGCCCGTGTCTCTCTGGGGGGTATGAAATTTGCTCCGTAAGTTCGGAAAACTGATAGAAGCCCCTGCCTATGATAATTTGGGGACTGCCAGAGTCTGTCGTGGAAAATTGCCCCTAGATCCACTGTACAGAGTTTGGAGTTTCTATGTGCACAAAGCAGTAAGGGATCTGGGAGAAGTCATTCTCCTTCCCAGTCTTGGGGCGTCAGGGGAACTGAGGCTCCTGGAAGTCAGCAGGGCCCTACAGAAGGTGGTGGGGTTTATGCCATCTTGCCAGTCTCCACCCACCTGCCCTTCCAAGGCTGCCAGAGGGGGAGGGAACCCTCAGCCACAGGTGTTGGAGGTGGAATGGGTTACTGGCAGA
The DNA here is from genome assembly GCA_020662805.1 of Glaucomys volans. Classification (NCBI taxonomy): domain Eukaryota; kingdom Metazoa; phylum Chordata; class Mammalia; order Rodentia; family Sciuridae; genus Glaucomys; species Glaucomys volans. The sequence continues at coordinate 530,299 of JAJEJO010000571.1, read as the reverse complement.
GAGCTGATGTACCGACAGCAAACTGAACCCTGATCTCCCATACCAGGGAGGAGTCAGACCCTCACAGAGCCCTGCAGTGACTCAACAAATGGGCTTCCCAGGAGAGACCATATTTGGATGCCTGCCATCCACGGGGAACAAATGGCCTGTCAGGGTCAAATGGAGGAGCTGTGGTGACCAGCAGAGAGGATTATAGGCTTACAACAGGCGGTCAAGTAAGATGAGACCTGCTTCCTCCTGTCCTCAACACCAAAGCAGAGCATGCTGGGAACCAGAGGAAGCCAGACCACCCTCCCAGACCCAGGCAATAGTCTCAACCTTGGCTGTGCATTGGAGTCAACCCAGGAAGTGAAGAGTCTTGATGTGCCCGGATCCTGGTCTGGAGTAGAGTCTCAGCATTGAAGTTTTTAATGAGCAGCCAGGATTGAGAACCACTTCTCTAAAGGCAAAGAAGTCTCCTGTGCTTGGCAGAAGAAGAGGGTGGCCAGATTTAGCAGATAAAAATAAAAGTATTATATGAGATGGACATAGAGTCAAAATTATTATTTATTTAAAATTGACAGTTTACTCAGCATTCTGAGTTTTTTCTGGCAATCCTAAGTGGGGAGGAAAATATTTGAAATGGTTGGAAGGTTGAAATTTGAAAATGAAGAGGTTGGAGTGTTGAAGATCAAAAATAACTGTTTAATAATAGAAGGTGACTGAAACAGTGTGGGATAGGGCTAATGTGTCACCAAAGGAGCTGCTACCCAGTGAGAAATCAGGGGGTATTTGACATAAGCATACTTCAGTAAAATGAAACCATTTCATGTTTATGCCCCTGGTAGGTGGAGACTCCCAGTAAACCAGTTATAGTATTATGACCAATAACCTTGTTTGAGGGATGAGCCATGGAAGTCTGGAGAATTGATGAGATTTGTGTAGGCTCACACAGCTAGAAAGTGACAGGGCCAGGATTACAACCCCAGGGGATTTGAGTTTATGAACATTAAAAAAAAAAAAAGTACAAAGTCCTTTCTACAGGACTTTCCTTGATACTGGTAATAGTGGACTGGTTCTCTACAACAGAGCTAACCTGTCCAAATGACCACCTTTCTGAAGCCAGAGTAGCCTATGCTTAGGGGACAGTGTCAGGTGGCCAGATTTAGCAGATAAAAATAAAAGTGTTACATGAGACATGTTTGGAGTCAAACATTATTTGTTCATCTCAAATTTTAATTTTGCTGGACATTCTTACATTTTATCTGGCAATCCCAGGAGGGGAAGAAAAAATATTTGAATGGCTAACATCATAAAAGGGCAGAGTATGGAGAAGCCAGGGCTGGGGTGTGAGTTTTGGAACCGGCAGACGGGCCCCATTCCTAGTCTTGCTGCCATCTGTAGGTGACAGGGTGAGGGCTGAGCAGGAAACACTTCTGCCTCCTTGTCTCTCAGTTGCTGAGCAGCCAAATGGAGGTGGCTGCCCGAATGTTTATTTGGCGGCAATCTCTGCCGCTCCATCATGATATCTACTGCTTGTATTTCTGTATTTTAATTAAATGTCATCTCAGTGTGCCTGTACTTGTTGTGCTTGAGCCCCAAGGCTGTTTTAGTACGGGTGCAATTTTGTAAATCAAATGGAGAAAAATAAACAAAACCACCTGTTCTGTGAGACAGTGTGCTGCCAAGCAGGAGCCCTCCCGTCCCTTAGTGCACACAGCCAGGGCTGGAGCAGACTGGCATGGTGGGGACTGAGAGGTCCCTTGCCCCCATTCAAAAGTACAGGGATCCCAGCCACAGGGCTTTTGCTTCTGGGGGAACCAAGAACAGTCATCGTGACAGGCGGGGGCAACAACTCGGGGTGTGGGGGAAGACAGGCAGCAGAAGGCAGTCAGTCCAAAAATTACCTTAAGCTCACACGTGTGGAAGGGACAAAGCTTACTAGTGAGTAATGCCAGCCTTCGCCTCGCCCATTCCCACCACCTGTTAAAGAAAAACGAGTCCTTCCCTCTTTCCCTGCCCATATGGAGCTGTTTGCCAGCCTGCCTTCTGGAATTTTGAGACGTGGGATAAGGTGATCAGGTACAGAGATGGGACAAGAAGCAGGAGGGAGGAGAGAGGATACAGAACCGACTGGGCTTGAGGGCTGGGCTTTGAGAGTATTTTGTGAAGAGTTGAAGGCAAAAAGTATTTTGAGACTGGGAGAGAAAGGATTTTCCCTTTAAATAATTTATTAAGGTGAAATTCACATACATAAAGTTAACTTTTTATTTGTTTGTTTGTTTGTTTGTTTGTTTGTTTTGGGTACCAGAGATTGAACCCAAGGGCACATTAACTACAGAGCCACATTCCCAGCAATTTTTTTTTTTTTCATTTTGAGACAGGGTCACACTAAGATGCTTAGGGCCTCACTAAGTTGCTGAGGCTGACTTTGAACCTGTGCTCCTCCTGCCTCAGCCTCCTGAACTTCTGGGATTATAGATATGTGCCACCACACCTGGCTTAAAATTAACCATGTTAAAGTGATAGTACTTCAGTGGCGTGTAGTACACTCAGTGTTGCCACACCAACAACCTCCATCTCATTCCAAAGCATTCCCATCACTTTGTATTAAACCTGAGAAGGGGCATTTTCAGATGTGTTGATATGGATTATGAATTGGATCCCTTAATGTTCTTTGAGGGCTACAAGCGAAGATTGGAATATATTCTGCCTAACTTTTGGAAGTTCACTTTTGTGGACTTTGGTAGGACTTTGGCTTTTCAAAACTGTGTCACATAGGCCTTGGGTGTTATTTGATTCTGTTCACAGAATCCCATGATTACCCCAGGCTGCTGGAGCAAGAGAATTCAGGAGCACTTTGCCCCACCACTCCACCCAGCCCTGCACTACCTGATCCTTCAGTGACCTGGATGTTCACAATGATCTGATGTCATCAGATTGGATCCTGGGAGAAAGGGGAGGCACACTTTGTGATGTCCTGCACCAGCGACTTCTAAGGAGAGCCCGGCCATATTATCCCCCAGGAGACTACCCGATAGCAGCCTTGGGTGTGGGCTTTGCTTTACCCAGAGTCCTGGAAATACTCCTGAAGCAAGGGCAACTACTCCCTCTCCTGCAAGCACTCTCTGAAACTTGCCACATTTCTCCTCTTAGGTGTCTATTCCAGTCCCTTCCCTCAGATAACTGAGAGCTTTTTATGAGCTCTGTGCTCATATAATGATACCCAACTACACACATGGTCCAACACAGATACACAGGATGAGCAACCCTAACCACATATCCAAAATCCAAAATGCTTCAAAATCAAAACTTTCCAAGTGCTGACTTGATATTACATGTGGAAGCCTCCACACTTGACATCAAGGGAAGGGTCACAGTCAAAACACAGGCACACTAAAATGATTGTATAATGGGGTCTCAGCTATGTGTATAAGGTTTATATGGAAAATAACTGAATTTCTTATTTAGACCTGGGTTCCATCATAAGACATCTTATTGTGTATATGCAAATATGACAAACCCCCCAAAATTTTAAAATCTGAAATGCTTCTGATCCCAAGCATTTTCCATAAGGGACTAACCTGGGTGTGTGTGATACATATACATATATGTATATATCCAAATATTTAGGGTTTTTCCCAAGGTTTCCTGCTTGTTTTAGAAAAATTAGATCATGTGTTCTCTGCATCTTCAATTTTTCACACAAAAATTCCTCATGGAAATTCCTCTCAGTCCCTTGGGTGACTCTAATTCATTATTTATATTGGCTACATAATAACCCATGAAAAGACTCTTTCAGAATTTATCTGACTCTTTCTCTCTGGTGAGCTCTTCCTTTGTTTTAAGTTTCTGTCCCTACAATGACGTGATAAATATAGATAAACATGCTGATGCACTTACTTCTACCAAATGGATTCCAGGGGTGAAAGGCAAGTGCATTTTAAAATTAATGATGTATCCAGATTGCTTTCAAAAAGTCCAAAACATATTTTCAACAGCAAAATATGGAGAGTACTCTTTGCCCACACCCCTGGTAGCAACAGTTGCTATCCCTCTTGTTTTAATGTTTTTCTACTCTGATAGCCATAAAGTCATATCTCAGTGGAAACTTAACTTGAAGTTTGGTGACTGGGGAACTTGAGCTTCTTTTCAGTTATTTGGGGCATTGAGATTTGCTTTTCTGTGAATTACCCATTCATATTCTTGGCCCATTTTTCTATTAGATTTTTCCAGTCAATTTGTAGGAGAAAATATGTGCCTGTTTACAACTCCCCACTTCCATCTATCATTTGTCTATTGTCTTTTGAAAAGCATTTGTGACTTACATAAGTCAAATGTATTCTAGATTTCCTGCACCGATAAGGAGATCTCCACCACCCATGTCGCTATCTAGATTTTCTTCTAAGCTATTTGTTTGATTTTTTTCTTAATGTGTATAGAATTTCTTTTTATATGGATTATATATGTTATAATATAATATTGTATATTAAATATAAATATGTTATATGGATTATTTATTTTAATGTTATGTTACATGATATATAGTGTTATACACAAATATTACATGTAATTTCTTTTTGTGTAAAATGGGATTCAACTTATTCTTCTGGAGAGTGATTAATTGAGTTGGCATCATTTTCTAGTTGTCCATTTCTTCCCTGGTGAACTTCACCTTTGTCATTCACAAAATGCCCACATCCTTGTACTGGGATCAAATTTTTCATCCTCTTTTCTGTCCTGCTCATTGGTGGATCTGTTCTGGCAGGAATACAATGACTCGAATGCACTGGCTTTTGGAGTACTAAGATACCTGATAAGATTAGGCCTCCCCCACTGACTTTGTTTTTTCCCCATTTTTCCTCCCTCTCTTCAGGATATTTATTCCTCCATGTAAGTTTTAGCAAGTCATCCAATTAAAAAGAAAAACTATGTGAAGCACAATAATTCCAAGGTATTAAAAATCAAGAGAGGAGGTCCCCAGGGTGAGAACAGACATTGGCAGGAGGCCTGGGGGACTTCCAGGTGTGGGCCATGTTGTTTCTTTGTGGGGTTGTCAGCTACAGGGGCATACTATGATTTGTGCATTTTCTGTGTGTTTGTTATACTGCAACATAATTTTCCTTACAATCATAAAGGCCACTGGGATGATAATTGGGATTTTATTATGGTGTATCTTTCATAAGAACGAATTTTATGATTAATTCCTTTCAACAAATTATGGGGTGTTAAATGTTATACAGAGTTCATGTTTTTAATCAGATTTAAAAATTTTTTTAAATTTTTGTTTGTTCTAATTAGTTATACACAACAGCAGAATGCATTTTGATTCATTGTACACAAATGGAGCACAATTTTTCATTTCTTTGGTTGTACACAATGTTAGAGTCACACCATTTGTGCAATCATACATGTACCTAGAGTAACAATGTCCATCTCATTCCACCATCTTTCCCACCCCCATATCCCCTCCCCTCCCCTCACTCCCCTCTGCCCAATCCAAAGTTCCTCCATTCTTCCCTTGCTCCCACCATTATGGATCAGCATTTGCATATCAAATAAAACATTTGGCCTTTGGTTTTTTGGGATTGGTTTATTTCACTTAGCTTGATATTCTCCAACTCCATTCACTTACCTACAAATGCCATAATTTTATTCTCTTTTAATGCTGAGTAATATTTGATTGTGTATATATGCCAAATTTTCTTTATCCATTCATCTATTGAAGGGCATCTAGGTTGGTTCAGTTTAGCATTGTGAATTGAACTACTATAAACATTGATGTCGCTGTGTCGTTGTAGTATGCAGATTTTAAGTCCTTTGGGTATAAGCTGAGGAGTGGGATAGCTGGGTAAAGTGGTGGTTCCAGTCTAAGTTTTCCAAGGAATCTCCATGCTGATTTCCAGAGTGGTTGCACCAATTTGCAGTTCCACCAGCAATGAATGAGTGTACCTTTTCCCCCACATCTTTGCCAACACTTATTGTTGCTTGTATTCTTGATAATAGCCATTCTGACTGGAGTAGGATGAAACCTTAGATTAGTTTTGATTTACTTTAATCAGATTTTAAAAACACAGTCATACATCTCTTTTTAATATTTACTGCTCAATATTTTATAGATTTTTGTCACTAAAACTGACTATTTTTCTTATTTCTATTTCTAGATGGACATGCTATAATAGAGATAAATGATTAATTTTTTAATGCACTTCTTTTTGGTAAATATTGTCACCAAATTCTCAATTAATTTGAAAATTTAAAAACCTAATTTCCTAAATTTTCTTGGATTGTAATTATGTCATTAGTGAAAGAAAATACTATCAAATACTGTGTTAGCAAATTTTTTATTTTTATTTTATTTTTTGAAAAGCTCCAAGCAATATGAGCCAGAATTGTAATAAGAGACACAACCTGGAAAAGAGAATTAGGAGAAAAAGAAATTTTGCAATTCTTTGTCTCTTTTTTCAAATGTCATGCTAATCATTTCATTTTTTCACATTATTACATTTACTTGAATCTCATAATCTTTAAGAAAATGTTGAATTAAAATGGCAACACTGGGCATTCTTGTCTGGTTCTTGACTTTAAATGTTTTGGTGTTTTGTTGATTAGAAAGGTGTTGGTCACAGTATTGGCTTTTGATAGAGAGTTTGGTATATCCAACACACTCATTCTGTTCTTATTTTCCTTTAACAGGAACTTTACCAAGACCCTTTTTGGAAACTTTTGATAGGATGGTATGGCTCTCCATCTTTAACTTATTGATGAAAATATTTTTTGATGATAGATTTCTGGGTGTTGAACTTAGTAACTTTACAATGAATTCAATGTAGTTATAGTGATTTTACTTTCACCCCACTGTTAGACCTACTCAATATTTTATTTAGAATCTTTGCATTTATAGCTCTAAGATTGGTCCATAGGTTCCTTTTTTTTGGTATTCGCTTTGTCTGGTTTAAGTATTAAAATTATACTTGTTTCATAAAATAAATTGAGAAGATTTGATTTTTTTTTCTTGGCCTAGAATAAATTAATTAATACTGATATTATCTATTATTTGAAGATTAGAAAACTGAGCATTGGAACCCTCTGTCTAGTACCCTTTCAATGGTAGATCTTTAATAATCTTTCTTTTCTCCCCTACTATAATTAGTCATTCAGGTTTTCATTTCTTGAATTAATTTTGATAATTTTCTCCACCTATTCAACTTTATTATCATGGAGTTAATATGTAATAAAATCTTATAATTATTTAAATCTCTTCTATACCTGTGACTATGTCTTTTTAAAATTTTCCCATTTCCAGTCTTATCTTCTTTTGCTCTCTCTCTCTCTCTCTCTCTCTCTCTTTAATTAGACTGCAGAGGGATTATTAGCTTAGTTGAACTTTTTAAAAGTAAGCCTTTGGATTTCTTCATATCTCTGGGTTTTTCCCCCTGCTTTGGAATACTTCTTCCTCAATCTCCCCTTTCTGTCCAGAGAAGAGATAACCAATGCTCTTGCTTTATGACAGCCTCCTCCTCCTCCTCCTAGGTTTTACTAAGAAGCAGAACTTTAAATTCGAGGTCATTATTAGGATTTCCTGGGAGCATTCTTGCCTATTTCAGGAATCCTTACTTAGACCTTACACATTCTCAGACAGTCCACCATTGTCAATTTAGATATTAAAAATATTTATATAAATGGCAGGTTTTAAAGTGCTCTATGATTTTCCTTATTCTTCTTTGATCTTGAGTTTTCTCTGTTTTTATTTGCTTATTTTTGTTCGAGATCATTACTATTTGCTATTTTGTTCAGGTAGGAACTGGGAGCAATAGATTGTTGCATAGCCCAGTTATCTTCCCTGCAGGCTGGTAACTGAAGGGTATCTTGGCCAGCAAAGGAAGTTCAGCTGGCCTTGCTCTTTTTGTCAAAAGTCCGTGAAGGTTAGGCTCCTAGCTTCTGATGCAGCAGAGTGGAGTATCAAACTGATAATCCTTTCAAGTTATTTTTATCTGTGAACCCAAAAGATTGATTGATTTCCCTTTGGAATTCAGAAATTTCACAAAGAGCCGCTTGGGTGTGTATCTTTCCTCTTTGGTCTAGCCTTGGCTTTGGTGCAACATTCCAAAGTACTTACTGACCCCTTTCTGTCTGAAGGAAATGCTCTTGCATTATTGTTGAATTGGTGCCTCATCTCCACCTCCACCTATCCTTCTGGAAAACTGGAATTACTATTACCCCTGGTGGTGGCCATTTCTTTGTGTTGGCTCTGAAGTTTCTTTCTCCCATCTAACTCTCCAGTCCCTAAAGTCAACACTGACTATTCTACTCTTCATTAAATTCAATTTGTTTTAATTTGAAAATCATACTTGTTTGTTTAAATCCCAACTGCTCTTTTCAGGACTTTTCCTAAAACTCCTCAGCTTCTCTTGTTATTTTTTGTGTAGGTTATTGACTATCTCCTCTAGTGGCTCTAATTTTTTATGAGCCTTTATTCTTTATGTTCTGATCATTTGTTACTTTCTCTCTCTCTCTCTAGTTACTGTCCTCCTCTGATATATTATTTTTCTGTTTTCACTCCTTGGGGCTCAGGGGAAGCTGCTAAAAAGCACTTGTGGTAACACTTCCAAGTGCAGTCTGTAGCCCTGTCATTTCTGCCCTGAGGACTTGGAGCAGCAGTGGGCTGCTAAACACCTGTGAGGGCTACAGGAAGGGAGCCTTCGTGTTTTTCTATTTTTTTTGTGGCCTCCACACGTCAAGGATGAAATGACCTTGAACTACCTTTTCAGCCCTGGAAATAGGGTGTGTCATTCCAGCTGATGCAGACCCTTCCCTGGAATGGGTAATCCCCCAGGGCTGTCTCTCCAGGGTCCTCTGTTTGGTCCCCACCTGAGTCCTTCAGACACTAGCACCCAGGCTCTCATAGGGTCCAGAGAGAAGAAAGTTGCTTAACCCCAGGTCCCCCTGACAGTCCCTGCTGTCTGTCTGCACTCGGGAAGAGAGAGGCTGGGATTGTGTTAAAGGGGAAAGAGTCAGCCCTTGTGAAGCCACCGAGATCCTGTTTTCCAGCTCGAATTCCTTCCTGATCCTCTTGTCTCAGTGGTTCTCAACCTTGGCCGCCCTTTGCAATCTCCCCAGCAACTTGACAAAATGCTGACTATCAGGTCCACTCTGATGGAACCAGTCTGGAGCACAGCCTGGACTTTGGGACTTCCTAACCCTGCCTTCCCCCGCTACACCCCCTCACACAGGTGAAGCCAAGGAGCAGCCAGAGTCAAGTGTCTGTGACGTAACCTGGTGTGCTCACTCTTCCCCATCTTCATGGCATTCGGTCTCCTTGTATCACCCCTGTCGAGTGCTTATTATATCCTCCTATGGTTTACATCTTGAGCCCAAGTTCACTTATTCACTAGGCTATTCAGTCATTCATGTCCTCACTTCATTCATTCATTCAACAAACATTTAATATCTACCATGCTCCAGGAAGCAGGCTGTAGAAGACTTGAAGATAAAGAAAAGCACCTGTGTAAATATATTTTGGAGTACAGTTCTATGATAGAGCATGTGCTTAGCATGTGCGAGGCCCAGAGTTTGACCTGCAGAAACAACATATATATTTTTCAATTTCCCTAAAATAAATCAGAAAAAACTGCTATAGACTGCTTACCATGCTGCCCATGTGTATGTGAACATATATTATAACAAGTTCAGTTTTTTAAATCCAGATGAATAAAGACTGCAGTGTCAAATGTTGGCAGAGACAAATGGGAAAAGCCAGAGAGATGTGTGAATAAGAAAGCTTCAAAAGTCACATGACATGCAGACTTGGGCTGCCAACATCAGTCACTTACTAACTTAGAATCTAAACTCCACAAAGAAATGAATAGCAAAGTTCCCTTTTCTTGCCACAGATTTCTCTCCTTTTTTCTTTTCTAGACTGAGTATATTCATAGTTTGCTCTGAGTCACTAAAATGGAAAAACCACGTCTAATGCTAAGCATTGTTCCCCACAGCCTAATGTTTGCAGATGGCTGGCATGCCCTGGGTAAGAGGTGTGGGGCAGGATGTCCTAGCTCCTCTGCCACCCACTCACAGCTATGTGCATGGGTCACCTGTGCCCCTCACTCCTGGCAGCCCAAACCACCTCTTTCCATTCTGACTGGACATGTATGCGGACAGCTTCTCAAAATGTGCAAATAGAGTGCACCCACAAGAAGGGATGTCCTGCAAAGAGGTGTCCTGAAGGCTGCACTCCATGAACGCCAGGAACAGCATAATTTCTGAGTTAGAAAAACAAATATTACCAAATTAGAGCAATTTCCCTCCCCTCTTAGTTACTTCATTGAGAGTCACTTCTCATCTGTCTGGAGTTTGGCTAAGAACCAGGAAAGAAACCAAAAATGACCCTCAGCATAGCTGTAGGTGGTAGAAGTTTGACACATGGGCACGAGGGCACATCACATCTAGGAAGAGACACCTGTCACTCCTAGGCCTCATCCAACATCCATTTCCCTCTGGTAATCTATGCTCAGCGTTAGCAAGTCTGAGTAGTATCTGTTTCTAAATCTCCAGCAGATGGTTAGAAACAAATGGGAAGGCACAGAAAGGATGATACCTGCAGCCCTGAGAAACAAACAGGAGATAGCAAAGGGAACTACGAACTGCACGCAGCATTTCCCTCTCTCTCTCTCTCTCTCTCATCAGCTCATTCCAGTTTCAATAAATATGAGTGTTTCATCTCTTTCTGGAAATTTTGATACCTGGCCCCAAGTAGATGTGCCCTCCTCCTTGTCCCAGGTTGGGTCGCCTGTGAAGTAGATTTCAGAATATACTAGGGTGCATGTTTATCCAGAAGGCCCTGGGGATCAGTGCTGTGGAGGGAGAGGAGGGAAGCAGAAGTGGGCAGAGATTAAAAATCAGGCCACAGAGCAGCACAACTGTAGCTTTGACCCAGTGCATGGAAGCTCTGGAGCCTAATGGCCCTTTGGACTTACCCTCAGTTGAACCATGAGAGGCAGGTCACTTATGGTGGTTCACATCAGTGGGCACTGCAGTGGGCTGCCTGGCTCCTCCAGCAAGGAGGCTCTGTGCAGCTGAGCCAGACCCCGAGGGGCTGACCCATGAAGGCACTCTGCCAACAGCTTCCCCTGAAGCTATGGCTATAAGTCCTTCATTGAAGGGGACTGAAGTGACACAACACAGTATCCACAGCAATTCTCGACTCATACTCTAGAGGACTAGCATATGTTCACCTTCTCTGATGATGTCTAAGACTGCTAATTACCCACTGACTGTCCATTCCAGATTTTGGAGTGGGGGTAATATGACATCCAGATAGAATATTTTATTTCCCTGCCTTTCTTTTTCAGTGGATGTAGCCATGTGTTTTGGTCAACAAGATATACACAACGGTGTTGTGTGGGAGTTCTGGGAAGCCTTTTTAGAAGTTACTCAGTTTTTTCCCCTTCTCACTCCCTTCTGCCTTTCTTCTATCTGAAATGTGAACATGAAGCAGAGCTCTAGCAGCCATCTTGGACCAGGAGCTAACTTTGAGGCTAGGCACTATGAAGCTCTGCACCAGCAAGGAGGGTCAGGAGGACAGCGGACCCGAGTCTCTGATATTCCCAGAACGGACATGCCACATTTGAACTTCTATTTCTGAACTTCTTTTTATAAAAGACAAATAAATATTTATCCTGTTGAAACCACTGTTATTTTGAAGTTTCTGTTTTGCAGCCAAATTTGACCCTAACATATCCAGGGCACAAGCTCTACTGGGAAGTCATGGTTAAAATAGTGATTTTTTTGTCTTCCTTAATAATTCTGGAATTCATCTCTCCATCACCACTGTGTCTTAACAGGAGTCCTTATTGTTTCTCCCTTCACTCGTCACTACAAATAACTGCCTAGACTGCTGCCAGAGAGATCTTCCCCATGATAAATTTGAACCTGTCACTCCCACTGTTAAAACTCTTCAAGGAACTCTTAAACTCTAACATGTTTGTGATTGAATAGTTTGTCTTATGAATTGAATATTAGGATGTGTCTTACTTCAAATTTGTGTTTGCTTTCCTATTGTTTTCATTGTACATTTATAGGTATCCAAGGAACGTTTGCTACAAACAACACAGTTCTTCAGACTAGGAAGCCACTGGCTGGCATAGCATCCCATAATAAACAATAAAGGAACATTTATCAGTGAACTGGGAGGTGGGCAAGTCTTGACCTAATTCTGACCACAGGTTAGCAGCCACCCTGTTCCCCAATCACACAGTTTCACTCTTTAATAGAGCCTCATGATCACCTGAGCTAGTCCACTTTTCCTTGTATCAGTACCAAGAACATACCCAGCTCTTTTACAATGAAATGCTGGTTACAGAACACCATCCCAGTCATATTCACACTCCATGTTATGGCTTGGATAGAAATGCCTTCCCAAAGGTTCAAACATTGAAGACTTGGTCCTCAATACAGCAATATTCAGGAGTGGGGCTTTGGGAGGTGAAACCAGAGTTTTGAGATGAAACTCTGCTCCTCACTTCTGCTGGCAGGTGAGACTACAGTTTCTCTGCTTCTACTGGCAGGTGGGGTCTGCACAAGGTTGCAAGGCTCTGCAGCCAAGAAGTGTTGCAGCTCTTAAAGGGGGGCCATGCCCTCCAGTGTCGCAGCAGACCCCAGCAGCTCACCATCAATTTCTTCTTCTTTCGGGGCTCTTTTCTCATGAATTTGAAGAATGAAATCCACAGACCAGGGCTGGGGAGATAGCTCAGCTGGTAGAGTGCCTGCCTCACAAGCTCAAGGCCCTGGGTTCAATCCCCTGCACTGGAAAAAATAAATAAGTAAATGAAATCCACAGACCAGGATAAATGAACACTGAGAGAGGAATTTATTGAAGAATAGAAACAGGAAGAGAACTCAATAGCAGGCTTCCTCTGTTGGAGTGTGCTAATGCAGGGGTTTATATATCACTTAGGTCACTGTTATTGGTCCAAACTTATGCTAATTAGGGTTCAGAAAATTAATAACTCTATTGGTTCAAACTGATGCTACCTTAGGGTTTGGGAAAGCAATAACACTATTGGTTAACCTTGAATCCCATTCAGGTTTTGCCCTATTTCCATTTTCTGGAAGCTTTGGGAAATGGGAGGTTGAAGTTATTGAATTGCACATGTTCAGTGGGGTGTCTGGAGCCGCAGCACTGTATGGAGTGTGCTTCTGCAGCAGGCATCCCCACTGCGAGCAGGCTGGGCATGGGTGACAGATTGGTTCACCCTGGCTCACCTCTGTGCTGGCGCACTGCTGTACCACCATGGACCTACAGCCACTTGGCAGCAGGTACTTGCCGCCTGTGCTTCAACCCATCCACCTGCCACTCTGCCACTTTACCACTCCCCTGCTTCTTCTCAGCAGGGACCAGTAGGCTGGCTACACAACTTGGTGGCTGAGGAGTCATGTCAATTGGATCTTAAGAACTCTGACCTCATAAATGGACTTGTCTACTGATGGGTTCAGAATTGAATTACTGTTGGAAAGTAGTGGGAACTATAAAAGATAGAACCTAATTACAGAGAGTAGGACTTGAGGACTGTATCTTGTCCCTCACCTCTTCCTTTCTTGCTCTGCTTTCTGGCTTCCATGAGCCAAAAAACTTTCCTCTCCCATGCCCTTTTGCCATGATGTTCTGCTTCACTTTGGGTCCAAAGCAATGAAGCCACCTGACCATAGACTGAAAGTGTTGAAACCATGATCCAAAATAAATCTTTTTGCCTATAAATGTTTTTCTCAGGTATATTGTCCCAGTGAGAAAAAGTTGATTAACACACTTTATAAAACATGTTGCTTTCTTTAGTTTTTAGAAGCTGCCAGTGGGTTTCACTGTGTTACATTACAGTATCAGTGTTTTTCCTTTTGATGCAAACATCTCTGACTTCATTTGTGTATACATTTAACAGTAACAGCACCTTTGTTTTGAGGTGATTATAGATTCATATGCAGTTGTAAGAAAAAATAATACCTTCCACCTACTTGCCCACTATCGTAACATCTTGTATAACTATAATACAATATCACAACCAAGAAATTCACATTGATACAATCCAATCAATTTTTAAAATTTTAATGTTTTTTCTTTTGTATGCATTATGCATTTGGAAGGCAATTAACACCTGTGCTGTGAAATTGCAATAGAAGATGCATAATATGTATTTAAAGTTCTGTAGGTATGTATGGTGTGATATGTTGGGATGCTCCTTGTGTCAAAAATAAACTTATGAAAACTTTTCAGGGACTCTTTTTTACCTTTGATAAAAAATCTAGAATTCTTTACCAGGCCTTCAAACCCCTCCAGGTACTGCCTCTAACTCCCAGGCTTATCTATCAAAATTCTTACCTGGCCTCAAAGACCTAGATTTTGGATTCACTCTACTGCCTGGAAAATCTTCCTGAAACTGGTTCTAGAAAATTACTATCATTCTTTCAGGTTAAGAGAAGTCTGCAACTCCTTCCAGAAGCATTAACTCTTCTTTTTTTAACTTCCCTATTTGCCTGATACACAGTGAATGCCCCCCAAATATTTTCTGAATGAATGAATATATGAATGAATAACTTCTACCACTTAAGAATATTGGGATAAACCATCCACTTCTTTTTTCATGACCAAATTTTAGGTTCCATTGTTGGGAGGAATTTTGTTTAATTGCCTTTCTGTGGACAGTACCCCACCCAATGACTTGCATATATTAAGTGTTCAATACTTGCTGATGGATAGCTGGAAAAGAAGGGGGAATTCAGACCAGAAGAGTAGTGTGAGTGTAGACATGGAGAGAGTGTGTTCCAGGACAGTGAGTAGACCATTTGGCTCAGAAAAATCATTTTATGACCCATTTAATCCATTTCAGCAGTGAGTCTGGTATTTCATTAACAGGCATTCACTGGGTCCACTCCACTCATGCAGTACTCAAAGCAGTGTAAGAGAATTCACAGCTTCTGCATGGGCTCAGTTAGCACCTATACTTCTCAGTAGCTATGCACAGAAATTCCTAGAATCAAAAATGGAAGGACGTTAGTATGTTGAACCTGCTCCCATTCACCTTGGGAGAGGTAAGATTTGCCTGAATTCTCTTGTAGCTTAAAGTGATCTCCTGAAAAACTGCACTATTATTAGTCACTTGGAAGGAGATTCTTACTGTTTCAGCACAAAATTTTATTTTATAGCATCATAGTCTACACACCAGTTTTGTAGTGGAGGCTTCCAATTGCCTGACTACAGCAATGGCGCCAACTTCTGCCTGTGAGACACTTCTCCAGGGTCATTGGGGCCAGACATCCCGTTTTGAATCATGGTTCTGCCACTCTCTTGCCATGGAATAAGCCCCTTCTGTCTCCACATCTGTAAAATAAGGAAAAGTGATGATCCTGTCTCATAGGGCAGTTAGGATTGTGTGGGCAGGTGCTCAATAAATGATAGCTCTGATCATCTTTGTTACAGAAGAACCATAATAAATGATGGAGTCTGGCAGCTCAGGAACAGAACAGAAGGGAATGTTCTTCCAGGCATCTTGCTTTTCATTGTGCTGGGTCACTGGTGCATGCAAACAATAAATAATGTTTTAGCTGGGCGTGGCGGCTCACACCTGTAATCCAAGCGACTTGGGAGGCTGAGTCAGGCGGATCGCGAGTTCAAAGCCAGCCTCAGCAACTTAGCAAGGCCCTAAGCAACTCAGTGAGACCCTGTCTCTAAATAAAATACAAAATAGGACTGGGGATGTGGCTCAGTGGCCGAGTGTCCCTGAGTTCAATCCCTGGTTCCAAAAAAAAATTAATAATAATAATAATGTTTTTACTACTTAAGGTAAGCTAAATAATAATGGTTCCTCCCCACCAAAGACATCCATGTTCTAATCCCTGAAACTTGTGAATGTACCTTTATATGGCAAAAAAGAATATTGTAAAGGTGATTAAGGTAAGGATCTTGAGGTGGGGACTTTATTTTATAATAGCCAGATGGGCCCTAAATGCAATCTCATGTCATTAAAAGAGGTAGGAGGAGGGCAATTAGACACACATAGAAGAGTAGAAAGAGACGTGACCACAAGCAAAGAATGCCATCAGCCACCAGAAGTCAGAAGAGACAAGGGACAATTTGCCTCGGAGGGAGTATGGCCCTACCTTGATTTTGGCCCAGCAAAAGTGACTGGACTTCCAGCCTCCAGATCTCTGAGAGAATACATTTCTGTTGTTTCAGGAGACTAAGTTGTGGTAATTTGTTACAGTAGCCATAAAAAGCTAATACACCATTTATCTTAACTATTTGGTGAAATTACTGTAATAGCCACATTGATAATTTATATTTTTGTTCTTTGTTTTTAACATTAATTCTCCCATCTTTCCGGTTCATTGGGAGAAAAGCTTGCAAAATTAATGGATTTCAGATTCAAGATATAAGTAGCAAATTTTGAAGACTTTTTATTTGCATTTTCTGAGTCGTAAAGACTTATTTTGCTCAATATTAATCTTCTAATGTGCTGTATGGAGCTTCTGTACAATTTACATTTTAATGCTTAATCGGTATTTTAATCTTTAATAAAGAATCTGAATTTAGAATACTGCAGACCTGAGGGTTAAGTAAGAAGTTATTTTGTTTTTCCTCATAATAAATTGTTTAATAAAACAATTACTCATTACTGATGGCTCTAATAGAATTTAAGTGCTAAAAAGAATTGGCTTTTACTTTGGATTTCCCTCAGACAAACCATAGGCTTGTACGTGAGAAGACACCTAGGTGCTGTTTTTACTTTTCTGGGTCAACTGGGTGGAATGTTTTAAACTGTGCAGACTCAGGATAGGGCATGGCTTCAGACACACTGGAACTGGCCGTCCTTCCACTCCTCTGTTAACTGAGTAAACCCATTTATTTGTTCATGATGGTCAGAGGATTCCTGTAGAGAGATTCAGGCCTTAATTCCTGGTAAATGTGCAAATACTGAGGATTCCCATGATTCACGGCACTAGTGTTCTGGGAAGTCACCACCAAAGTTCCCTGGAGAAGTGGGGACTGAGCTATGGATCCTGGGGAAAATGGGGTTCTCCAGCCTCTGATCCCAACATTTTGATAAGCAGATCAACACATAACCTGATTTTACATGTGTTTATGTTTAAAGACACCTTATTAATATATATTATTGATTCATTAACATTGGACTCATGACCAGGGGTACTAGAAGTCCTCTTGAATGAAGGTGATCTAATGTGTGTTTTCTCCATAAGGAAACTGGTAGCCTTCTTTTTCTGAGGAACACTAGGTAATATTTCACCCTTACTCTTAAGACCTTTTAAACAGCAAGCTCACCAACAAAGAGCCAAAAATGTGATCCCTGACAGACCACAAAAAGGACACTTGCTTATGCTCAAGTGATTGTGATCAGTTGATTATGACAGCTGACCCTGGAAGGCAGAGCGTGCTCTGTCTGGCCTCAGTTGGGAATGTGCCCACCAGAGGACTCAGATGCAAGTCCATGAAGCGCTGTGTGTGTTGATTTTGGGGTTACAAATAAATTTGAAAATACAGAACTCACAAATAAGGAGGATCAAATGCCTATCACACAACACTAACAAAGCAAGTTTCAGTGGAATGGATGCTGATGTGAAGGGACTTCACTGGAAATGGTAAACTGAGCCTGTGCTCAGAGTGAATGAGGTCCTGGTTGTTGAAGAGCTTGAGCTGATCATGGGCACAGATGCTGAATGGCTAAGCCTGTACAGAGCTGGGTCCGAACACCTCAGGGGCACAGAAAGAGACCATATGATTCCTTGTGGACAGGGAGAACACCAGGGAGAAAGACTTACAGGGACCCACTCTTGCCTGCAGGTCCTCAAAAGGGAGAAAAGAAGGGTATGAGGGTCCTGGGATATCAGGACACAGAAATGGTGTAAGGTAAAGGAAAGGAGGGATGGTGGGACAATGAAGCGTTTTCTCCATTTACAATTTTGTTTGAAGTTTGCACATGACAGCAACCATAGAAAGATCTATGACAATGCTTATAATCTGATCAGCTTTTCTCATCATAATCACAGGGGAAAATTAACTATAAAGAGGATTCAATTGGCAAAGACAAAATGCCTTGTGAAATGATTTAAGTTCCAAAATAATTTGGGGGGGTACTGAGGATTAAACCCAGGAGTGCTTACCATTGAGCCACATCTCCAGCCCCACTACCCCCTTTTATTTTTTATTTAAGACAGGGTCTCACTAAATTGCTCAGAACCTAAGTCATTGAGGCTGGCCTTGAACTTGTGATCCTCCTGCCTCAGCCTCCTGAGTCACTGGAATTACAGGAGTGTGCCACACTATAACAATAAGCTTTTGCTTTGCATGCCAAGTCCCTAACAATCATTTCCAGGCTCTTTCCCCAAAACTAGCCTTGCAGAGGCCGGTCAAGCCCATGACCAGAGTGCTCAGTCCAGCTTCCAGCTCCTCATTCTAACACTATGGTCCTGGATGAGATCCTGGGAGTGAGGTGGGGTGGAAGAGGCAGGTGTCTCAGAGCAGCCTGCAAAGGAAATAGCCTAGGACTTCTTCCTTCTGTCTACTGTTCCTAAAGGCATTGCATTTTGTATTTTTAAAAATAAATATCTAGTATGAACTTGTTTTGTGTAAACATTTAAAATATGCTACATTTTAAAACCCCTATTTTAGCATTATCTGATTTCTACCAGGAGACTCAAAAACCAGAAATGGCTTAAAGCCTCCCTCAACCTCTGAGAGAGACCCTGTCACAACAATAATAATGACAGTGACAACTAATACTTACTGAATGCTTAAGCAGAGGGGTGGTGACGAATGTGGGCTCTGGGACCTGATCGCCCAAGCTCAATAACAGCCTTGTTTCGCCTGGTGACCTCTGGCCCATTCCTCGGGTTCTCACATTGCACACAGGATGTGAATAACAGCATCTTCTTGCTAAAGGAGTTGTGAGGATCATGTGTGTTAAAATGCAATGCACTTAGAACAGGGCCAGGCACGTCATAATCACATCATAGTCAAATATTGCACCAGTTTTCCACTACTAAAACAAATACCTAAGATAATCATCTTATAATGAGAAAAAATTCATTTGGGCTCAAAATTTTATAGGTTTCCATCCATGGTCACTTGGCCCTATTGAACTTGGGCCTTTTTGGGTTTATCACAGTGGGAATATGTAGTGGAGGAGTTATTTACCTACTGCCAGGATGAGGAAAAGAAGTAACAAAAAATGAGGAAGAGACTGGGGTCCAAGAGTCCTCTTCAAGTGCATACCCCATGACTGAACACTTCCCAGGCTCTACCTCTTAAAGGTTACACCACCTTCCAATAGCAGGGGACCAAGCTTTTAACACATGGGCCTTTGCAAGGTCCAGACTATACCAAAAAATTATTTTAAAATTTTCCAATTTTTTAGAACTTAACTCTGATTTTCCTGGACTTTTATAACCATTCCACAAAGTAGGCAGTATTATCACCCTTATTTTATAGATAACGAAATTGAAGCTTAGGAGGGTTAAGTAACTTGCTCATGGTAATACTAGTACGTGGCAGAGAGAGAACTCACACTCGGGCCTCCCTGATGGTCAAGGTCATGTCCATTGCCATTCTGCCTTGCTATATTATTTATAATAGTGGGAAATTGAGAAACAACCAAAACCCCAATAAAAATGAATGGTGAAATTAACTATTATGCATTGACATGACAAAATGTAGCCTATTTGTAAACTGGGAGAACTAGCTCCAAAGGCCTACTCCATGGCACAGAAATCCAGTATGCAGTCCTCTTGTTCATCACCAGGCCTGGGCACACAGGGTTGACTCTGTCCCTGAGGCCTCCCCACTCTGACCCTTGATTTGCTGAGGTCCTGAGAATGCAGGCCCTTGAGGGAAATGCCTTCTTTTCTCTCATGCTCCGTCTTGGGCCAGATCTGTTCCCTCTGAAATCTTGCCATCCGCCTTACCTCCTCCGCAAGTCTCTCGAGTGGCCTCAGCCAGAGAATGTCTCTTCCTGCAGTTCGATCTTGGCGGCCACTGTGCATTTGCACCTACGGTGGGGCGCGTCTTTCTACCTCACGCACATCCAGACTGGAACGTGGACACTGAAGTTTTGTCATATTCTTTGCCATTTTCAGGGACCAATACTGTGGAGTCAATAAATATTATGTAGTAACAGCTAACATCCATTAAGAACTTGCCATGCACTTGGCCCGGGGTGAAGCATTTTATGTGCTGTCAGGAAGCCAAGATGAATAGAAGGGAAAAAGTGAAGAGCTTCTCCTTCCCTGCACATTCTCCTCCCCCTGGCAGCAAGGCCAGCACAACAAATAAGGGACAACAGATTCCAGCAAGTCCCAGTCTAAAAAGGAAAGGTATAAGGGAGGTAAGACTATGTCACTTAAGCTCCCTAATCCGTATTTAACCTCATTTATAGCACAGGTATTAGTATTAACACCCACCTCATGGGATTCTTGGGAGGAATGAAACAGATAATGTAGATGTAAAGTGTTAGCTCAGAGCCAGGCACCTATGAATGATTATTATTATTATCATTTTGTACCGGGAATTGAACCCACGGGTGCTTAACCATTGAGCCACACCCCCAGTCCCTTTTTGTATTTTATTTAGAGACAGGGTCTTGCTGGGTTGCTTAGGGCCTTGCTAAATTGCTGAGGCTGGCTTTGAACTTGTGATCCTCCTGCCTCAGTCTCCCAAGCCTCTGGGATTATAGGTGTGCACCACTGTGCCTGGCTTTTGATTATTTATTAAACATTAGCAACACTTCTGGGGAAATGGGGCAGGGGCACTCATCGGGTTTGTGGGTAGAGAGAGTGTTGGATTTGCGTGCCACTTCTGCAATCCTCACCCACGACCATGAGAGGATAGGACAGATTCTCACCAGCCCTTCTTCAAACACAGGCTAGGGAACAAGTTAATCAATGACGGTTAAGAGCTGCCAGGTGTCCCCTTAATACACTCTGATTCTGAACAGAGACAGCAAAGCTTGATAACGGAAGCCAGGGAGCAGAGCTTTCCCTGTGGCTTGGTGGCAAGGGTTCCCAATCTCAGGAGAGGGGTGTGGAAGGGCGATACCCCAGCCTAGGGGAGAGCAGGCAGAGCAGCCAGAACCATCGGCTGTTTGGAGGTTTTACTGAATCCAAGTTGTTTTAGTCATCTTTTTCTCTGCTGTGACTAAAAGATCTGACCAGAACAATTGTAGAGGAAGAAAATTTATTTGGGGGCTCATGGTTTTCAGATGTCTTAGTCCATGGACAGCCAGCTCCATTTCTACAGCCTCAAGTCCTGAGGCAGAACTTCATGGTGGAAGAGGGTGGGCGAGGGAAGCAGCTCACATGGTGACCAGGAAGTAGAGACTCCATATGTCAGATACGAATATGTACCCCATAGCCACACCCCAGTGAACTGCCTCCTCCAGCCATACACCACCTGCCTCCAGTTACTACTCAGTCAATCTCATCAGGGATTAATTCAAGGATTAGGTTAAGGCTCTCACTTTCCCTCTGACCCCCTTGCATTGTCCCACATGTGAACCTTTGAGGGACACCTCACTTCCAAACCATAACACAAGTCAAGGGAAGAAAAGGAGGGAGAGGAGGAAGACTGTGAGGTCAATCACCTCACAGCTTGATTGACCAAACTTGGAGGTCAGGTTGATTTCCTCTGCGCCTGCCCTGTGTACTTGACTCGTAGTCACACGCATCATACTGTGGTTTCTATCACAGTTCTTTCTGAGGAAGGAGAAAACTGAGGCACTGCAAGGCTTATGATCAAGCTGAGGTGGTCAAGCTGGTAAGTGGCAGAGCTAGGACCCTGATGTAAGTGGGGAGGCAAGAAAGTCTGTGCTCCAACCAGCAGGCCATCAGGTGTGGGTGCTGTGCCCACGAGGGAGGGAGAGGCCTAGCACAGAGCTGCTCCCCTTCCAGCTGCTCTGTAACCCTCAACTCTCTTCACTTTCATGGTTCAGCTCCTCCCTTCTCACTCCCTCCCAGGTTGGAGCTGCCTGACTCAGGCAGAAGAAAGCTCTTATTAACAAAGGCTATGGGTGATTTTCACAGTGAGATGCCATTTTTTACTGACGTCAATCACCTCAGGCTGGAAACCAGGCCTAGAAGAGGGATCCCACCAGGACTGAGGTGCTTCTAGGACAAGACAGCAACTACCCTTTGGCACCCAACAAAGGTCATTTGTCTGGGGATCAAACAGATGAAACCTCAACAAATATCCTGCCAGTCGCATTCTTCCTGGGTTGGGTTGGCTGCTCCAGGGTTGTTCTGTGCTCACCCCTGGCCTGGGTTCCTTTTCCTTATTAGCCACACCCTGGTAGCAACTCTTCTCGTTTCCAGGGATTCCATCATTTTCCCACACTCTTCCTTGGGGAGAGTGTGCTGAGGGATGGTCCGTTACAGGAGAAGACCCTGTGTTGACATCTTTCTTTGCAGTTCACGTCAAGGGACACATAACACGCACACTGACCTGTGATGACACCTTCCCACCTTCGGCAGATCCTGAAAGATAACCTGCCTCTTAGTGGTGTGTGGGGTGGGGAACAGAGGGTGACATAGCCTTTGCGCCCTGGCTTTCTGGGGTGGATGGGTTCATTGGCTTTATTTGCATACCTGACATAAAGACCCAGAGCTGGAGGAGTAAGATAGTCTACAAGGATGCCTGTGTTGAAGCTAAAGTTGGGATCTGTTTCTCCTGCTCTGCTCTTTCCAGCCCCTTCTGCTAGCACCCTACACAAGGATAAAAATTTTTGTCCACAGTACCCAACACTGAAGATAAAACATTTCTCACAGTTTTTCATAGTGTTTGGCCTAAGTGTTTTTCATAGTATTTTTTAGGGTCCATTGAGAATATGCTCAGGGACATAGGAGAACAGGAAGCACAGCAAGGACACTTGGAATCCACATGGCATCCCTGAGCCCAGAAAATGGACATAAAACTTGATTTTAACCCTAACAAAACCCTGTGTGGCTGTTTTTGTTTTACATTGTGTCAACCACTCCAGATACATATTTTAAATAATTTTATTGTGAAATAGATCAGATGCACCAAAGGCAGAGAGATAATTACAATGAATAATAGTTTAGCAACTAGTCATTTTAAGAAGCATGCTATTATTTGAATGGATGAAGACCCTGTGTGCTGTTCCCTGATCATGGTCACTTCCTAGCTCTGGAGTTAGCCACTGAACTGGCTTTGCTGGCCACCATTTCCTGAGATGTCTTTAGGTTTGTATTCACTCTGTAAGACTCCCACACAACACATTCTGGTTCTTTTGCATATTTAAAAAATTTATTTTAGCCAGGCACATGCCTATATTCTTAGCCACTCAGAAGGCTGAGTCAGGAGGATCAAAAGTCTAAGGCTAGCCTCAGCAACTTAGTGAGGCTCCAGGGAACATAGCAAGAACTTGTAACAAAATAAAAATAAAAGGACTGGAATGTAGCTCAGTGGTGAACCACCCATGGGTTCAATTCCTAGTACCAAATCAAGCCAAACCAAACCAAACCAAACATCTTATTTAAATGAGTTATTGTAGTAAATATTCTTTTCTGAGATTTTCTTTTATTATTAAACTTTTTAAGAAGATATATTAGGCTAACACGAAGTTCTGGTTTATTTACTTTTCACTTTATCTCTGTGGTGTATTCCACTGTGCGACTACTGCAGTTTATTTATTTACATGCCTGTTGATGGACAATGAGGTTATTACCTTTTGAGCTGTTTGCTCTGTCAGCCGTTGCTTTGTGCTGGGCTTAGGTGCAAGAGTTTTCCTAGGATGTCTAGCAGTAACAGAATTTCTAAGTCATTGGATTTGGTCTTCTTGAGTTTCCAAATTTCTTAGTCTTTGGGAGCTGTTATGATAAAATATCCTAGGTTCAGTGGGTTAGAAAAAATAGAAGCTTATTTTTTATAGTTCTGGGAGGTAGTTAGTTGAAGGTCAGTGTGCCAGTAGGTAAGGGGTCTGGCAAGGGACTGCTTTTTGGATCATAGAAGTTAACCTCCCTTTGTGCCTTCACATTGGCAAACAAGCTCCCTAAGGCCTAGAGAGAACGAGTCCCATTCAGGAGCACTCAGCCTTTATGACCTGGTCTCCTCCCAAAGCCCCCATCTCCTGAAGCCGACGTTGCCTTGGAGGTTAGGAGTTCAGTCTGAGTATGAATTTTGAAGGGCCATAAACCTTCAGTCCATTGCAATAAGATGTTTCCATAGTGACCTCAGAAGTGTTTGCTACCAATGGGCACTCTCCCCAAGGGGGATGAGAGTTTCTATTTTCCATATTCTGGCCAATGTTTAGTATTGTCAGACATTTTGTTTTTGTTAATATGATAAATATGGAATCATATCTTATTGAAGCATTAATTTATCTGATGACTAGTAACAATAAGATCTTTATTTTTTGCATTTTTCTGGCTTCTTTTTTCCCTTTTTTTATTATACGATATGATTAGTTATTAAAAAGAAATTCAAAATAGAAAACAGAAAGAAAAAAAAATCTCCTTGAGGTCCCACCACTCATCCACGGTATTAACATTTTGACTTTTTTTGTTTTTTACAGATTGCATTTTGATTCATTTTACACAAATGGGGCACAACTCTTCATTTCTATGGTTGTACACAATGTAGATTCACACCATTCATGTAATCATACATGTTCGTAGGGTAATACTGTCTATCTCATTCCACCATCTTTCCTTCCCCATCTCCTCCTGCCACATTTCCTTCTGCACAATTCAAAGTTCCGATGAGGGTATTTTTATATGCTTATTTGCCATTTGAATTTTCTCTTCTATGAATTACAGATATATAGACCCATTCTTTGATTTCCTTTTTTTTTTGTCTTTTTATACTTATTTGTATGACTTCTTATACATTGTGGATACAAATTTCCTTCCAGTTTATAACTTGTCTCATTTTTTAAAAGTTTTTGAGAATTTTTAAAGATGTGGTAAAACATACATGGCATAAAATTCACCATGTTGACCATTTTTAAATGTACCGCACATTAATTACGTTCACATGGTTGAACATTTTTTCTGAAGATTTTTAAGATTCACTTTTCACTTTTATGTCTTGGTCCGTCTGGAAATAACTTTAGGAAATTGAGTGACATCAAGATCTATTTTCACTTTTCCCCACATAGATAATCAGTTGCCCTGGAATAGTTTTATTGATTAAACTATTCTTTTCTTTCTGGTCTTCATTTTTAATTTTGTTAAATATAGTTTCTGTGTATGCCAAGATCAATTTCTGAATTTTTTATTCTTGTGTACTGATCTGTTTTTCTCTCCCTGTGCCAAACTACATTGTCTTAATTGCTGTAGCACCTTATTTTCCCTATACCTTCACTATCAGATTCTTTTTCAAATTTTTCTTGGCCTTTCTCAGGCAATGGCCTTTGTATCTAATTCCAGTACCAACTTGTCAAAATCCATGAGAATCCTTTTCATGAATTAGATTGAAGTTGTATATAGGTTAATTTGGAGGAAAAAGAAAAAAGCTGAGTATTCCTATCTGTGAATATGGTCTACTTCTTTGATAATTTAGGTATTTCCTAATATCTTTTGATGAAGTTTTATAATTTTCTCAACAAAGCTCCTATATAGCTTGTGCTATGTGTGTTTATGTCATTCGTTTTGGATAGATAACATATTTTCACATTGCTATTATAAGTAATATATTTTTAAGTTTTTTTAGTTGTTAATGGATCTTTATTTTATTTATTTATATGTAGTGCTGAGAATTGAATCCAGGGCCTCACACATGCTAGGCAAGTGTTCTACCACTGAGCCACAACCCTAGCCCCATAAGTAATATATGTATTTTTAAAAATATCTTTTAGATGTTGATAGACCTTTATTTTATTCATTCATTTTTATCTGGTGCTGAGAATTAAACCCACTGCCTCATACATGCTAGGCAAGTGCTCTACCACTGAGTCACAGCCCCAGCCTCCAGTAATACATTTTTAAAGTCACATTCCAAACTATGTATTACTGGTGTGTTGAATTTTTATCTGGGAATCTAGATGAGCTCTCTCCAAACTCCAATATATCTTACAATGAAGAAATGGACTTAGAGATATGAATTAATTTGTCTTAATTTACAGACCTAGTAAGTGTTTACCTTCCTGGGGGATGGAAAAGATCATTTCAGAATGAGAATTTGCATCTAACAAGTTCAAAGTCCATTTTCTCCTTCTTTGGCTTGTTTCCTTGTTGAGTCTGCAAAGATTTATTGAAAGACTCCAGTGGGTTCATCTAAATGCTAAGGTGCCCAGGGAGGAGGGCAGAAGGATACATAAGGAGGCATAGAATCATCTAATCTAAGAGAAAGTAGGGATCTTGGGGTAAATCTACCCTAAGTCTCATAGAAATCTATCCTAAAAGTATCCCCTACAAAGCCATTTGCTCATTCCACACATCTTCTTTGAGCACCTACTAAATTGACAGTTTCCATGCTGAATGTTAGGAACAATTGTGAGCAAACTCCCAAGGGACAAATAGTTTAATGACAACTCATACTAAAATAGTTTTTAAAATATTTAACTATGATTGGAGATAATGCTCTAAAAGGATGGAGCCCTGAGAGTACCTAGGGTGAGAGTAGAGCACCCTGACTTCTTATGAGGGTAGAGATCCTGATAGGTGTGTGAAACAGGAAGAGGTTCAATGTGGCCAGAATTGAATGAGAGCAGGTTGTTGTGAGCCCAGACTGGAGGATGCTGTGCTGGACTGGTCTGCATGATGTTATAAGCCTTGTTAAAGGATTTTATCCTAAAATCACTAGAAGCCACTAAAGCGTTTTAAGCCTGCGAGTGAGCGACATTACCATAGCATTTGAGGAAGCTCACTCACCTCTAATATGTAGTATAAATTGGACAGTGCAAAAATGTTTAAAACTAGTTAGGAAGCTATTCTTCTTCTCAGTGAGTGATAACTAGACCTGGATTAGGCAATGGCAGAGTGTTTATTCTGTGACAAGAGACATTCACGACTCATCTCAGTGAACCCTCTCAGCATGAGACCCATGAGATCAAAACTACTGTTGTCCCCAGGATGAAACTGAGACTTCCAGATGTAAGGAAGCTCACTCAAGTTTGTACAGTTAAGTGTTAGCTCTGGGACTGAACCCAGCTAGTTTAATTCTTAAATACTGTGTGGTGGTGCTGCTGTGGGTTGGATGGGAGAGGAGGGGTGAAGGATAACCCATGGAGCCCTCCAGATAGAATTTGGGAACTTCTAGCTAGAGGAACAAGCTGAAAAGACACACTACGTAAGAAGTAAGTGCTGGACCAGGAGGCCAGGAAATCCCAACCCAGTCTCAAATCCACTACTTACCTTCTTCACCTGGACCACATACTCTGCCTCTTCTAACTTTAAACCTCTGGGATAGTTATGAGACTTTGCACAAGACATGGATCTATCAGAATCTCTGCTTTTGCATCGGTAAGATAGGAGTAAACCTTTCAACTAACATGATACCTATGAAAGTGTCCCGAAAACGTCAGAGAGGCAGATGCAACTAATTACTTGATGGCCCTCTTATGAGGCAGTTCACTCCATGGGCAAGTTCCCTATGTCTGAGTGTTTCTTCATCTTGACCTGAGATCAGCTTCCCTGGGTGTTCCTTTCGCTCTTGATTTGAGTCATCAGGCACTAAACTCAATAACACTACTTCTTTCCTGACAGCTCCAGGCATCAGACACAGCTGCTGGGCAGTCAAGGTCTCTTCACACTAGGCACCAGCACCTTCTTCAAGTGCCCCTCAAGCATGATGGAGTCTAGCTAGCAGGGCTCTCAAGAGGGTCTTGGATTGACAGTGACTGGTTATAAGGTGGCTCAGAACCCAACACATGACTCTAAGCACTGAAGACCTTGTTCCTCCATAATTCAGACTCTGCTGTTTTTCTTGAAGTTTAGAAAGTTTAGTTTACAGACCCTCCTAGGCTGGCAGAGGGCTTGGCAGTAGATCGGAGGAACTAATTCATTTTTACACAACCTCCTCCTGCTTTCCCGAAAGGCCCTCACATGCTACCTCTTCTTAAAGGACTTGTACATGCACACACACACACATACACACATACATACACCTACACACAAACACACACAGAGATAAATACAAGGCTTTGTAGATGATCCAAATAAATCATAATAAAAATATAAAAGTGCATCTTGTCCTTTCTGTCATTGCCAAAGTCATGTGGCTTGATTTCATTTTTCAAAGTTTCTCATATTTTGGGAAGGAGAATTTTACTTGAAATTTGACAGGTTTGAACAAAAAGGTAAAGTTAGGGTAGGGCGTAGGAGTGAAGAATGATGAGAAAAGTTTCAGCTGACTTTTATTGATAGTGGAAAAAAATTCATTAAAAAATATGATGCTTTTTTCCCAATATTACTTCAAAAGTGAGTTCTAATGCTTTGAAACTTGAAATTGAATGCCAAGAGCCCTCAATAAAATGAATGTGTTGTCTAAGTAAGTCAAAAAGCAAAAAGTGAGAGAATTCATACCTTTGTCTCCATCAGAGAATTCCTTCTTTTCAACTTGAATTTGAGAAGGGAACATTTATTAATTCTAAGATGGAAATACTTCAGAGTTGTTTTTTTCTTTTTTATCACTGATTCTTGCCACAAATCTACTAACTAGAAATCAAGATATTTGATTAAATTTGAGCCCAATGGAGTGCTTAGGTGGTTATAGACTAGGTGAACATAAAACCACTGGAGTAGCCAGATGCTTTTCACTGTAACATAAAACCCAGATATAAGTAATGAAAAATTCCCTTTTGCTTCATTTCTCAACGTACTGTCTTCACATTAGTAGATCTTGTGTGTGCTTTCTCCTCTCTGCTGGTAGCATTATGACAGTTTCTTTTCCACACAATCAGGATTTAATAACTTCAAGTCTGTCAACATACTGTTGCTGAGAGCTCAGGCTCCGTTCCGTGTGCTGTTGGTCAACTGAAGAATTCTTGGAGGAGATACCAAATATGTTTGATGCTAACTCTTGAAATAAAACAAGATGCTCATAAAAATAACTTTACATAAACCAGTCTCTCTGGGCTCAGCAATTTGAGTTGTATAGCCAGTGCTTTTGGATTTGGGATGGAACAGGTTGTGTGTCCTTCAAGATGTCTTCCCCAGACACTTCTAGAAGGGGCTTCACCAGGGAAAGAAAGGGGCCTCAAAGACAGGTGACCCCTCATACATTGCTGGTGGGACTACAAATTGGTGCAACCATTCTTGAGAGCAGTATGGAGATTCCTTAGAAAACTTGAAATGGAACCACCATGTGACCCAGTTATCCCACTCCTTGGTTTATACTGAAAGGACTTAAAATCAGCATACTACAGTGATGCAGCCACATCAACGTTTATAGCAGCTCAACTCACAATAACTAAACTATGGAACCAACCTACGTGCCCTTCAACAGATGAATGGATAAAGTTAATGTGGTGTATACACACAATGGAATGTTCATTAGCCATAATGAAAAATGAAATTATGGCATTTGCCAGCAAATGGATAGAACTGGAGAATATCATGCTCAGTAAAATATGCCAGTCCCCAAAAAGCAGGAGTTGTATTTTTCTCTGATATGTGAATGCTAACCCATAACAAGGGAAGGAAAGGAGGGAAAGTACAGAAGTTCATTGGATAAGATAAAGAAAAATAAAGGGAAGTGAGAGGGAATGGGAATAGGAAAGGTAGTAGAATGAATTGAACTTAACTTTCCCACGCTCATATGTGAATACAAGACCAGTTTAACCCCACATCAGATACAACCACAAGAATGGGATCAAAATTGTAATGGGTTGCACTCCATGTATGTATAATATGTCAAAATATACCCTACTATCATGCATATCTTAAAAACAAGACAGGTGACCCCATTTTACACAAGGACATGTCTTCAGCAATAAGTGAGGTACTGGGGACTTGAGCTGTATGGTACCATAGAAACTTCAGTGATAAATATGTAGGCCTATAATTTATCAGCATATTCAATATTTGCTGAGATTATATCACAGTCCTACTTTCAATGCCTATCATTGACAGTTTATCTCAACCAGACCCGGAAGGGTGACAGAAGCTTTTGTGTTGACTAGGTGAGACATATTTGAAGAATATGCCATCTTCCCTTAAGTCTTCTCTTCTCTAAGCCACACATCTGAAGGGAGCCAATGTGATAGTGATTGTCAGGATGTCAGTCTTAAAATGTGGAAGTCCAAATTTTAAAAGCTGAAGTGTCCCTGACTACTGGAGAGAATCCTGTGGCCACTATCGTGCTTCCCTCTGCAGTTCTGCTCTAAGCAGCCTGAAGACTTATTTGCTTTGGGAAGTCATAGCAAACTATGGGTCACATCAGGTTGGACACATACACTTAGGGTCTAGCATACATTAAAAGAAAAATACCCATGATGCCCACCAATGCCCCTGATCTTTTCCTTTAGCAAGAAGAATCCACCATGTGAAAATGGGGAAGGGAGAAAGGGGATACACCTTGCCTGGAAGACAACTATGTGCTGGGAATCCTGTCAAATGTTTTCTATCCCGTGCCTCTTTTTACTCCAAGGACCCTGGGAAGTACTTGTCATTTTAGTTCCTGTGTGCATTTGTTCTGAACAAGTTTGGCTACAAATAATAGATGGACTACCAAAGACTTGAAGATACAAATCTGTTTGTCTGGCAAAATAAGAAGTCAGCCTGGGGCTTCCCAGGAGCTCTGGGGGCCACGAGAGACCAGACCTTTTCCATCTTTCTGCTCTGCCATTCCTTTTGTGTAGACCTTTGTCCCCAGGTCTGCCACCTCATGACATTGAGATGGTTGCTGCCCCACCTGGCAATACATCCAGGTTCTAGAGTGGAAGAAGTAGAAAAGGCAAAGGTGGAAATTCCCAAAGCCGAGTGGAGCATTGATTAATTTGTCTTCTAAAGTAGTGCCCAGGCACAGAGAGATGACCTGAATGACAAAGGCTTTTATTTAGTGAGACTTTATGATGTGCCAGGAGCTGTGTTAAGTGTTTCACATCTTTCATCTCATCCTGATCCTCACCCATCTCTCGGACAGGTTTCTATCAACCTTACCTTCGAGTTAAAAGCCCAAAGCCCAGTGAAGGTAACTGTCATGCCCCCAAACACATGCATATGTAAGGGCAGGGCTGGGCTGTAATCCAGGTGGTATCCTACCACATCAGTGTCCCTTACTGAGTGTGGCACAACAGAAATTAGCAAGAGCCAGTAGACTTGCAAATAGGCTTGCATGCAGATGCGCCCCCCCCCCCACAAGTACACGTGCCAAGTGGAATTTCTGAAGCTAGGCAAGGGATATTGAGTTCATCTCTTCTAATTTCCATTTTGTTCTGTCAGCCCAACATTTTAACCTGCTGAGATATTTTTCAGGCTGGAAAACCAGTGCAAAGCAAAGGATTAAAGAACTTTAATTCTATGGCATGCAGCCGCATCTGGCAGACAGGGCACACCTTCCTATAAAATTAAAAGTCAATAGAAGTTACAATTTTAAAAAATTGGCATTTAAAAAATTGCTTTCTTTCAGTTGTTCACAAATGAAACATGCTGTGCTGGTTTCTAAAAACCAAGAAGCCTGGAGTGAAATTTATGACTTCAAAACAAAATTTAGGGGTTGAGGGATTTAGCAGTTTGCAAAGAGCATAGAGCTAAGCCTCTGAGAAAGGCAGTTCAAAATGTCCCAGCCTCAAGTGCCAAGGTCTTTTTCAAAAGTCCCTGCAGAAACTCTAAGGCATCTGAAAGGACAGAAATGATGAGAGACATGTTAAAGACATCTTTCCACCTGAAGCCAGTGCATGCGAGCCGGGCATTTCCCCTTAGAAAGGTGCGCAGCCCTTACGTGAATCAGGAGAATCTCAGGAGTCACAGGTTCGTTATCCTCCTATTTTCATATTCTTTTCCTTCGCAGTGAATTTGTCCACAGTCTCTGCCACATTTTCTCCCAGTCCCACGTCACACTTCCATATATGGAAGTCCTTATCACAAAGCTAACTCCTAGCTAGAAAGTGTTTAGTGTATTGTTGTCTTTATGCTAAGGAAGAAATGGCAGCAACAGAGGGGAGGGAGGGAGGGAGGGAGGGAAAGAGAAAGAGAGAGAGAGAGAGAGAGAGAGAGAAGTTCAAAGTGGAGGTTTTATACACCTCTGTGGTTCTTGGTTAGTAAAGTGAATTTTTGCTATTTAGCAAGGAATATTCACTTATTGCCTAGGCATGATTCAAGACTTTTCTCATAATGAAGCATTTCAAATCTCCTCCACATTTGGACACTCTCCTTGCTTGGGCAGCTGCAGCACAGGGTTAGAGAGAATTAGTCGCAAGGTTAGTGCAGCTAAAATAAATGGAAATCAAGCAGAGATTTTTGCTGTTCAAAGAATTCTCCCATCTTTTTGTCCTTATGCAACCTCATTCCTTTAACAAGAAACCTGAGGTCCCAAGGGGCAAGTCATGTGCTTGGGGAAACACAGTGAGCACCACTCTGCATTCAAACACTCTCAGTGGCTCCCATTGAGTGAACTGTCAAGTCCAAACTCCTTGGAACAGAATGGAGAGATTAACAAACATTTCAAGGCCATTTTTTCATTCAGGTGCCTGTGGTTAGGCACCATGAGGGGCAGAGCTGAATGATACAAGGTGTTGGAGAGCTAATCTAAGTGATGGGATCTGTCATCATACAAATATCTAATTATAGTAAGTGTCCTGTTGCTCAGGAGCCTATGACAAATAACACAGAATGGGAGACTTGAACAACAGACATCTATTTCTCACAGTTCTGGAGGATTGAAAGACCAAGATCAAGGTGCTGGTAGGTTCAGTTCCTGGTGGGGGCCCTCTCCTTGGCTTACAGATGGACACTGTTTTGCTGTGGCTTTGCCTGGATGAGTGGAGAGAGGAAGAGAAAGGAGAGAGGTCTGTCTTCCTCTTCTAACAGCACTAATTCCATTGTGAGAGCTCCATCCTCATGACCTCATCTACACCTAATTACTCCCAAAGGCCCCATCTCCAGATACCATCACATTGGGGGTTAGGGTTTCAACATATGAATTTTCAGGCCATTATAATAAATAAGTGATTGAGAGAATGATCTGGGGCTGAATAGCACAGAGGTGGAGCTAGTTTTGAAAATATATCCTTCCCATTGGTCTCTTGCCACTGACTTGGTCTGTGGTCCATGAAGCACTTCCTCCTGCAACTATTGATGCATCAGAGCTGGAAAAAGTGGGAGGATATGTTATACCATGTAGCTAGGAGGCCATCTGCATGAGCATTGCCATACTTTCAATCAAAGAAGAGAGGTGGAGTTGTGGGTGAGATCAGGGTAGAGGAAAGATATGGTTGAGGAGGGACTTGCAGGGAAGACAACACAGTGTTATAGATGGCACCCTGGGAGATGGTCCCCAGATTTCCTTCCAAGATGATCTGTTGTACATCCGTTTCAATATTTTGCATCCAGATTATGTATTTTTTTCTGAGAGGTCTGACCTCTTGAACCCTTCCTCAAAGCCTGATCCCCAGGGCCAATTGATAGTTAATGTGTCTGTGATTGACCCTTCAAAGGAAATCTCCTTTCCCATCCTTAGTTCTCGGGTCTGTGAGTTATGGTTGCCTTCTGGCCTGTCTGCCTTCAAAGTCTGGCACTGGTCTGGGGATGAGTGATTTCCTTTGCTCAGAGTAGCTGACCCAGGCACATTTCATCTGTGCAGACGTCTGAAGTAGGCGAGTCACTGTTGGAGACAGAACAGAGTGAACAGCTCCAGGTGGCCAGTCGTGTGGCAGGGAGCCCAGCCAGATAAACACCCTCCGGGTGCACTACGCGCCAGTCTTCATGTGGGGACCCTTTGCCAGTTGTGCTCTGTAGGCTTCAGAGTTTCAACAACCATTTGGAAATAATTGAATCACCTTATGCAATTGTTCTTGGAACTAAAATACCAAGAACTGTTTGTATAGTTCGATCAAGTCAAATGCCATGAGTCAGCTGCTTTCTTTCAAAGGCCTAGTTCTGTGTCTTCCCCTCTCCCTTCTTTCCTCCTTCCCTATTTCCCAGGCTTCCTTCCACATTTATTGAGCACCTACTATGTGCTAGTACTGCCCCAAGCGCAGGCAACACATCATTCCATGAATATTTATCATCTCTGCCGGCATTGTGCCACAAACTGAGGACATTCCCTGAAACAGGAGAGACAGATTGTGTATTGCCACTATACAATCTGTAAGAATGCAGCAGAACAAGTAATTACAAATATTGCAAAGGTCACAGGTGAAAAGAATAACAATCTATGAGCATTTATAACAAGAGGATCCAACAGAGTTTATGGGATCAAATGGTTCTGGACCTGCAGAGTGTGCAGAACGTGTTTACAACATCCTGTAAATTGGGCAATCTCTGATTTTAGTTCATATTCTATGTTCCTAAAATTAAGATGGTTAGATTAATAATTTTAAAAACCTATCCAATCAAATTATATTGATTACATGAGTTTAGCAACCAGTTTGATAAATGATTAGTTGTTTAAGATTTAGGTAGAATTAGTCTACCTAATTTTTTACTTTGGCCTTTCAAAGTGTGTCTCAAGATGGATTTAAGTTGGTTAAGCTCATATAGCAGCTGTGGGAGGCAGAATTCTAAGATGGTCTCTAATATTCCCACCCTTCCCTTCCCTGATGGACAGCTTCTCCCAGTTATTCAATCAAACAT
Source organism: Glaucomys volans (assembly GCA_020662805.1). NCBI lineage: Eukaryota > Metazoa > Chordata > Mammalia > Rodentia > Sciuridae > Glaucomys > Glaucomys volans. The sequence goes on along the minus strand of JAJEJO010000571.1, from coordinate 495,571 downwards.
TGAGCTAGGTGCTCCTGTGAAGAGGTTTTTCAGATGCAATTCAGGTGCTACATCAGTTGGCCTTAAAACAGGGAAATTATCCTGGTGCTCTAATCAAGCAAGTCTTTAGAAGGGACTGGGTTCTTGCTGGTGAAAGAGATTTGAAGTGAGATAGATTCAACAAGGGAGATGGGATTCTCCGTAATTGACTTTGAAGATGGAGGAATCCATGCAGCAAGGAATGTGAGGTGCTCTTAGGAGCCAAGGGCAGCCCCTGCTGAGAGGAAGCCAGGAAATGGGACTTCAGTCCTGCAGCCACAAGGAAGTGAATACTGCTATAACCACTTAAACTTGAAAAATGATCCTGAGCCTCCAAGGGAAACAGAACCTTGCCAATACCTTTTAGCCTCGTTTGATCTGAACAAACCCAGGACAGCCCAGCTGCGCCATGCACAGCCCTCTGATGTACAGCACAATGAGTTAATAAATGAGTTTTGTTTTAAACCACCAAGGTTGTGGTAGCTTGCTACACCACAACAGAAGATACATGGCAGCAGCGATTCTCCTTTCCTACTCAGCACCTTCCCCTCCTCCACCCCTGTGGTATTAGACTCAAATCCTCTCGACAGAAGACTGGGCACAAGGCCAGGCTGGCAAATCATTGTATCTTTCCCCTCTTGGGCATGGCGATTGCTCGGGTTTGGGCATGTGACCCTAGCTTTGCTACCAATGTCCTTACCTGTGAATTTTCAAACTTGAAGAAGAGTGCTGATTTTCCTCTCTGGACATAAGCCATAGGGATGAAAAACTCAGAGTTGCCCACAGCCATGACCTCCACTAAAATGGTAAACTCAAGATCTGACCCCAAAGAGGAGTGTCAGATCTTCAAACAGTTTGACCATTCTTAACTTTTCTAAAATTGTGTCCATTGAACACTGAAATTCTCATGATCCCTGTGATATCTTTCCAAGCTGGACTCTGCAGTTTCTGAGTCCTGGGGAGTTGTGACAGTATTTGAGACCCTGAATTGATTGTTCTTTGGCCATCTGAACCCATGCCTTTCTAGTAATTTCTTTATGTGAGCCAGTGCTTCCCCTTCTGATCTAAGCTAGATTGTGCTTATCCTCTGTGATTGGCAACCAGAGAAGTATGGACAACCCAGCTTGAGAGGAGTAAAGAACTGTTAGCTGGGAGACCCCAGCTCTGCTTATTAGACAATGTCAAGACATGAGTGTGCCTCCTTGTATATAATTTGTTTTTTTGTTTTATTTTAATTATCACAGAAGGATCTCACATGATAGCAGAAATAGGCACTGGCTTAAACATATTATCAGAGCTTCCAGAGACTTTAGATGTCATCTGGTCAAAGTCCCTCATTTTCTACGTGCAGAAGCTCAGGCCCAGAGAGGAGGAGCAGCCAGTTAGGTAACACGCCAGTCATTCCAGAATCAATGGGTAAAATGGACCCGGTGGAGTGAAGATACTGTTGCTTGTGTATAGTTAATTTTTCTCTCCTGTGTTCCCTGGGTGCTTGGATACTTCTCCGGCCATTATAGCATATTTTCCTCAAATTTTCCAAAATTGTGTCCTTTGAGCACTGAGATTTTCATGATCCTGTGATACATTTCCAAGCGGTAACTCTGGGTTTGTCAGAATGATTTTTTACTGGAGTCTATTAAACAGAGTGTAACGATGAGCCTTCATGTATTTAGTGCAAGAATTTCTCCTCAGCACAGCTTACTTTTGTGAAGATTGTGCAGAGAAAAATGCATAAGTGATTATCTCCCTTGAGTACATAATATAAGTTGTTTCCATAGATACCTGCTCAGGAAGACTAATAAGATGATTGTTTTCCAAAGTGTTGAATGACACTTCTAACACATGAAATTATTAACTTCTTCTTCCCTTTGCACATATCCTAGAAGAGCCTGAAGAGGGTCTTAGGGATGGTTCAGACTCAGTGCTTCACTGAGCACATGACAGTGGGTTCCAGAAAGGAGAGCTTGGCTCAAGGTCATAGTCTCTCTATTTTAAAACATCCATAAGTTCCCTCTGACACCTTTCAAAGAGATGAATGTATAGGATTTTTCTCATTTAAATTTGCATGTTTTGCACATGCATAAACAAAAAAAAGTAGCAAAAAAAGTGTAAAGTATAAAGATTATCTACCGCCCAATTTTTGGGAAAGATCTATTTCTAAGATTAAGGAAAATCTTAGGAATGAGATAATATAATGACCAATTTGTTATAAATTTCAAAAACTGGGTAATTCAAAGAGAAGCACTGTTATTTCTTGTAAAAATTAGTGCCAATTCATATTTAAATATTTAGAAAATTCTAAACTGTAGAAAAAATAAGGAAAAATGGCCTGTCCTACCATGTGGAACAACTTTTAACATTTTTGGAATTTTTCTATCAATCTTATTTTATATGCATAGGATGTTTTAAGAGATAAGTCATAAATATTTTCCTATGTTATTGCATTTTCTTTATAAATTCTACAAAGCGCATATCGGTATGTTTTTCTTTAGCAACTAACTATGCTATTATGGGAATGCTGGTTTTAAAATAACCTCACTATGAGCATCTTCATATGTAAATATCTTTTCCATATTTAGGAATATTTTCTAATTTCTTATAAATGGAATTTCTGGGTCTGTTTTGCAGTATGTGCTTAGTTCAATCAATATTCATTAAAATAATTGAACAAGTATATTAATCAGAATGGGTTAGGTATACTGTGGTAACAAGAAATTATAATCTAAAAGACTTAACACATTAAAAATTTACTTCTTGGTCATGCAAAAACTGTTGTTGGGTTCAGGTTTGTCTATGAAGCTGCTGTCTTCGATATGGGCATGCATTCCAAGCTGCTTAGTCTTTTGGCCCCACTATCTCAACCTGGGCCTCCTCTGTGATCAGATCTTCAAAGAAGATCTGAGTGCTTGCTCATCGCCCATAGGCAGAGATATTCCACAGCTGTGTCTGCCTCTGAGGGTGGAAAGTGTGGCCCTCCTTTGCACCAGGAGGAGGTGAAGCACCTCTGCCACATCAAGGTTAGTGTGATTGACCAATTGCTTGCCTGTCAAGTCACACCATTTCACATGGTCATCGGTTTGCATAAGTGAAATCTCTTTTCAGTACATTCACTAGATTCATTGGCTATTATTCCTTTGAAAAAAATCTTTGCTACAGTGATGAGCAAAATATTTGACTTTCTTTCCTTTAACAACCTCAAGATTGTCTTCTTGTATACATTAACTTATTCACTTAATCAACCATGCAACAAATATTTATTTAATAGAGGAACCAGGCACTCACCCAGTCACTGAGGCTACAATGGTGAAGACATGGCCTCCCTTCCAGGGACTGTATAAATCATGGACTAGTTAGAGTTCCTCTTTTGAGCATATCCTCGCTGGTTTATGTTTTGGCTTCTTTGCATTTTTCTTATTGAGTTGTTCAAGCTCATAATATAGGAAAGATAGCAGCTCTTTGTTGGATTTGCTGCAAATGTGTTCTACAATTTCCTTTTTAACCTTAACCCTTTTTAATTGAATTTTAAAATTATCTATAGTGGTCTCCCTTTATCTATGGTTTTGCTTTTCATGGTTTCAGTGAGAGTCAACTGCAGTCCAAACATATTAATTGGAAAATTCCAAAACAAAAAAATTCATAAGTTTTAAATAATTTTCATTGTGATATGCTGTTACAATTATTCTATTTTCTTAGCAGTAATTTTCCATCTCTTATTGTGCCTAATTTATAAATGAAACTTTATCTTAAGTATGTATGTTATAGGGGAAAATGTAATATCTAAAGGTTTCTGCATTATCCTTGGCTTCAGCTGCTTTTAAGCTTAAACACGATAAACATGGTTATTTCTGTCTTATTTTTCTCTTGCTAGAAACCACCTTCTGAGAAAATGCAAGTGTAAGTGTATGTGCGCGCACACACACACACACGCACACACACACAAAAGAGAGAGAATTCAGTGAAGAATTAAATGGGAAACCTTGAACACCAAGTCACTGCAGGGCCCTCCTGCTTCTGCAGGGACACTGCTTCTCCTCCTCTTGGGGATCCTACTCTCTCTTCTTCCAACCCCCCCACACCCCCGCTGTATTTCTATAGTGCTTCCTCTCAGCAACCTGTCCCCTCACAGGAAACAAAGACATTAGTTACTTCTGTTGAGAGTAATTGCATTTTAATTGGGGTCTTCAGTCCATGAACTGCAACGGACTAATTTCCAAAGGAGAAATTCCAGGCACCTGACAGTCATTAGGGAGACAGCTTGAGGGAGGAACTCCTGACCACACCACCTGGCTTCTAAGATCAGCGCTAAGTGTCACCTATCAAAATCTCATGATTTTTGTGTTTGTTTGTTTCATGCTGACATTAAACACAGAGCCCAGCTACTATTTGCTTGCCCTGTCTGGGTTAGCACTGCTTGATTGTGCTGTGTTTATGTTGTGTGGTTATCTTTCCCCTGAGAGTGGCTCCTTCACCAGGTTACCCTGCTTCTGTCGTTAGCCCTAACACAGGCTCAGTCCCCCAACGCCCTTCAGATACCCTCTCTGATTCTCTGCTCTGGCAGCACATCTCATCTGGAAGTTTCTTCCACTTAACCAGAGCCATGCAAGCATAGCTAACAGAAATCCCTGTTCCTCTGATCCCACAGAGGATCTCTATCTACAGTAGTGGTCTCCAAAGCGAGGTGTTGATAGCAATCCTTTGGGAAGTAAAAAGAAAGCATTGGATCTATGCTTACAAAGTTTCGACCTTTTAAAGCTTCCATTTTGGGTATGTTTTTAAATGCATATAATATATTCATTTAGAAACAGGTAGCCAGGTGTGGTGATGCACACCTGTAATCCCAGCAGCTCAGGAAGCTGAGGCAGGAGGATCATGAGTTCAAAGCCAGCCTCAGCAAAAGCAAGGTGCTAAGCAACTCAATGAGACCCTGTCTCTAAATAAGAGACCCAGAATTGCTAAAGCAATCCTTAGCAAGAAGAGCGAAGCAGGGGGTTTCACAATACCAGACCTTCAACTATACTAAAGAGCAATAGTAACAAAAACAGCATGGTATTGGCACCAAAATAGACAGGTAGATCAATGGTACAGAATAGAGGACACAGAGACAAACCCACATAAATACAGGTATCTCATACTTGACAAAGGAGGCAAAAACATGCAATGGAGAAAAGACAGCCTCTTCAACAAATGGTGCTGGGAAAACTGGAAATCCATATGCAGCAAAATGAAACTAAACCCATATCTCTCACCCTGTACAAAACTCAACTCAAAGTGGATCAAGGACCTAGAAATCAGACCAGAGACCCTGCACCTAATAGAAGAGAAAATAGGTCCAAATCTTCATCATGTTGGCCTAGGACCAGATTTCCTTAACATGACTCCCAAAGCGTAAGAAATAAAAGCACGAATCAATGATTGGGATAGAGTCAAACTAAAAAGCTTTTTCTCAGCAAAGGAAACAATCAGCAATGTGAAGAGAGAGCCTTCAGAGTGGGAGAAAATCTTTGTCACACACACTTCAGACAGAGCACTAATCTCCAGAATCTACTAAGTACTCAAAAATCTTTACACCAAGAACACTAATAGCCCAATCAATAAATGGGCCAAGGAAATGAACAGACACTTTACAGAGGAAGATCTACAAGCAATCAACAGATTTATGAAAAAATGTTCAACATCACTCGTTATAAGAGAAATGCAAATCAAAACCACCTTAAGATTTCATCTTACCCCAATTAGAATGTCTTTTATCAAGAACACAGGCAACAACAGGTGTTGGCGAGGATGTGGGGAAAAGGGTACACTCATACATTGCTGGTGGGAGTGCAAGTTGGTGCAGCCACTCTGGAAAGCAGTGTGGAGATTCCTTAGAAAACTTGGAATGGATCCACCATTTGACCCTGCTATCCCACTCCTTTGCCTATACCCAAAGGACTTAAAATCAGATTACTACAGTGATGCAGCCACATCAATGTTCATAGCTGCTCAATTCACAATAGCTAGATTATGGAATCAACCTAGATGCCCTTCAGTAGATGAATGGATAAAGAAACTGTGGTATATATACACAATGGAATATTACTCAGCCATAAAGAAGAATAAAATTATGGCATTTCTAGGTAAATGGATGATGTTGGAGACTGTTATGCTAAGTGAGATCAGCCAATCCCAAAAATCCAAAGGCCAAATGGTCTCTTTGATAAATGAATGATGATGCATAATGCAGGGGGGAAGGGTGGCAAGAATGGAGGTAGGATAGATAGCATAGAGGGAAGGGAGGGGTGGGGGCGGGGTGGGGGGTAAAAACAATAACAGAAAGTGTGACAGATACCTTTGCCCTGTGTACATGCATGAACGCACAGATGGTGTTACTCTACTTTGTGTACAACCAGTGAAACAATAGCTGTACTCCATTTGTGTTAAATGAATCAATAAGTAAATAAAAAATAAATAAATAAAAAAAATAAAAAATAAAAAAATAAAAAAATGAATAAAAAATAAAAAATATAGGGCTGGGGATGTGACTCAGTGGTTGAGTGCCCCTGAGTTCCCCAGTACCTCCCCCAAAATAAATAAATAAAATAGAAACACGTGACTTTTCTTTCTATCAGTTCTAAGGCATACATCATTTTGCATTTTAGCCTATCTCACATTGGCATATATTTTACAATGGGTGTTTAAAAGAAGCATATGCCATGATTTAATTGACAATGAACTTTCTTTTCTTTGTGGCATATAACATGAAGTAACGTACAACTGATAGTGTCTTGAATTCTTTGAAATATATATTATATAAACATTATATATTAGAAATAGAAATTATATTCTATGAAATATATTATAAATAAATATGTGTGTATGTGTGTATATTTTTAGCTTGCTCAAAATGTTTTAAACTTTTCTTTTTAGTTGTAGATGAACACAATACCTTTATTTAATTTATTTATTTATATATGATGCTGAGGATCAAACCCAGTGCCTCACACAATCTGGGCAAGTGCTCTACCACTGAGCTAAAACCATAGCACTGTTTTTTGTTTTTTTTTTTTTTCACTTTAATGGGGTTGCAAAATGAAAAAGGCTAGAGGCCACTCCATCCATATACTTGTTTATTTCTTGTTGAACACTGCCTTGGATTAATGATGAATTCTGCATATTTGTGTGTCTATGTAGTTGTGCACATTACATTATAAACTTGACGAAGTACAAACCATGAGCATCATCCATGGTCCAGATAAGTAATTCTCATCCTTATCAGCAAAGACCCCTTCCTTCCTCAGCTACTATTTTATAATGTCCTTTTTACTACTTTAAGGTGAAATTCATAACTAAGTTTTTAATTAATATGACCATAGTAGTTAGGGTAACCTAATACCTAAGATAAATACAGCCTCATGTATTTAAAGGCTCAAATACATTAGAAGTCTATTTCTAGCTCTTGATTGAGCTAGCTCTTTATTTCTAGTTCTGAGATTGCTTTCTGCAGTCAAGCAATGACTGGGGAGGAGAAACAGACATGTGGGAGCTTTTCACTGGCCAGGCTTGGAAGATGCATGTGTCATTTCTGCTCAGGAGTCATTAGCTAGAATCCAGTCCCTTGATCACAACTACCTGCAAGGGTGACTAGGTACCCTAAATCTAAAATCTAAAATCTAGATTGGGGATCCAGAGAAAGCACGGATTTGGGTGGGCAGTTTCTGCCACAAATATAATGACCTATTTAAAAATAGAAATGTAGAATTTATAGTAAAATAAAAGGATGTTTTGATATAAATCCCCAGGATGGCCACACCATAAGACGCAAGTCAAATGCTTATTCCCATTGGAGACTCATGCACCTTGAAGGCCTTCAGGTGATGTGCTGCATTGGCAATTAACATATTCTTTCCAATTTTACTATTACTACCCCAAAATGGTATTACTACCAGCAAAGAAAAATGGCATTACTCCAGTAATGAGAGTTCCTGATATGCTAAACAGCTATTGGTTAAAATCAGAACAAAGACAGTCTTCTCTAATTTTCATAGATGACACATTCCTGGAAAATCCAGTGCATTTTTAGAATTCTGGGGAAAAATGTTTTGAATTTATATATAAAATAAATGACTTTAGGCTCAGATAATTATGAAGTTTTTAATGACACAAATATCTAGTGAGACGTGAAGAGGCCTTATGAGAGATGAAGGACACTTCTTCCTTCTGCAGGGCTTTTCTGGTGCTGCAGGTTGTCTAGAGTCCCTGGACCCTTCTGCTAGGTGCCAGTAGACACCTTTCACATGCATACAAATCACTGAGACAATCAAATACAACTCTGCACACTTTTGAAGCAGAGTTGTATTTGTAGTACTGCTTCCACTGAGAACCTCTGGCCTTAATAAATGCTTTTACATGAATGAATGGATAAATAAGCTAACTCTTAATCCTGGCATGTTGCTATGAGAAAAGGAACATGAATATATTGGAATGCTAGTCTTGTGCTCTGTGTATTATATATATATCCATATCCATATCCATATCCATATCCATATACATACACACACATATGTACATATATCCTCCTAACAGTTTTGCAAGGTATGTGTTAATATCCCTCATCTTTACAGTGAGCAAAGTGGGACTTCTGGGGAAGGCCGTGAAGTAGCATGTCTGCTGGCATGGTAAGTATGTGGAAGGCTAGGAATGAAATCCAGGCCTGACTCCAGCATTCATGACATTTCCACTGTTACTCAGGCAAGCTGTTTTAATTGACTTTTTTGCTGCTGTAACTAAAAGATCCCTCCAGCACAATTGTAGAGGAGGAAATGTTTATTTGCAGGCTCATGGTTTTAGAGGTCTTAGTCCATAAAAGGCGGGATCCATTCCTTGGGGCTCCAGGTGAGGCTGAACATCATGGAGGAAGAGTGTGGCAGAGGGAAGCAGCTCAAATGGTGATCAGAGTGCAGAGAAAGAGGCTCTGCTCTCCAGATACAAAATATATACCCCAAAGCCATGCCTCTAATGCCCACTTCCTCCAGCCACATCCCACCTGCCTCCAATTACCATTTGTTAATCCCATCAGGTAATTAATTCACTCATTGGGTTAAAGCTCTCATAACCCAATCATTTCTTCTCTGAAACTTCTTGCATTGTCTCACACGTGAGCTTTTGGGGAGCACCACATCCAAACCTTAACAGCAACTATGCCTCCATTTAACTCTGTGCTTCTGGGGTACTGATTTCCAGCACTTGCTTTCACTCTCAAGGGGTCCCTGTCTGGATAATAATTTACATCACCATCCTACATATTATATGCTGCTATTGCCATCATTATCTGTCATTGGGGAATACAATGTTCTTACGTCTCAGACATCAGTGGAGTGACTGAGGATACAGAGTCGTGTTCTCTTTCCCATGCGTCGTCTATGCCCTTCTTAAATCATCCATAGAGATTTGCATCTGTTTATCTTTCAGTAAAACAATTTTTTTAAGCAGTAGGAAAAAATCAACAGAGTAGATATTCAATCTTTTCCCATCCAACAGATGTTGTTCTTTACTTTCAAACCATTTATGCAGTTACTCTATCCATTGAAAAAGTGAAAGATTAAATATTCTTAAGCCTGAGAAATAGCAGAGGACCACATAGGAAGATGAACTAGGACATTCCAGCCAGAGGAGGCACTGACAATTGTTTTCTTCTGATGAACTGGTCACATTCTTGAGACAGGGAGAAGCCCTTGTTTTTTGTGTTCAAAAATCAGAATCCAACTCCATGTGCTCCTGTTTCGGATAGTTTTCAAACAATTTCTTTAAACCATCACATGCGTGTATTCAGTCTCAGAGATATGGGAAAGTGCCAGAAAAACTCATTGGGCAACTGAATACCCAACGACAATATTCAAATTGGCTGAATATGTGTGCTTAGTCTCTGGCACCTCTTCTATCCACATCCTGGTGAGGAACTTCCCCTCACTCTATCCTGCCATCTCCTTACCTTTTGTTTTAGTTCCCCATGATTTATTTGTTTGTTTGTTTGTTTGTTTGATGTCCCAATCTGCAGACCAGCATCAGAGTCTGGCTAGGCAAAACTGATAAGCTTACCCTCTGTCTCACAGAGCTGAACATTATTATGTTGGTTCCAACACAGATCAACCCAAATCCACTCAGGCCCTTCCCCAGTTCCCACCCCCACTCCCCTTTTGGGTGCTCTGAAGATATTTTTTGAACAGGTTTCACCTTCTTGGTTTCCCATCAAGAGCTCCTATAGAGAGAGTCCTGGTTAGAGCCTGAGCCTGACTCCCTTTGGGATCTGATGGAAGATATACCTCAGATCCAGGTGAGGCAGAGCAGGAGCAGGGACCTTCTGGGCTTTTCTGTTTATCTAGGCACCATTGCCAGAGCTTGGGAATGATGCTTGGTGAAGAACACAGCCTTCCATCAAAGACTCATAATATAATTCTAAAATTTTAAAAAAATAGTAATGACTGAATTGGGCTTTTGAAACACCATCCTGTTGCAGTTGCTTGCTTTAGCTTCTGCTGTATCACTGAGGAAAAGAAATCAGAAAAGGGTGCAAGTTATTAAAATTCCCCACTCCTCAAGTCTCCATTGCCGCCCAAAGACTGCCAAGGGACACCTTAAATCCTTAAAGAGAAGTCTGAAGGTAGATGTTAGACTTCTTTTGCTGCATAAAGACAAATTGTTTTGCTGAGGCCATGGGCAATGCACTCCATAAATGCAATCTTTCCTCCCAACTCCCGTAGCAGACACTGTTAATTGATCACCTACTATTCCTTGCTAATTCTCCACAGAGCACTTTAGGGAGAAACTGATGAAAGTTGGAAATGAAGATGGAAAGCAATTTTCCCTTCTGACCAAGAGTCAAAACTCACACCTCTAAAGAGGTGCACATTCCCAGAATCTATTGCTCACCCAAGGGAGTTGTAGCACTACATACAGGAATTTGGAACATTAGTGTGGATCTTGGATTTCCCTGCAAGGGATCTCCTGTCTCTCTGTTGCACCATCAGTGTATCTTAAGAAGTCTAGCTGTGCTGGAATACTTCCAGGTGGAAGGGACAGGTGCCAGGAGCCAGGTAGGAAAGCCTTGGAGAGGAACACACAAGCTGGAGATGACTAGGTAACACTTTGTAAGCCAGATTCCTTACTTAACTATTAGCTCTCTGGGTCTGCTTTTCTCTTTCATTATCCCTGAGCCTTAAGCAAAGCTCACTTATTCATTCACTCAGAAAACAATTACTGAGCATCTATCCTGTGGCAGTCATGGAGCTATAACCTAGAATGTGAGGATGAATGACACAGATACATTCTGAGGCAGGCAGACTGAACATCCCTTTGTGTGCATGGTGGCAAGAGCTTTGAGTGAAGAAATGCTGAAAGGAATGTGGGGAGCACATGACAAGGGACGAAGTGCTCAAGCTAGGGTGTGTCTGTTCTTCACTATGGATTCACCAAATGGACTGGACATAGGGGAAGAATTATAAACAGGACTTGGGCAGGAATAAATCAAAGAGGTAGCTACTCCCTGATGAGTCAGGGATGTGAAATCCAGGCATCTTATCCACTAAGAGCTCTTCTTCCACTGCCAACCTTGGAGGACTGGTTGTGATATTCACAGGGGTTGAACTTTTAACAAGGGATCAAAAAGCTAAATCCTTGGTAACTAGCAATCTGTGATTTTCTATTGTGTCTTTCTTTTCCCTCCTACTGGTGAGTCTTAGAAGTCTCAATTCAAAAGCTGTCTGGTCCTTCAACCAAGCATCCAGCTCATCTCCACAATTCCTCAAAGCCACCTTGAAGTCACTCCTCAAAGCCACTCTTCTTACCATTAAATACCAACACCAACATTGTTCCTGATGAATAAGGCAGGAGGATCTGAGGTCAGGAGGCCAGCATGGTTGAAGAGGTGAGCAGGAAGTAGGCAAAGGCAGACAAACTTGGGAGTGGAGAATTCCCTAAAAGCTATAATAAATGGAGACTTGACAGCTTTTCACAAACAGTCTAGGACCAGAAGAAGTGAAGAAGGAGGAGTCAGAAAGAGAGAACACAGAGTGGATGCCTGGGCTGTGCAGTGACTGAAAAGGGACTTACTGAGGGCTTGGGGAGCAGATCTGTAAGGAAGATATGAAGGAAGTAAGGGAACCAGTGTCTGGCATTCAGGTATGCAGTGGGGGCTGGAGGTGGTGATAGACTGGATTAGGGAACCTGAGGGCTGGGTTGTCAGTTTGTGTTCTTGGAATGACTTCCTAGGGCTTCATATCTAAACAAATATTAGTACTCATTTACTAAGTAAATACTGCTCTGTCTCTTGATGGGCAGGACTGGAGCATCACGTTTGATGTCATGCCCCTGAAAAAATAACTAAAGTGTTGTAGTCAGCACTTTTTTTTTTTTTTTTTTTTTTTTTTTTTTTTTGCTGCTGAGACCAAAAAAACCTGACAAGAACAACTTGAAGAGGAAAAGTTTATTTTGGGGCTCACAGTTTCAGAGGTCTCAGTCTATAGGTGGCTGACTCCATTGCTCAAGACAGTAGGTAAAGCAGAATATCATGGCAGAGTATGTGGTGAAGGAAAACAGCTGTGAACATGGCACCAGGAAGCAGAGAGAACTCTTCTTACTACAACAAAATACAAACCCCAAAGGCACACCCCCAATGACCTACCTCCTCCAGCCACATCCTACCAACCTATTTTACAACCTGGTTAATCCCTGTCAGATGGTTAATGCATTGATTAGGTTAAGACTCTCATAGCCCAATCATTTCACCTCTAAACTTTCTTGCATTGCTCACACATGTGCTTTTGGGGACACCTCACATCTAAACCATAACACAAAGACAGTTCAATCTGTGGTTCCAGGACTGTCCAGACTGAATAGTGCCTGAGAGTCTTGCAGGTTTAACTTGGTACACAGACTAAGTGTCCAGGGGTCCTGAGTGGCTGAAGAATACCCAGGACTCATCACCCCCACAAGTTCAAGGCTGAGTTCAGTGAAGTGTGGAGGAATAAACTCTTTCTAATATTGAAGTAAATAGGAGCAGAAAGAAAAAAGGTCCCATTACAAAATCACATTACAAAAAAAGGTAATACACAAGGCATGTATACCAAAGGGTGGAAATCTTGGAACCATCTTTGAATTCTGTCCAACACAGAACATCTTAACCACAGTCTGTGTGTTCGCAGGGGCCTTTGTTGGGTCAGCATCACAGTGAAATTTCCCCACTCCCAATCCTGCCTCCTTTGTGCCCTACTGTTGGTGGCTCCTGTGGCTCTCACCAATAAACTCTCTGTACATAAATCTCTGCCTGGAAGTCTGTCTCCCAGGGATCCTGACCTAAGACAGCAGCACGGTTGAACCACGGAGCCAGATGGCATGAAGGGAAGACTGGCAACATTAAAAAAAACCTGGGCATCAGTTACATGAGTTCAAAAATATATGGATGGAGCAATGGTGGGGGAGGGCTTGTCCCTGAGGTGTCAAGTCAAGAGCCTTATGCAGACGATCTCTGACAACCATGTCACACAGTGGTCTTCCTCCAGATTCTGCTTGTTTTAAAACTTGATCCTCCTTCTCATCATCATCAGCAGCAGCACCACCACCACCACCACCACTACTACCACCACCACCATCATGGCTACCATACACTGAGAGCTCATTCTGTTCCAAAAACTGCAAATCATTTTATCTACCCTAATAAGTCATTATAATGGAGCAGTTAAGAGTAGCAGGAATTAGACTATGAATACCTCCTTCTCCATTTGATAGTAACCAATATGGCTTTAGATACAGAAGCTTCTGAAGCCTCAGTGTCCTCACTTATAAAATTGGGATGGTATCTATTTGGTCCAACAATCCTTCCATATAACACTCTTTTTTACTCTTTTTCTTTTTATTCGGTACTGAGAATTGAACCCAGGGGCACTTACTTTATCAATGAGCTAAGTCCCCACCCCTTTCTACTTTTTATTTTGAGCTGGGGTCTCACTAAGTTTTTGAGACTGTCCTGGAATTTGTTATCCTCCTTCCTCAACCTCCAGAGTTGCTGGGATCACAGCTGTGTACCACCATATCCTGCTAAAACTCCTAACATAAGGCCCAGTACAGAGCAAGCGTTCCATAAATGTCAGTCATTGTGTAGTGTCACTTAACTCTTACATAACTCTGAAAGAGGGTTTGTAGCTGACTAAGCTGAGGTGCAGATAGGTCAAGCAGCTACCAGGATCCAAACAGCTGAAGAATGTTGGCTTTTCAACCAAGTTGCTTCTGAGCACAAAGAATCAGCCCTTAGCCATTATTCTGTCTGATTTCAGCATAGCAGGGACCAGTAGGATGATGAAGCCAACACCACCTTAAGTAGAATGCAGAGGGAAGGAAAGATGCAAACATACACAGGGAGTTGGAACCCTCTGGGAAGGAACTGCTGTGAGAGGCTCCTGTCACTCACCTGAAGGGCATGAGGCTTCTGTCCCTAAGCCTGCGGATGGGTCTGGGATTTCCTAAATGGGGCAGTGGAGATAGAGTCTCTCTTCTCAAGAAAACTAAGCTGGGCAATAGCTCTTCAGGAAAACAGGGTTACAGGTCTATGATCCAAAAATTCTGAACTTCAGACAACTTTGACAACCAAAAGCTTTCCCTAATCATTCATCATTTACTTGATGGCCAAGCAGTGGACCTGCACTCATGCACACCCTTCATGATCTTGTGGCCTCATTTGGGGTGAATGGTTGTGTTTGCTGCAGGAATGTTCAAGGGATGATTTACGGGGAGCTCATTTAGACCTCACAGAGGTGTCAGTTACTGTGTTACAAATCTGAAAAGCTCTGAGTTCTAGAACACACACAGACTTCCGAGTATTTCGGATGAAGCCTTGGGGACCTTTTATGTTTCCTTCTGACTATCTTTACTAACTGCCAGAGCATGAGCACAAGTCTACCGGATTTCATTCACAGGGTGACCTTCATTTAAGGAACCTTTATTCGAGAACTTTTAAAAAGATCCCTTGTTCTTAGATAAGGAAGAATAACAAGCCCTAGGCTGCAGGAACCTGTCCAGCTCTACCTGAAGGTGAGCCCAGGGATTCCGAGTGGCCACTGCCCAATCTGTTTCCTAGAATTATGCATTTTGACTCTGTGTTGTAGAACCCTCCTGCACCATGTCCATCCCCCAGGACACTGATCCTGGTGTAACTAGGTGTATAGGACTGGAATTGGTGTGGGGGAGGATGTCAGGGTTGGGGACAAAGAAGTAGAAGAGAAATAAGAATTATGTCCTTCCCCAGTCTCCTGCTTCCCTAGAACCCCCGGGAAGAGCAATCATCGGCTCACAGTATTTCCCACATAATCCCAAAGCATAAATTTGACATATTTTGAATACATAAATTTTACATCATCCTTTCTTTCTTTTTCACTATTTATTTAAATGAAATAAGTGCTTGGGGGGCGAAAGAAGAATGGAAGAACTTTAGATTATGTAGAGGGAAATGAGAGGGAGGAGGGGGCGGGGATATGAAAAATGGTGGAATGAGACAGACATCATTACCCTATGCACATATATGATTACATGAATGGTATGAGTCTACATCATGCACAACCACAGAAAGGGAAAGTTGTACACCATTTGTGTACAATGAATCAAAATGCAGTCTGTAAAAATAAAAATTTAAAAAAAAACAATGAAATAAGTGCTCAATGAGATATAGCCCTGGTCTTATTTTAAATGCAGATTCAAAATTGCAAAGGAAGAGTGCCTTTGAATAAATGACCTGTATCTCAATGTTTCTGCTGAGTCCATTTTCTAACATTGAAAACCCCATTTCGTCATTTTGATGTGGAGTCGAACAGGTGGAGCCTCTTTTTACTACCATTTGTTCAGCTGCATTTTGGCAAGTGTCAAGTCCAAGTCTGTATATTTGGACTGTGGTGGACAAAATGAGGCCAGCATCTTGATGGTAGGCTTTCTGTCTGACTGACAGCACCTCGCCCACCTTCCCTCCACCAGGAATCACCACCCACAGAGAAGCACTGGGTGAATGAGGCTTGCAATTGCTTTCTTCTCTTCAGGATAAACTCAGAGCTCAGTAGATGCAGAAGATACTTGCTTACAACCCCAGCTGCAGAGTGCTGCCTAGGAGCAAATGCAGAGAAGGCATGGGACATTTAAAGTGAAAACAAGCTGGGTTTCTATATTTGGTTCCTTCCAAGTTATTCTCAGATTTATGCTGTCTCCTGGGCTGTATCCCATCCGTTCCCTTCTCATTAATTGTTTATCTTTGATGGACCACATAGATTGGTGATCCCTCTTCTAAAGCATTTGTAGTAAACAGGGATTAAGGAAAACAAAATCAGTCTCTTTTGAGTTTAATTCAATTTTACAAACAAATGGAGCACCTATTCTGCTTAGCTCCAGAGATTCAGAAATTGGAAATAATAGCCAAGTGTAGGGGAAAGGCCAGCTGACTCTCAGAAATAAGAATTTAACACCACAAACGATGCTACAAGAGCACAGGGGAGAGACATTCAAGTTCCCCTATTGAGGGATCAAGGAAGGCTTCCTGGAAGAGGTGATAGCCATGCCAAGTCCTGGGTTGCATAGAAGTTTTTCAGGCAAATGGACGAAAAGAGGATGAAGACATTGTGTACAGAGAATCGTCTATGCAAAGGTTCTGAGGCATGTGCACAAACAATATCACATATAATTGCTTTTTAAATACTTCAGCATGGACCAAGGGATGTGTGTTAGTTTTAATCAACACCCTAGGAGTGATTTGTTAACATGTGAACTAACCTGATCAGGAATATATACTCTGGAGTGTTTCATTAGCTTTGAAAGGCTCTAATTGGAAGTTCACACTCCAGAGGTAGTTTCTGCAAGAGCTTCAGCAATCTTTATCTTCCTTCAGCACTGGAGGGTTCGTTCATTTGGTATAATAGCTTTAGAAATGATTTTTCACTGGCAACACAAGTGGTACACATGATATATGGATGGCTAGGAATATGATCCGGACCCTCCATGCTTGCCTGAACACAGCGTAAGAATTCTTCAAGTTTGACAGCTTACATCCTTCATAATGGCTCACCAAGCATAAGACCATCTGGTTCTACGTGCCATACTTAACAAATAATTCTGTTGCCTGATTCTGACTAGTAGTTCTGCTAAATTCTGCAACTAGAAAATTTTCTCATCATGCATGATGCATATCAGACAGAGAGCAAAGATTTCAACAACCTTAGAAAAAAATACTTGTGCATGATTATGGTGTCTGCTTTTGGGCAATTGACTGTATGCATAACAGAATTTGGTCTGTGTCTTGAACTTACTCATCTCCCTTAGCTGGGCAGTCATGGTGGAGGGGATCTATAATCCTGTCTCATTTTAACTATGGTAGGCTACAGATACCTTGCAAAAAGAGCCTATTGCCAGCAGCCAAATTGGCTAGAGTTGGTTTTCCACAGCACGGCTCCTGTGTTTGTTTTTAACAGTGCTAGCCATCCTTTCCCTCCACTCCAGGGAGGAAGTAATCCAAGGTGACTCAATTCAACTGAGCAGCAGGAAGGAGCAGAATCCCGTGGAAAAGTGCCCAAGTTCTGCTAGGAAGACAGTCCTGACAAATCATCAGGGTAATTCAAGGACAAAAATAAGAAGATCTGGTGAACAGGGGAACTGGGAGCAGGAAGAATAGGGTGTGAGGCACAGGTTAGGATGAGTAGGTCAGGACGGAGGCTCTGGCACACTTTCCTCTGGTGCCAGAACATACAGTGTGTCAGCTTGAAGAGCCACTTCCTGCTGTACCCCAGCCAGCTATCCATGGTCAAGCTTATTACCTACGACTCCTCCACTCACCTTCCCTAGTCTACACTGCCTCCTGCGCTTCCTGTTCAACTAAAGGCGTCACCATTCTATCCCCAACTCCTTTTTTTTTTCTTCTTCTTTTTTTATTTTTTGGCAATTGGGATTGAATTCAGGAGTTCTTTATCACTAAGCTACATCCCCAGCCCTTTATTTTTTTTATTTTGAGACAGTGTCTCACTAAGTTGTTGAAGCCGGCCTCAAACTTGTGATCCTCTTGCCTCAGCCTCCCAAGTCACTGAGATTATAGGCATGAGTCACTGTGCCTGGTTCCTCTCCCCCAATTTTAATTAATTACTAAGCCTAACAACTTCTACCATTGAAATGTCTCTTGATTTCTTCCATTCCCTCTGACGCAAACCATCTGCCTTGGTTATGGCTCCCATCTTCTCTCCTT
Organism: Glaucomys volans; assembly: GCA_020662805.1. NCBI lineage: Eukaryota > Metazoa > Chordata > Mammalia > Rodentia > Sciuridae > Glaucomys > Glaucomys volans. Next base: position 477,318 of record JAJEJO010000571.1, on the reverse strand, counting down.
TGGACCAATGCCACAGCCCACACTGCAGGAGGCTCCTTATGGGTCTCCCAATTCCAGCATCATCCCTCCATTTCTGCTTCAATGCCACACGACAGATGCCTTTCTAAAGCACAGGTTGAAGCCCTATAGAGACTCCCCATTGTCCCTAGTAAACTAAATTCCAGATCATGGTATATTAGGACTGTTTTGACCACAAGTAACAGAAACCTAACTAGAACTAGCTTGGGTAAAAGTGGAAAAAACTGTTGGTTTATGTAACTGAATTAGAAGAAATACAAGTGTTGTACCTCAGGGACGTGAATCAGGGACTTAAATGCTGAGTTGGTGTTTGGACACTATGACAAATTACCTGAAAAACTCAAAGGAAGAAAGACCTATTATGGCTCATAGATTTGGAGGTTTCAGTTTATGGCTGCATGGCCCCATTGCTTCCTGCCTTTGGTGAGGCAGGACATCATGACTGAAATTGCCAAGCCATGATGGAACAGCACTGCTCTCCTCATGGCAGGCAGGAACCAAAGAGACTGAGGAAGGGGCTGTGGATAAGATATACCCTTCCAGAGCATTTCCCCAGTGGCATACTTCCTCCAACTAGGCCCCATGTCCCACAGTTTTCACTACCTTCCAACAATCCACTCAATTATAAATCCATCAATGGATTAACCTATTGATGAGATCACAATTTTTATCATCTAATCACTTCCCCAAAGTTGTGACTCTAAACATTACTTGCATTGGAGACAAAGGCCTTGAGCACATGAGACTTAGAGGAACATTGCTGATCCAAATTATAACAAACACCATTTCTGTGTGTTGTCAATATTATCTTCTCCAATAGCCGGCATCATTCCCTGTTGCATTCTACTCACATCTACTCAACTGCACTCACTTTTTTCAGGTACAATTTTAAAACCCAGGGAAGACTTCCTATTGGTCTGACGGGGATAATGAGTCCATCTCTAGTCTAAGGAACAGGACTAGGATGGTGTCACCATGGTTGACTGTATATGCTCCTGGACAAGGGCCAGAATATGACGCACCATCAATACTGAAGACAATGGATGTCCTTACATACCTCTCAAAGTCCTGGCCATGGAAACACAGTCCAGCAATTTCCTCCCTGCCAGATGAGCCTTGGCAATATAATATAGGAGTCAAGCCCTTAGGCTCTGGGGTTAAAGATATATGGGGTCAAATACCAGCTTTCCTAATTATTGGTTGTGTGACTTTGGAAATGTGCATAACCCCAATGAGTCTCAGTTTCTCGATCTGCAGAATGGGAAGGAAGGCATAGCAATACCTACGTGAAAACTGAAGGAGACAGACATCGAGAGCTCTTGGTACACAGTCTCGCTCTCAGTGTGCACCTGCCAGCTCTTCTTGCTCTCAGCAGCCCTGGCATGAGTGGGCTGCCTTCGGAAGGCAGCCGGCTCCAGGGTACTGCCTGCTGCCAACAGAATGAGATCAGAGTCAATCGGAGGAACAGACTGACCTGATTCCCAGCACCCCAGTGAAGTGACCCATCTGACACCTCAGAGGAGGCAGTGCCAAGAAGAGCAGCTCTTGGCACATGCTCTCTTCCATACGCCCGGGTGGAGGTCCCTTCAAAGCACCTTTGTCTCCTTGTCAGAGGAGGATGACATCTGGGAGGCAGCTCCTCAGCTCTGCGGTTGAAATGCCTCCAGCCTTGCGGGTCACAGCCTGGAATCATCTCTTTATTAAATAATAATTAAGAGGTCCCTGTAAAGGGAATCTGGGTATAATTATCTGACTCATTAAGCTGCCCAGTCGAAACTGGGAGGCTGTTTTCCTCTCTATGGTTCCACTCTTGGGCAATTTTCATGTTTCTAGAAGCAGCAAGTGGAGTCTCACTTTTGTTGGGGGCTCAGACTCAAGGTCACCTGTTCAAGTATACCCGTCATTCAAGAAAGGCTCCCACCAAGCATTCCACTAAAAGGCGAGTCCTCCCCTTTCCTTTGCTGCTAGATCAAAACTGGTCTTGGAACAGAGAACACAAGGAAAGGCCGAGGGACCAGCCGGGCAAGGAATCAGCTCATTAGTAGTCTCTGTGGAGGTGTTGGAATTAAGCAAGTTAAAAGCATATTAGTTTAAATGAGACTTTTCATAAATGAGGGGAGGTGTTTAGGTAGGAAGCAAATGTAATCATTTTGTGATGGGGCATAATTTGATAATTAATGGGGAAGTTGTCAGTATAATCTTGAGGGAGCCCCAGGAAATGAAGAAATCTGTCTTTATTAAGGAAAACTCAGGAGAAAAAGCTATTGGAATGCAGGCAATTCACCAGCAAGGTCCTGATAGCAAGTCTTTATTAGATGTGTGTGTTGGGACACAGTTTTTCTACCACATCTGTGTTTTGTCCTGATTCTCCAGGCCCACTTCCTCTCCTAATGGAAATAGAGAGGAGAACAAAGAATGTTGCAGGGGTGTGAAGCAAATACAGTTTTCTCTTTGCTGCTCAGATGATGGGGTCAGCGCCTCTCCCTTGCTCCCCAAGAAAGCAGGGAAAGACTAAAGTTAACTGGCTCCCTGGAGGATCAGCTGGATTCTCAATGCCCTAAAGCCTGCCCAGCTGGTGTCCTGCTATTCCAGGGCCCTGGAAGCAAGCTCCTAGTATTCCCCTATGAAGAAGGGCTGTGCAGACTCCCAGTTGCGCAGAAAAGGAGTCCTAGGGAAAAGTCCTACAAAGGCACCCTTCGCACTGTGGTCAAGGCAACCCTGGAGCCAAAATGCCTGGGCTCACCTCTCTACTTGGCCGTGCAGGGTTGCTTGACCCCATGCATGCTATCTAGGTCTCTGCGCTCCAGTTTCCAGGTGCCTCACAGGGCCCTTATGAGGATTAGAAGAGTCATTCTAGGTAAAGGATTCAGCACTGCTGCAACTTAAAGTCTGCTCACAAGCCTCAGCTGCTAGTAGAGCTTTTTTATCTAGTACTGCAGTTACTAGCAACATGTGGCGACTGAGCACTAGAAATGTGGCCATTCCTGGTTGATATGTGCCATGGGTGTAAAATGCACGCTGGTTTCAGATTTTGTGCAAGACAAAAAGGATCAATTGTCTCATTGATCATTTTGATATTGATTGAATACACAATGAAATGATAGCACTTTGAATAGATTGAGTTAAATAAATACATTTTCAAAATGTATTTCACCTGTTCCTTTTAATCTTTTATGGTGGCAAAAAATATCTAACATAAAATTTACCATCCTGTTTTTAAGTGTCTGGTTCAGTCTTGTTGAGTATATTCACATTGCTGAGAAAAAGATCTCCAGAACTTCTTCATCTTGCAAATCGGAAACTACACCCATTAAACAATTCTCCATCTGCCCCCGCCCCGTCCTAGCAGCCACCATTCCACATTCTGTTTCTATGAATTTGATGACTTCAAATGCCTAATGTAAATGGAATCACATTTGTCTTCTTGCGACTGGCTTCTTTTACTCAGCATGATGTCCTCAAGCATCATCCATGTTGTAGCCAAGTAACAGAATGTACATTCCTTTTAAGGCTCAATAATATTCCATTATTTTATTTTTTTGAGGTGGAGACTAGAAAATTCAGGTTTTTATTTGCATTTCATATTCTATTCCTATTGGATTGTGATATCTGCGAACCAAGGGTTCTCTATCCTGTCAGCCCCAGGCCCTCCTTATAACAATCCATTTGTAGCAGCTCCCCCAACTCTCCTGAAATGAATTCCATAGATATATAACTCATCTATACATATAATTTTTTTTTAAAAAAATGTAATGACCTAACAGTAATATAAAGGATAAAGGAAAGGAATCATAGAGGGAAAAATATATTTCAACTTATAGTTAAACATGAGTACTTGAAGACACAGTAACCAAATACTCGAATGTATATGTAAAATCACCATTAATGGGATGGCTATCAGTGCAAAAGAATAGCACCAGTGGTATTCCCATCAGATATGTGATTTTCTAAAATGGAACAGCTCATTCCTGCTCCAACAAAACAAAGTGCAATTTTCTTTCTATTTATATGGCTACACTCCTGTGAAAATGAGTATAGATTTAAATGGAGCAAAATATATAGGTACGTATAGAAACTATAATTAGGTTCTAGGCTCAGACTTTCAAATAGTTTTTTTTCTACCCAAATGAATGCTCAATGAGATATTTAGAAATAAGAGGACTCCAGGGTAACTCTGCATTGTGCAGAACTACCCTGTGCACAGCAGAGCATCCTGTATCCCTGGGTACCCTGAATCCTCACTGAAGGCTGCAGCATGCCCCATCACTGGGACAATCCAAAGCAGCCCTCTGTTTTTCAGCACTCCCCCTTGGAAAAAGCAGAGCCTTCTTGAGACACAGAAATGCTGTATTGTGAGAAATGCTGTCTGGTGATGCCAAAGGTCCAGTGTTCAGTGGGCTGCTCTGCTTTCTTCCCAGTGGTCCCACCCAGCCACAGCTCCCTGTTTGGTCTTCAGAGATGCTACATGAGGCTAGTCCTCTGCCCAGTATGGATCCCACTCCCAGACTTGGAAGTTCCCCAGAACCTCAGACACCATAGACAGCATCTTTCCCTTCAAACCTGCACCCTTCCTTGAGTTTCAGGTTTCAATGTCACCAGTGTTTCCTCAGGACCAGAAACTTCTTTCTCTCTCCCTCCACCCTTAGTCCCGATCCTGCTGCATGGCAGTCACCAGAGCCAGTTCCTCTCTCATTCTAGCTTCTCCCTGGTTCCTCCCTGCTCTGCTTGCTGTCATCGGCAGCACCTCCAGGCCATCCTGCTCATCACAGCCCCTGACTCAGCACTCAGCTCACCACTGGAGGCCCAAGCTTCCTTTTGAGTCCTGCAGAAGTCCCCACCAGGACCTCTTGTCTCTCATCTGGGTGGGAGGCAACGTGGTTCAGTAGAAAACCCTGAGTGGGATCAGCAAGACCTATCACCCTGTGTTGGGTTTCTATTCAAGTTCCACTCCTCTCCTGCCTGTGGGGCATGTGAGTCAGCTTCTCTGCATCTCCTCCCTCACCTCTAAAATGGGCATCACAGCATCTGCTTTGTAGCGCTGTTTTGGAGAATATATAAAAATGTGTTTGTAAGACCCCAAGGGCTAGCCTGACACATGGGAGAAATGAAGCAAATGCTGTTCCTTGAACTGTATTTTCTCTTCTTTAGGCTTGTTCCTTCTTTCTCTGTATGAAGCCAAATATTTGCATGTGTCTCACATCATCTCAGTGAAGGCAGATGTCCCAAAACAGACCACAAAGGGAACTGAAACGTCATTCAAAATGAATTGAGATGCAGAAATTTGTATGTACTAGGGTACAAGGAGAGCACTTTCAGTGGGCTCCTAGGGGCATGAGAAGCAGCAAGGATGGCCACTGAGCAGGCCAAGTAACTCGATGCACAGCTTTGGTTTTGCTGGAGAGCCAGTAGAGACGGTGAGCCCTGCCCCTTGGTCCTCCAAGCCCTCCTCACTCATCATGCCACATCCATTGCAGGTGAACATCAAGCAAAGATTTCTAGCACATCTATTTGAAGGAGTACTCAACTGATGTTAGTTGAGGGTACCTTGTGTCTTCATTTGGGTATGGCCATGTCAGTCTCAGGCTATTTGCAGACCCACGGCCCATCTACTCTCGGGCCTTTTATATCCTCACAGGTCTTGACCTCCCTCCCCACCTGGAAGTCCTGAATACCCACCAAGGACACACCTGGTGAGCTTCTCTCTTGGGTTGCTTTGTCTCTCTATGAAATTATAAATCTCTCCAGGGCAAGAACAACATCTTCCTCTTCTTCCCATTCCTCAGCTCTAGGGCCCAGCTCTCCTAGGAGATACGCAGTAAAATGGGACATAAATGAAGGATAAAGATAAAGGAACCCAGCAGCTTGGGAGGCTGAAGCAGGAGGATTGCGAGTTCAAAGCCAGCCTCAGCAACTTAGCGAGGCCCTAAGCAACTCAGTGAGACCCTGTGTCTAAATAAAATACAAAATAGGACTGGGGATGTGGCTCAGTGGCTGAGTGCCCCTGAGTTCAATCCCTGGTTCCAAAAAAAAAAAAAAAAAAGATAAAGGAAGAGGCAAATGAAGGCAGAAGTTGCAGAATGTTGGAGGGATAGGAGAGCTATGAGCTTACTTTCTCAGATGGTGTGGGCAAGGTCCTGCTTGGAGGGATAGGTGCGGTGGCCCAGCCCTAAGGATCCATGGCACTTTTGTCCTTGGGGAGCTTTGTTCTTCCCAAAATACACATGCTGAGACTCTTACAAGGATTTTGCCACAAGTTATCAGATACAGATCAAAATTAGGTGTGGTCTCTGCTAACTAAAAGTGGAAGACCACCTCAGATTGCCCTAAGGAGCTGGACTTGATCCACCTAATGGTGCCTGCCATCAGCTGGGGAGGAAATTGTTTTGGCATGAAAATCTAAGCATCCATTAGGAGGGCCCCTCCTTAAAAAAAAGAAAAAAAAAAAGCTGTTCCCAAAATTGTTTCTTCCGAATATAGAACCTACTTGAAACAAAGTTTAACCTTTCTGGGGTTCAAGTTCATTTATTCTTTGCCTATACAACTTCAGCAGCTTCTTTATTTCTAAGAACAAAGGCTCGTTAGAAGAAAAAAAGTCTTTAAAGTCTCCTTGGACATCAAATAGTTCTTCAGAGGAAATGCTTTGATGAGTTAAGTGTAAATGAGTAAGAAACATACGGATTAGATTTCTCATATTATACACATGGATTTGAGAATCGAGAGGGAAAATCTTTTTGGAAAATGTGGTTTGGATTTGGATTCTGCCTACTCGACAAACACTGATTAAGCTAAAGAAAATGGATTTTCCTTGTGTCTCATTCCCCACCTTCAACCTCAGGAACTAGCAATCATTCTCTCTAAAGAGTAATGTCAGACAATCAAAGACCAGGAGGATTTTTAAATAGGAAACATACAGATTAATGATGTTTAAGAACCAAAAAGGTTTTGGTAGCTGACTCTCTTCTCAGCAGAGTGGTTTTAAAGCATTGCTTAGAAACACCTCTCTATTGGCTAACCGCGGCTCACTAAGCAGGAGGAACCCTGGGCCCGGTGTGTTGGTGAGCTAAACTCTCCGCCTCTGGTAATCAGATTCCGTGGCTGGTAATCCCATTCAGGAGGCCTCTTCCTACCCTCGGGTAGATGATTTTACCAGTTGTGGCCTTGATGTGACATTATGCATACACCACAAGCTGAACCCAATTGAGAGTGTTTTCTTTGAGTCAGCATGAGCTTTCATACAGTGGAGATAAGAGATTAAATGGGATTAGGTTTGTGAAAACAGTTGACACAGAACGTGGCACATGGAAGGTGCTCATTAAATGTTGGTTCTAAAAAGTCTGAAAATAGACGCTTGTTGCCTCTGAGGATCAGAAAAGCTCATCCTGCACAGCCCTGCTAAGTGGAGGGCTGGCTGTAAAATCCGGGCAGCCTTGCTTCCTGGCACTGACCACACTGGGCGAACAAGTCTCTGTCCAGGGGATTATGGAGATTCCTATTGTACAGGCACTGGAGCTGGAGGGAACACAGAGCAAGCCACAGAGCAGCCACGTTTCTCCTTGGGCACAGAGAAAGGCAGTAGGAAATCCCTGCTCAGAAGGAGGGGCAGTAAGGCAGAAGCACAGAGAAAAGAGGGGAGTAAATCCTGTCTGTTCTACCTCCCAAATATGGGTCTTTTTCTTTTTAAACAGCTTTGTTGAAATATAGTAATTCTTATACTATACCATTCACATTTAAAGTGCACAATTGGAATAAAGTGGGGGGAGGGGAGAATAGAAGTTCATTGGATTAGACAAAGGGGAATGAAGGGAAGGGAGGGGGAATGGGAATGGGAAAGACAGTAGAATGAATGGGACATAACTTTCCTCCTTTCATATATGATACATGACCAGAGTAACTCCATATCAACCAAAAGAATGGGAAATTATATTCCATCTATGTATGATATGTCAAAATACACTCTACTGTCATGTATAACTGAAAAGAACAAATAAAAAATAATAAGTGCACAATTGTAATCCATACACAAAAGTCAATTCAAAATGGATTAAAAACTTAAATGTAAAACCTGAAACTATAAAAAAACTTAGAAGAAAATGGGAAAAGCTTCTAGCCATTGATTCTGCAATGACTATGACACCAAAAACACAGGTCACCACAGCAAAACTGGACAAAAGGGTGATATCAAACAAAAAACTTCCACACAGTAAGTAAATAGAGTAAAAGGGCACCCTGGCAGATGAGAGATGACATTTTCAAGGCATATATCCAGTAGGGGGTTACCCTCCAAAATATCTAAGGAAGTCCTATGACTCAATAGCAAAAATTTCAAATAACATGCTTTTAAAACTGTGTAAAAGACCTGAATATACATTTCACCAAAAGAGACATGCAAATGGCCAACAGGTATATGATGAGAAGCTCCTAACCACTAATCCTCGGGGAAGTGAAAGTCAAAACATCAATTAGGTATTACCTCCACCTGTTAGAATGGCTGCTATTAAAAAAAAAAGCAATGACATGCTAGGTATAAATTCAGAATGAAGACCTTGCCACATTCATTGCATTTGTACGTCTTCCCTCCAGTATGGATCCTCTGGTGACGTGCTAGGAATGAATTCAGACTGAAAGCCTTGCCAGAGTCATTGCATTTGTAAGGCTTCTCCCCAGTATGAATTATCAGACATTCTGTTGCAACTAAGGACCTTGCCGCACTCACTATATTTGTATAGTTTTTCTCCAGTGTGGATTATTACATCTTGAACGAGGTGTGACTTGCAACTGAAGACCTTGCCACACTCATTACATCTGAAAGATTTCTCTCCAGTAAGGATTCTACCATGATTTGCCAGGGATGATATCTGATAAATGTACCAAGGGTGGCAAATCTTTAGTATACACTTAGCCCTCTGTACACCTCAGGTAAGGCACAAAAGAATAATGACTTTGGTCAAGCCTCTCTTCAGTGCTCACATCTCAGTGGACATCAGTTGACCCATGATGAAGAGAAACCATGGAAATATCTGCACATGTCAAGGTCTTCTGGTACAGTTCACAGCTTGCACCCCATTGGAGAAGATGTCCATTGGAGGTAGAGCTTGAATGCAGGGAGGGTGGCACCCCCACATTATGAGTGCAAGCAGTAGTCAGAGTCCATGCTAAAGGGCAACATCTGAAAAAATCACAACACTTAGGACAGACACTTCCAGGCCTCAGAATCCAGTGGGTACCAAAGGGACATCTTTGAGGAAGCTGTGTAAAAGTCATGTTCATGATAGGGCTTAAATCCAAGCCCCCAAACCTGGAACAGAGTAATTGACCCAGAGAGCAACCATTCAAGTATCAGAAATGTGCTGAGTTTTTTTGTCAAACATTTTTGATTTTGTTGTCCTAAGAAGATTTATTCTGGTGAGATGTGACCCTGGATAATTCATTCATCAAGGGAGTGTCCTCAGCATTCACCAATGAATCCATCCTAGAAAAGACTCTAACAAATGTACTGGTGTGGTACATTATTTCAGCAATTCTCACATAATACTCCATGTCAGAGAATTTATAGGACGAATAAATAAGTCTCTGATTCTCCAAGATTAGCTTCTGGTCTTGAATACTATGGAAGAAATCCAAGTCAGAATATGTTAAAACTCACAACATGTCAAAGGAGCAAGTAAGTTTGAAAAGGACCAGTTATCTTCAGGTTTTAAAATGTCTCATTCACAGAGATTTCTTGGAAAGCTACCTTGCACGTGTTGGGTTCTGTGCCTTCCTTACAGGACTTTCATGACTGCGTCCAGAAAGGAACCCACAGGAGCAAAGACCTTACTTCATGAAATGCTCCTGGAGGAGGAGGTCGCTGCCTATTAAAATTTGGAACTGTCTACACCAAGGAGTATTTGGAAGGTGCTGAGCAGGATGTAGGATGAGGATGTCGGTCGTCCTGCTTGCTATGGTCTGTGCACCCTTGTCCACATGGTCCAGTGTGGGATGTAGGTAAGGAATGCTCTACTAACTGCCTGAAGAAGGGCAGCCAAGACCGTAGGGACTGACTTTGTCTTGGAGGAGAGGAGTGTGTTCCTGGACATAATCATGTTCAAGAATGCAGGAAAATGGTGGCCAACCTCTGCATTTAATGGCCATGACTGTCGTTTAGCATGATCAGTGAGTAACTCATCCTATTCTTGCATTTGAAAAGTCATCAGTGAGAAGAGGTTAACTAAAGAACACAATAGCATGTTTTTGATGAGGAATCACCTTTACCTGTTAATGTTGTTTGCTTCTGATTTATTCCATTTTCATATATAATTAATAAAATTTAATCTTTTCATGTGAAACAAAGCAAAAGATAAGAAGTGTTGGAGGGAATGTGAGAAAGGGAACCCTTGTACACTTGGTGGGAATGTAAATTGGTATAGCCACTATGGCAAACAGCATGGAGTTTCTTCCAAAGTATTTAAAACAGAATTACCTTATTATCTATCAACCTGTTATGGTTTGGATCTGGAATGTCTCCCAAAGTCTCATGTATTTGGAGGTGGGGTTCTTGGGAAGTGATTGGATCATGAGATTTCTGACCTCATCAGTGGATTAATTAATTGATGGCTGAACAGACCACCAGGAAGTGGGACCTAATTTGAGCAGGCAGGTCACTGGGGACTATGCTGGAAGTGTTTGTCTTCTCTCCTGCTCCCTTTTCCCTTTCTTCTTTTTCTTCTCTCTTTCTTTCTCTACGTCTCTCTCCCTGCTCTGTCCCTTTCCCAGCTGCCATGAGCCTAGTAGTTTTCCTCTATCCTGCCTTTCACGGTAGGCAAAGGCTGAAGAGCATCTCTGCTTCCTGCTCCCTTCCTTTCCTGGTCAAGTATCTCTGAATTCAGGCCATGCCCAGGCAAGGGTGGGCACTGAACAAGCTGGAGGGCTTGTCCAGAGGCTCTTATAGGCCCCCCAGACATGCCCAGTGGACACTGTTCTGCAGAGCATGGGAAGGGACAAGGGCCACACTGGAGGCTGACTTGTTAGCCAGCACAGGTAGGTGCACCACTGTCTGGACATCCCCATCTGGATATGTCACAGCAGCTCTGGCCTTGTCATCAATTTTCTGACTATGCTGAGTCACCCCCACTTCAGTCTCTCCATTTTCACTCTTTTCCAGTTGGTTCCTCTTTGCCCCAATCACAAATACTGCTAGAAGTAGGAGAATTGATTTAATCTCTAAGGTATGATTACTAAGAACACTGTTCGAGAGAAAATATTCTGAAATAAGGAAGTGTAGGAAAAACCAATTGGTCCCCAAGTCTTGAGACATTCTTTTAGAGACATTCCACAAGGTGACCATTAATCAATTCATTTGTACCTGTTAGATATAGTTGTCAACCCACCTGTGACTCCAATGGGCTCATTTTACCCCGTTTCTCAATCTCCTTCACAGTTTATATGATAAAAGACTTTGCCAAACTCTACCTTGCTGAGGATCATCCAAAGCATCCTTCCTCCACATGTGCTTTGGGATGAAGTTTCTTTGGTGCAGGACATCTCAGAGCCTTAGTGTTCTACTGTGCCCCGTGACTCTCTGGGAGGAACGATAATACTGGGCTTCTCAAACTTGAGCTACACTGGACTTCTTGAACTATTTATTTCATTTTTCTTAGCTTAAGTAGGATTTCTGGTTTGAGATTTACTCACTTGTTATATTCCCTTGATCTCCCAATCTAATACTCCTGTAAAAAAATATGATACAACTTTAGCCTTGTGTGGCATGTTCCTAGTGACCTCCTGCTAATGCCCAGGGATCAATGGTTTCTTCTGTAAGGACGGCCCCAGAATACCCTTTAATAATCTGCTCTAGAATTTACTGTGGGTTAGGACCAAGATCATTGATCTGTACTTTTCAAAATCTACCCTTTCCTTCCTTTCCCCTGATGTGACCCTCCCTTGTTTCTTAGGATTTGACCCACACCAACTCTGAAGTTCAATGCCATGATAGTTACAGCCCAGAGACATGGTGTTTTAAACACAGTTTAGAGGTATCTTGGCCTTCGGTTGCCTCCTAGCCATGTGTGCTCTGCCCTTCCCAGAGAACATACAAACTAAATCTGAATAACTCAGGTTCACGGTTAAGGTGGATTCCTACTGATCCTCCCTGAGACTTCCATGATGCTCACACGAGAAAGATGCTCTGGGGTGATAAGGGTTCTAAGTATTGGTGAAGCCCTTCCTCCCAAAGTGCTGTTCCCCTTGAGAATGAAAGGAAGAGGATGTATTTACCAGGGATGTGGCTGATGGGGGTGGGGGTGGTGGGGGCAGGGATGGAGAAGACTCTGATGAATATTCAAGTAATGAAAACATGGCCAGAGGACAGAGATGTGGGGGAAAAGTTCCTGGAGGGTACAGAGGCCACATTTTGACTTATGAATCCCAATAAAGAGCAAAGAGCCATGTGGGAGTGTCTGAGCAGGAAGACACCATCACCTTTAACTCTTTCCCCAAACAGTGGTGGACAACCATTCTTTTAGTCTTTTCCACTTGCCTGTATGTGGTTTTTGGAAGCTCTGCCCACTTCTTTTTTTAAATAGTCCTTAGCATTCTCTAAACACCTCAGGTGGTCCCATGTATCACTCCACTTTGAAGAAGATTCTGCCACTCTTTGGCATCTTTAGCTCTGTGCACTCATTTTTTAAAAAAATATTTTTACATACATTCTTACTTGCTGATGGACCTTTATTTTATTCATTTATATGCAATGCTGAGAATCAAACCCAGAGCCTCACCATGCTAGGCGAGTGCTCCACCACTGAGCCACAACCCCAGCCCCTGTGCACTCATTTTTGAATATGCCTTTAAAGTCTCAATTGTTAGTGGATGGTAACAGCTTCAGAGGGTGGATCTGGGTTCTGAAGGTGAATAATGCACAGGTTGGGGAAGAGAAAAAAATGGTAGAAAAGACAAATTCCCCAAATGCCCAAATCTTTGGAGGCTGAACAAGAAACACTGGGGTCACCTTCTTCAGTAACTTGTGAGCAAACATGGTGGACAAGGGCAGGAACCTGAAGAGCAGGGATCTGCTGGTGGCCTGAACCCTGGCTCTCATATAGCCAGCTGTGTGACCCTGGCCAACACAACGTTCTACTCAGTCTCATGGCCTATGAAATGTAGGAGTTCAGCCACTGATCTCCTCCCCCAGACTTCTCCGTTGTCCCTTGTCTGCTCTATCTGCTGTGTGTACATTGCAATGCATCAGCTGTGTCTCCACAGCTTTTATCCATCCAAGCCACCACCTCCTGCCTTAAACCATTTGCAATTCAGAAGCTGGACGGCAGACCCAGCATCTGGGAACAACTTTCTTTGGGTGGGAAAGGGGGTGAAAATGTGTGATTTTGTTTCATTTCCTCAGCCATCTTTTAATACAGCTCCGTCTTCTGGCATCCATCAGCAGAAGGGACTGGTAGGTGATTACAGGACTATAATCTTGCAGAACTGAGGTTGGCCTCTCCCTGCAGCCAAATGAGTGATTTGTGTTTGGTTCAGTTAAACCCAGAGAGAAGTTAGATTAGCACAGACATTTACTTGGAAAGTTGGCTATTGCACATGAGAGTGTCTTTCTTGAGGAAACACATTTCCAAAAAGACACGTAAGTGCTTTTATTCACAGGAAAACGTTTTACTCAATGGTCCATCATCGCCTGTTTGGAAGGCCTGTGGTGAGCAATGCAAGAGGGAAGAACACATGTGGACGGAAGCAAAAATAGTTCCCCAAACTTGTCACAGCAGGAGAGAGTTAGCAGGATGCAAGATAATTAGTTCAGTTTGGGGACAACCACCAATGGAAATGCCTTTTCTTTTGGGCTCCTTTCTTGTTAAAGAGCAGGCCTCACAAGATTCAGAACATCTTCCTTAGATACAGAGCAGATGCAGCCTCTGGCAGCCCAGGCCCTGAAGTTCAGCAAAGATCCAGAAAACCCCCTCACCACCGTCACTGTCCCCATCTGAAAACCAGAGGGGCCAGGTCCCATCAGGAAGGAAGAAGCTCATGAAAGTAGGCACTCCTCTGCCAACTGTCAGATCCTGTGAAGCAGATCCTCTGGCTCCTTAGGAGGAAAGAATCATTTAACTGGGGCCCCAGTGGCCGGTAGTAGCACAGCACTTCAGTTCTGCTCCCATGGTGCACTAAAACACTTGCTTGTGATAACAGCATCTGCAAGGAGGTCCAGGGAGTCACGGTGAAGTCTGCAGAAAGGCCAAAGGGGAGGAAAGGGACCGAGGGCTCCACCCCTTTCCTTTTGAGGCACCCTCAGTAGAAATCTCTTGCATGGATTAGTTGGTCTGGCACGAATGTGTATCAAGACCCCAAAGGACAGCTGCTTGTGGGAAAGAGGATGCTTGGCTGGTGCACTGGGTCTCCATAAAGGGTAAGGAATGGGTCTGGAGTAGAGTTATTTCAGGTTTGAATCTCCAGCTCCCTTGCACAGCCTTTGGGAATGACTTCTGGGCCACCTGGAAACCCAACTTGGGATGCTACCACTGTGGGAAAAGACTTGAAGTGTCATGGCAGAGCAGATCTTGTTCACTGCCCTGTGCCATGCCAGTGGGCACAACCTCAGGATCACAGGGCTCCCAGGTTTGTGGAACTGCTCAGTTCTATGACCCAAGTGGATAAAAACATTATGATGTTCATCAGAGAATGTGGGTGGACTGAAAGGCCTGGGGTGGTAATGTTACACTTCTTGCTGATAATGGCATGTTGGAATTTGAACAATGAATTGGAAAAAATAGGAGATGTGGCTCACTTGAACTCCATGCAGGTGAAGCAGATTATACTGGTCATATTAGAGGGTGTCACTGTGAAGTTCATGAAGCTAATACTTTTCAGTCCCTTTCTCTTGCATGGGGTTCTTTCAGACTCCAGAAGTTGCCTACCAATGGGGTCACATGGCATTTGCTGTTGTGAAAGTTTGAGAGGAAGAGTTTTTTATATTATTTTTCTTAGAAAGAATCTCTAGGGTTGTGAATCCTGAACAGAGGGCCCCACAAAACCTGAAGTTTGGCATTATTCCAAAGACCTGGCATCCAAGGGAGAGAAAATCAGAATCTTCTTTGGGATCTGGCAATATCCAAATGGGAACTGGGGGAGGGAAGGGCTGCCTTTGGCCACTGCTCCAGCCCAAGTGCTGATCCAAAAGTTGCCCTCAGTTATTACCTTTAAAGAATGGATGTTTAAGAAACTTGTAAATATGGTATTTTCTGGTTAACACTCCAAAGGAAGGGTTATGTTTCTGTGACTGGTCAGGGACTAAGAGGAAAAAAGTGAGCAGAGTGGCCACTCTGGACGGGACGGCCCCATGGACATGGTTCAGTGTACCAGCTGAGGAAGGGGACATTGCAGGATTCAACTGCAGATGCATGCTGGGTGTCCCTGGCCAGAGGGTCCCATGAAGAATCTGCACAGAGGCAACCAGAGCTATGTGCTGGTTACAGGGAACATTTCTTCCTGGCAGGATTAGTCCATGGCCTCTGTCGTACCACCTCACTCAAAGAACATGTCTTGAACTGCTGCTGTGGGTCAAGAGTTGGGGACAAGCTCCTTGAGGAGCTTGCAGTCTAGTTGAGAAGAGGGAGGCAAACAACAGAAGGTGGGAGAAGCAGGTCCCTGTGACTCAGGGATGAGGGGAGTCTCACAGGGTGTGTCTGAGCTGACACTGGGTGAATGGAGTGTGCCAGGCAGGATGGCAGGTGTGGCAAATGTGCTGAGAGTCCGAGGTGTAGTGTCTTGGTGGGCCCTGGGGCATGGCCAGTGGTCCTGTAGTGCCAAGTATGAGTGGTAAGGAGAACGGAAGTCAGAGGAGGTGACGCTGGAACATGTCTGAGTCCCACCATGGTGATCCTGGATATGCCGGGGAGTGTGGATTCCTCTACCATGGGGTATCAAATCTCACTGCTTTTCTGTAAGATCTTGTCTGTCCCCTCCTCTCCATCCTGAGGCTGCCCTCTTCAGGTCCTCACCAGCTCCCACCCAACTTACTGTGATCACCTCCACTGTAGTTCTCTGCCTCAAAAGAGGAGTTTCTGTGCCATGATAATTGTGCATGTTTATTGAGCACTTACAACAGGCTGGACACTGTTCTCTGTGTTCTTCAAGAACATTTAGGGATGGGGATATGGTACAGCACTTGCCTGGCATGTATGAAGCCCTTGGTTGGATCTTCAGCACCAAAAAAAAAACCAAATGAACAAAGAGAATGCATTTAGTATCTCTTCTTAATAACCGCATGAGGTAGATGTTATTATTTCCATCTCATAGAGGAGGAAACTAAAGCATGGAGATGTAATAACTTACCCAAAGTGAAGTTATTGTTAGGGGTGGAGGCAGGATTTGAATTAGGAGTCGGGTGCATGAACCAGAATTCTTTCACTGTTGCCTCTCGGGTAGAGGGATCGAGACTTGCATTCCGGGATTAGAATTCGTGAGTCACTTACCTTTTTCAAACTTTTGTTTCTCCATCTGTAAAATGGGGTGACACCAGCAGGGTGCAGGGGCACACCTCTATAATCCCACAACTCAGGAGGCTAAGGGAGGAATGCAGCTTTGAGGCCAGCCTTGCAACTTAGTGAGGCCCTAAGCAACTTAGAGCCTGTCTCAGAATGAAAAATAAAAAAGGGAGGTGGGCAACCTGAGTGAGGAGGAATAAATCAGATAATCCATGGGAATTGCCAGGCACCGTGTCTGGCCCACAGTTAAGCCTAAGTGTTAGCTTTTAATATTAAGTATTTTGCTTCGTAGGGAGAAAAGCATCACTTGCCAGTCACATTAGTGACTCAACTGCAAAAGTGTGATGTCGATATATTAAATGTAAAGAAATTTTGGGGGAAACCTAAACATTCCTTTTCTCTCTCCCAACCCAAGCAGTTGAACATTAAAGGATTTTTCTAAACAATATTTAACTAACAGTTTGCAACATTTTCTTCAAAAATCAAGGGCTGGAATAGGACAAATGGGAAAACCTAAGGCAGTGAAACACCCATGTTGTGGATTTTTGTTCTTGTCCTTGGGCCCCCTCGAGGATACCCATTTTGGGTGAGATTTCATGAAACTGGCCAGCGTTGAAGCAGAGTATCAGTTGTGTTTACATCATTGTCATGAACTTAAAAGGCAATTCCACTGTTCACAGCAATGTTGTCTGAAAAAGCGACGAGATCATTTACACGCCAACACATTTTGGAGCAGTCATTGCTCCAGAACTCTGACTCTGCCATTTCTTTTTTATTAGTTTAATTTACAAACCAAATATGAGGCTGGGGATATCACTGTTGAACTTATCTCTTTTCTCTGCTGAACTTTCTTAGACTTACCAAAACAGAAATTTTTGGCAGGCAGGGACACAGTACTGAGGAAGGGACCTGAGGCTGAGATGATCTGGGTGGTCAAAACAGGCACATCCATCCTGACCCCTTTGAGAACCAGATTGGTCAATCTTCCCCTTCCTCCTCTATGTGGGTCTGGCTGGCCCCACCCTCAAGCTGAGGCTGGCATTTTATGAATCAAATGTGGTCCAAAGAAAATGACAGGAAGACACAAAGGGTGAGTGTGTGAGTGAATAGGTGCTTGTGAGAAATATTGCTGTGGGTGGATGTGTTTGTGATTTTAAGCATCATATTCCCATGCACATTCTGCACCCTGCTCCACCATCAGCATACCCACTGACCACACCAAGGAAAACCCAAGCCTAGTGACTTTGACAGGCCCACGGTAGAGTCAGGCTGTTGTAACAACAGCTTAGGAACTCTGAGCCCTGCATGTTTTTTCAGCTTTCCCCCATCATTTTAAGCAGGGACTGGGCAGGATTTAAGGGGGAAAGTGCTGAACACCAGCACAGAAAACCCAGGCATCGGCTTCTGTGGTCTGAGGATTCCGGCAGCAGGAATTCACGTGGCCACCAATGGCTCCCCACCCCTCAGTGTGGCTGAGGGCTGCTGCTGCCCTGCTTGTGAAACCTAAGCCAGGAGCTGACCCACTGCTGGAATGAAAACTGTAGGACAACTTTGTGGCTTCTCTTTACTGCTTGGGCAGCAGTAAATCTGTTTCCAGTCAGCAAGCAGAATCCTGACTGATAAGGGAGACAGGAAGATAATTTCAAAAAAAGTTTTACAGAAAATTCTCCTCCTAGGAAGTTCAGATTGTGGGGGTGGTTAAGTGAGAACACTGGGGGTGGGTTTGGGGTGATGAGACATCAGATCACCAGGCTGATGAGTACGGGAATGTCACTGTCACCTACTGTCCCATCCCCCTCCTTAGAGTGGCATTTCAAAGTATTTGGCCAGTGAGTCATCAGAGAAATGCTATTTTTCATTTTAGAAAAACACTATCTCAGCAGGACATTTTGCTTTTATCTGTTCTCCCTAGAAATATGGTAGTTGGGGGAAGGGCATCAGAAATTAAAGCCATATGCATCCCATATTAAAAAAAAAATAACCCACCCAGGCCATTACATTATTGCTGACCATAGGAATTCAGTATTTATAATTTACATTCTTTCCCATACTTGCTGTTTTTCAGAAGTGAAGAGCAGAGCTTTATGGCCTCCCCAGATTGTAAATCACATTCCTGAGGGCAGAGGGAGCTGCTACAGGGGAGAGGAATTACCTTCTGACAATTTGCAGAATACATCAAAACGCCAGGAAAAGAACCCACACAGAGAGGCAGGACCCTGCTTCAAGGGCTGGCACCTTGGCTCAATTTAGGCCAAAGACACAAAAGGATGTCAAGGCCTGAGCTCATCCACTCATGAAACTTGAGAGACACTGAAGACTGACGCTGGTCATTTCTTCCACTGAGTATGCAACCAGTCAATCAATCACATCTGGAGCCAACATCTGGAGAGTGGCTTGGCAGTGTGGCCATCTCTAATAAAGTGAGCCCCTGAGATCTGAGTCTCCTTAAAAGGAGACAAAGGTATGCAATGGAGCCAACTGTTCACCATCCACTTGCCACTGCTGAGGCTGGCCAGGAGCAGGATGGTGCGGTGACAGGGGTCCAGTGATGGGGAACAGGACATGTACCTGAGCAACAGGTCAAGGAATCTGGGAGAAAGAGCCTCAAGCCCTGGGCTGATCTGACAGCTTCCTCCTGGATCAGTGCTCAGGGGGCAAGTACTCAACCTAAGTTTCAAGTACCAAGGGTGAGAACACCACCAAATTCACAGGATTCAAAAAGAATATGCACATGTGCAAGGATCCAGGACACGAGATGCCACTCTAGTGAAGCAAGCCTTGGGCTGTGGTGGCTGCTAGGAAGATCGGGGGCAAGAAGGGGATCCTGAGAGCCCCAACCAGGGGGGATTTGAAGACTCCAGTCCTCTGAACACCTTTGACTAGTGAACTCCCCAGTGTCATCCATCCCTCGAGGGAAAGGTGGGGGGAATCCAGAACAGAGAGCTGAAGATCTTTCATAAGTCCTGCCCAGGCTGCACCCATGAAATACCTCATCAGCCCAAGAGCATACATCTTGGTCAGAGGGGGAGGACGAGCCCAAACAGCCCTTGATTAAGGAAGCAGGACTAGTCAGGTTTATTGTGCAAATTTCCAGCATGGGGTATTCTGTAACCCTGCCTGTTACTGGACCCCACAATTAAGGCTATTGTGTGGACACTCCAGACACGAAAATGCAATGTTTTGGTTCTTTGGTCTCAAATTTTAAAAAATTGTTTTCTTTTAAAGATAGACAAACCTCATTTCCCAGGGTTTGTAAAGCCACAAGAGTCACCTTTACTCAGCATCCAGAAAGGGGACACACCCTGCCCTGGACCACTGGTGTCTGACTGCTGGAAACGAAGGTCAGGCGGCTCTGAAAGCCTTCCTGCTATTGCAGGGCACCATGGATGGCCAGCGTGCTAGCCCCTGCAGCTCAATGTCTTCAGAACCTTCCAGTACCAAAGAAAAAACAGTAATTAGCACCAGGGCACAAAAGGTACAAGCAGGAGCCCAGAGCAGTTAGTCTGAGTGGCTGGTTGAATCAGCTATGAAAGCAAAGCCCCAGGGAAATGCTGTTTTCTGAGTGATGTTATTGTCCGTATTGTGAGAGGGGAATGGATTGGTTCACATCCTTCTCTCTACTCCAAGAGGACAAATAATACCGGGAGCTTAGGCGTCCCTTTCACCAGGACTGCAGGCAGGAAGCTTACCTGTCACCCACCTCTCTGGCCACCCAGATGTGCTGGAAACAGAAACCAGTTTTTAGTCAGAGTCTTAGAGTACCACAGCATCACTAGGTAAAGATCGAGTTTAGCCATGGCAGGCCGAGGGACCTGGGCCTGTTGAAAACTTTTGAATAGTGTTAGACTGTGGCAACCAATATCATCTCAGAGGATGGGGGCAGCTTCAAAATTCCACCCAACTTGCAAGAAAGGGAATATCAGGGAAAACCAAGTCATCACTGAAATTTCTGAAATGGATTAAAGGCATTTTTAGTGAACATCAGAGACAAGATTTTTACAATTCATCATGCCCGCATATACACAAAAATTCATGTCCAACTATTTCTCCTCCCTTTGTAGACATTAATATTCCTTTAAATTCACAGAAGATAGCAAAATGCATCAAATTCCCATATTGCACACCTCACCTATGGTCATCCTATCACTAGGTTTAGAATAAAATGTGGCAAGGGTAAATGTTTAAATTATGTGTTAGCAGTAAGACTGTAGCCTATCAGTCTGAGCCATTTCAATACTGACCCTTGCAAAGAACCAAACCTCAAATATAACCCTGCAAATGTGCATGGACATATGGACAGAGGTGTTCCATTAGGTAATGGAATGTGGATAAACAGTTTCTGAATCACCTTCCATCTTGATGCACATCATATAATGGGAGATGTACTGAGTTCTCCAACAGTCAGTCTGGGGGATTCCGAGTCTCATAACAATAAGAATAATATAAACAACATCCACCTGTGTGGTGAGCCCAGGATAGCCCAGCAGCCACTGAGCAGGATCCAAAGGGCATGGAAGTTGCTACCCCCCAAGCTTAAAGGGCTTACTTCAGTCTGGCTTCTAAAGGTTGCATTTTTGTCTTTCCCATCCTGTTAAGGTTTCCCTTTTGTGTCCAATCTACCTCCCTTCTGGTGACTCTGTGAGGGCCAAAACACTCCCGGGGAGACCAATTCCTAAGGGTGAGTCTTGACAAAAACAGTTAGTACTTTGGGATGCTGCAAAGAGTGGCTTCTGCAGGAAGGACAGTAGGGCTGAACCTGATGTATTTGCTAACAGGTTTTCTTTCTCCTGGTGAGAATGGACTTATGAACTTACTCTAGAAGCAGTCCTGGGAAATCAGCCTGGCATTTACAGGAGGTCTCATATGGTCAGAGTGCTTAATGGGGCAGTGAAATGTCCTAGGGCAGCTTTGAGAGCAGTTCAGGCCAAGGCTTCTACTGAAGGAAAGCAGAGAGAGAAGCCCTGGAAAGACTAGGAATCACAAAGGGGGAATGCATCCAACGCTCAATGTAATGTGACTTACAGAGAAAATTATATAAAACATCCTTCATGCTTTCAGCCCTAAACAAAGGTGTCTTTAAAGATAGCAATTTGCACACAGGACACATGAGGTAATTTACCATCAAATCATTTCTGGCACTGAAATTAAGACTTTGAGTATGTATTCATGTATTCTCTTTCCATCAATGTGAGGTCCATTTCCATAGAGCTGGATGGAAAAGTAGGGGAAGCCCAGCAGTACAGTATGGTTTGGAGGAGGAATGGCAGCCATAGTACTAGCCAGTCACAGAAAGCACTGGATTTGCAACTACTATGGTCAAGAGCTTTTACTAAAAGGGGAAAAAGAAAGTTTGAACTCAAAGAGAGTGCATAGAAAGAATCTGAGGCCTTTCCTGGCTGTTTCCTGCAAAGCATGCAGACTTTCCTCCTTGCCTATGCCAAGTCAAGATCACCTCGTGCTCCACAGGTTCCTCCTCCATGCCAGCCATGGAGAGGGGACACATGCTTCTCAGTGGAAATGGGCTATCCATCAGAGGAGTACCACAGGCCAGGCCCAGCTCTCCTGGAAATATGAACCTGAAAATGCTTGGTGATGGGCCACAGGCACAGGGAAGGAGAGAGACACATACTAGGTACACAAGCCTTCTGGACTCTGAAAAGTAAAATGCAGAGAGTGAAACAAACTCACCTATTTGCAAAGTAATGTTTACAAATTGAGCCTTTTTTTTTTTTTTTTTTTTTAAAAAAAAAAAGACCCTTCGATAGGTTACAAGAGTGCAGGCAGGCTGGGATGTGGCTCAATGACAGAGCACTTGCCTAGCATGTGCAAGGCCCTCAGTCCATCTCCACAATTGCCAAAAAAAAAAAAAAAAAAAAAAAAAAAAGCAAGCAGGTTTATGCATCTCTTCACCTCTTTATTGCTTCTGTGGGCAGGCTGCGGATGCTGCTCAGACAGTGTGGGAAAGCTCAGAGCTACGGCCACTCCAGAAGGTTCCCTTACTCATCATGTGGGCCAGAGGCTGCTGATGCTCTTCTCCATGTCACGTGTGGCTGTGGGAGCAAGTCTGTGGGTGGCTCTGAACCAAGTAGTCGCCCAGAGCATAGGATGTGACCCTGGCTTTGCATGATTCATTTAACCCCTTCACCTTAGAATTCTTTTGCAGACAAAGAAAAACACAACACTCTGATGGTTGAAAGATTTCCTTAAAGGGAGAAAAGATATTGAAACCCTTGTGCTTTGTGAAATGAGGAAAAGATTGCTTTCGGCAAGTTTATATCTGTAAGCTAATTAACTGGGTATGGGCCACTTATTAGAGGAAAAAAAAAATTCAACTCAGTAACCATGACCACAGTGAAAAACAATGACTTTACTGTTCATTTCCTAAGGATCACTTGGGAAGGTTAAAAAATAGGACATGTTTATCTATGAGCCATTTAAAATACACACTTTCTGTTCTTTCTTCTCACCATATAACACACACACACACACACACACACTCACAATCCTGAAGTTACCTGAAAAATATAGAAACAGAGATTGCTTAGAGATGAAAATACCAATAAGATGCAAAGTAATCAACATTTTACAGAGACAGACCTTTGACAGGCTTTAATGTGAATTGTTTTATTTTAAACAGGGAACCATCAGAGGTGGTGAACTATCAGGAGAATGTTCTAGAGCATGGCACAGATGAAAGGTAATACTCACCAGCACCTCACTTGGGACTAAAAGACAACATGGGCAACACATGGTGGAAGGAAACCAAGCACATGTAAAAGGCACCTGGGGGGAGGAGCTGTGGCGTTTGCTGCCCCTCTAGCAGGGCGCTGTTGTGTGCTGTGATAAGTCTGGACAAAGGACATTTGGAATGGAACAAAAAAGGTTCTGATCTTTACCCAAGTTCCCACTCAGGCAGCTGACCCCTCCTCAGCCTGCTGCTCATCTGCCATACGGCTGAGATCTCATACAGGGGGTTGAAGTTGCTAAACAGGAACACAAAATCCTCCCCCAATTTCAATTTCAGCAGTGAATTCTGAAGGCTTTTAAGCATCCTAACTTGAAAACAACAACGACAAAATAAAAAATGGAGAAGTGGCCTGAACTTAAACAAATCAATCAACTGAAAAGGCAAATTCATAAAAATAAAACTGGTGACCAGTCCATTAACAGTCCAGTAAAAATGGTGTCTGAATGAAGATGTTCACACTGCATCCACAAGACACACCAGCACAGAGCTGCTCTTGACTGTGGCAAATAGCTACCTTTTCCTTCCAACACACTGTACTGCTACTGGTGACCGCATGCCAAGTGATGAAGTTAGGAGACACCCCAAGTTGGCAAAGGACCCAGGCAACGGCCTGCCTGATGTGGCAAGGTCTATGGGAAACAAGACTTACACTCTCAAATGATGACCGCCCCCCCAAGTTCCGTCTCCTCTTCCTGTTTGCTCTGTACATTTTGATCTCCTAACGGGGAGGTCCAAATGAGGGAGGTCCAAAGGAGTTCCGTTTCCCTTTCAGTTCTAGGCACTCTCTGGAGCATCTGTGATTAGCCAGGGTCTTTCATTTCTTTCCAACTCCGTTGGTGACTTTTGACTTGGAATGTCGGTTCCTTCTCCTGGAAGAATGGCTTTCACTGTTGCCTGAATGCTTGGGTGGGCTGTCTTCAGAACCTGGCCAAACGAATCAGAATACACCATCACCTTGAGCTGCGGGGCTGCCAGGGCTTACTTCTGTGATTTATAGCTCTCCCTTTCAAGTCTACCCTGGTCTGCCAGCTAAGAGCAGACTCTTTCCTGATACTCGCTCTCCCTCTAGTGGCCTCAATAAATTAAGGCCAGGCACTGAAACCCCACGCTGAATTGAGTATGGCTGGTGCTTCAGGTGTGTAAGCCAACAGCCCCGCAAAATCAGGATGGCTCCTGAGGAATTTTTACACCTGCACCGTGTAAAGTAGATTGTGGTCACAGTGATGGGGACCATAAGTGAGAGTACAAATGAAATCAAAGCACTAACAAGAGACAATGAAAATTTAAACCACATGGGTGTCCATTTTAGCCTGGCAAAGGACAGATTTACCTGAGTTTCTACATCTTGAGGGGCTATACACCAAGGTCTCTAAACACTAAATTGCCAGGATTCTTGACTTTATAAAATTAAAGATCTTTTTTTTTTTGGACATAGGATCTTATTATATTGCACCAGGCTGGCCTTGAACTTGTGATCGTCCTGCCTCAGCCTCCCCAGTAGCTAGGATTACAGGTGTGCACCATCAAGCCTGGATAAATTAGAACTATTATTGGAAGACGGACACTTTTACAAGCCAGGTCCCCATGATGTACAGCCCTGGAGGCAGACAATCACATTGAGTTGACTGCCGTCTGATGGCATCTGCAGCCAACCCCTAACCTAGCAGCCAGGCCAAAGGGTTCTCTGGCCCTGGGCTTTGATCCAACCTTGTAGGAAATCTCTATCTAAGATGGTCACTTAAAGAAAAAAAAAAAAAAGTTCTGAGTTCTGCCTTCAAAGTGTCATTGGTCTTAGTCAAAAAGATTATTTTACTATTCTGAAGACTTTCTTTGACTATGTTTCATTTTTCATCATTTATCACTGCTCAATTCTTTCAATGGAGAAACCAGAAGCACCCAGGATTATCTGTAAGGGGATGCTCTCAAGAAGGCAGGTCTATGCCCACTGACATCACATTCCACAGGGGCTGCTGACTCCTTGATTTGGGAGAAACTGTCCGTAAGAGGGTGACCAGCAACTCAGGATGCACACTAGCATCTGCCCAGGGCAATCTTTAATGAGCATGGCCCTGGAAGGACTCAGAAGGGCAATCGCTCAGGAGAATTTTCTTATTCTCAGGCCCTGGTTTCCCTGGGCAACTCTGGGAGCTGTTTCTAGCATTCCTAACTTCCTCCCCTTAGCCATGCCTCCCATCAGCTCATAAGAATGGACCAATGGATCCTCTTAGTGTTACTATTACATAAATCTAATTCTTTCACATAACCAAGTGGTCCCAGATCTTTCTAAAACATGCCCTTGAGAGAGGCCAATGGAGGTCCCCAACTACACTACTGAAATCCCTCTTGCACTGCTCCACCTCCTAAAAAATGTGATTAAACTGATCTATCTCTTCTGAAAGGCTGCTCCCCCAGTACACAATTCTTCCTAACCCTTTCCACTCTTGACAAAAGCCAAGAGGGAGAATATTCCCATTAGGGTGCTTGAGATGGTGCAGGCCTTGTTCCGTCTCCTGCCTCAGGAAAAGCAGAGCCACATAAGCCTCTTAAAAGCAAGCGTCTCGGTGGATTCTGTGAATGCTTCTTAGGCTTCTTAACAAGTGACAGGCAGCTCTCGATGAGCAGGTCTGAGAACATTCGAGGTCTATGCCACCAACACTCAAGAGGATGAGTACCAATCCCACAGGTGCGAAGGACCCAGTAAGGTTTTAAACAATGAACGAGGCAATGATACCTTTTGTACCTTTCCTGGGATGCCAAGAGATGTCTGGACTGTAGGTGCCATCTTCACATTCCGAATAGGTCTAGAGAGAGAGAGAGGCGGCTCAGTGAGAGGATTCAGGTGTGTCTGGGAGGAGTTCAGGGCAAAGATGGGATCCGAGGCTGAGATCACCAGGGAGTGACAAAAACCTCACGACTGTTACTGGGCTAGAAAATCAAGGTTTTTCTGCTAGGTCGTTTAGAATCATCTTCTAGAAAGTGCCTTTAGTTCCTGAGACTAAAGGTATGAGTAAAGGGTGAAAGGTTATTTTTACTTTGTGAAAACATTAATAAACCCATTCACACCAAGTCCCTGCTTTCATCCTCCTGTCCAGTAAGAGGAGGGCAGGGCAGGCGTTTTGCAGATGGGAAGCCTGGGCTAGGTCACAGGAAGAGGTCTGCTCAAAGTAGGAGATTCAGGAATAAACCCAGCCTTCCCAGGATTTGTCCAGGCCTCTCCCACCTTTTCCTTTCCTTTTTAAAATGTGTAGTTAAGATTTAAATTCTTTACGAAAAGAAAATAAAAAAATATTGACCTACTAAGCAGACCAGCCACAGCAGGGCCAGTGCTGACAAAGCATGAATTCTTTGTCAAGTTCCCACAGGGTAAGATGGGAAGAGCTCCCAGGGGCCACCTGGCCACCTTCTTCCATCAGCGGCTCAGAGCCAATACTCCAAGAACGACTATTTTAAACAAGGGCCATCTCTACTTCTTCTCTACCTTTTCTCGGTGACCGTAGTGCTCCGCATACCAAACCATGCCATACAGGCAGAGGAATGTGGTGAAGGCCTGGAAGACACAAAAGCAGGCATGGAGCTGCTTTATAAACGATGGTGCACAAGGTTCCCCACTTCCCAGAACTTCAGGTTTTCGACAGGAATTCAGAGGACAGCTCAGCGCGTTTCTGCACTTAAGGGTGCTGGTTAGAAAATGGCTGGATATGGCAGAGATGGGACCCCAGATGAGCAGGGCTTGGGGAGAGCGGTGAATACCCAAAGCTTTTGGTAAGAAGGGTTATGACGAGGCCACGGTTGCCATGTGTGAGGCCACTCTCAGAACTCGAGACCCCCTTCAGATGTGGGAGGGCGGGATGCGATTCCTAGCAGCTTTGCAGGTTCTATGGGAGAGGGCACGTGGGGCTCTGGGTTTCTGATCTGTGTGGCCCATCCTCTTCACCCTTCCCCATCACTGGGGAGAGCGAGAGGGGCTCAGCTTAGTTCAGAAGAGGATTTTTGAATGAAAAGGAAGTTTCACTCAGCGAGGTCTCCATGGTGCTTGAGGGCACAGAGGACAAACACCCCTGGTGTCCTGGCAGAGCATGGAGGACAATGCTGCCCTTGCTTTTTGTGTTTTTTTTATGTCAGGGGCCCTACCTGGACACTGGTTCTTTTGTTTTCTTTTTTAAGTAGATAGGAAAATAAAGAGGAAACAAATGCTCTGTAAGGCCCTGAGCATAATGAGAGATGCTGGTCAGTGGGCTCGCAGAGGCAGGGCCAACCTCTCCCCGCCTTGTATCACCATCCAGCTGGCACCGCACCGGAAATGACACTCCAGAATTAAGGAAAGAAAAGTACATACTCTCAGCCCTTCACATCCGTAAGTTCTGCATCTGTGGATTCCACCAACCATGGACCAAAAATGCTTTTTAAAAAACTGTGTTTGTATGGAACACGTACAGACTTATTTTTCTCATCATCATTCCCTAAACAACTGTTTGCATAGCATTCACATTGTGTAAGTCATCTAGAAATAATTTAAAGAACACAGAAGGATGTACCATTGGTTAGGTGCAAATATTACACCATTTTACATAAGGAACTTGAGCACTGGTGGATTTTGGTTTCTATGGGGTGTCCTGGAACCAATTCCCCATGGATATTGAGGGACGACTGTAAAAGAATCCAAAATATCAAAATATGTGACGAAACAGAATGTCAGGAAAAGTTTCTGGCTCCCTAGAGCCAGAGGACAGAAGAAGGGCAGAGGGAGGGCCTGAGTGGGGAGAGGGAGGACCAGCCTTACCTTCCAGGCTGCAGGTGAGGCAACCAAAACAAACAAGGTGACAGCCTGTCCTTCAGAACCCAAGCTTTGGGAGCCACTTATACCAAATCACACCATTAACCAGCCTCATCTTTCCCACCGCCTGTGTACCTGTCGTTACCTGTCATCTCACCCTAATCATGGGAACAGCTGTGAAATCACAGTGGGACCCTCTCTTCTTAGGAGAAGACTTTATTTCCAAGAATCGCAACTTCAGATCTAGAAGGCACCTCAGAGATCATTAGTTATTCCCCCACATTTTTTCAGAAGAGGAACGAAGGCTCCAAGAGGTACATGGGCTCCTAAGGATGCACAGCTAGTGCACAGCAAAACTGGAGCCAGGACGTGGTCTCTTGATACCCCTGGGTCCAAATTTTAGGGATAGCTATTGATATGAAAAAAATATTGATTTTATGATGATTTACATGTCTCTATATCTCTATCCATTCATCAAACTTATCCATCCCCCAAGAAATAAAAGCATCCTGAGAAAATTCAATGCCAACTGCATCTGCTCTGCAAAACCCATGGTCTGATAGGTAGAGCAAAGACAGGCAGGTGGGGCATGGGCTGTGAACTCTCATCACTGCAGCTTGGAGACTCCTTTGGCCCAGTTCCTTTACATGTCAGCAGCGTTGGCTGAGTGTTTGCTGAGTGCACACTGTTCTCTTAAGTTCCCAAACAGAAAGGAGTCCCAGTGCTCCAGCTGGCTTTCCTCTCCACATCAATGAAGTGGGAATAGTGACATGGTGGCTAGAGAACGTAAAACACAAGAGCCACTAGTTCATTTTATATCAAACCCACTGAGTCCCAAGTTTTCAATTCTGTAAATATTTCAATGAAATCGATGAAGGTGCATTAAAGTAGGTTGGAAATCATAATCTAGAGCTTAGATATCCTTTTTATATATTTTCATGTTTTCATACACACACACAAACATATACACACACACAAACACTAATCATTTACCTAATGTTTTTCTCAAAGAAGTAGACCTCTAAAAACATAACAATTATTTCAAAGTTACCATAAGTGGTATATTTGTTGCTCAATTTAAGTTTTTCTAGGTATTTCACATCTAGGACAAAATGGGTTCATATGCAAGCTGGCACACATCTACAGATTAAAAGAAGTTCATATTCTCCCATCAGGGAATGAATCACTCCCAGGCAGTAAATGAATATACTAAAATTATAAAATGAAAGTGATTTCTAATTTTTTCCATATTCTAATACTTGCCCAGATTTCTTACACATGCCAACTTTAAATGTGCTTTATTCATGGCATGTGTGTTAGACTACATGTGTGTTAGGTCCTTTACAAAGAGCAAACAGGTCATCCTGGGCTTTATACAGGGGAAAGAAATTAGGTTCTCCATGGAGGCACTGGCTGTGGGGTGGGGTTGGGTGGGAGTGGGGTGGCTGGTCACACCACTAGACTGTCATTGCAAGTTCTGGCCACCAGAGGGCATGAGCGCACAGCTCATCCCTTTCTCAGTGCCAGACTTGGGAGGGCCCTGGACTCAGTGGGAGCTCTCTCCAGCAGCAAGCAGCAGGCAGAACTGCTTTTACAGAGGGGCCAGGCAAACACTGGCAGGTGGCAGCGACAGGTGCTTATCATCATGATGGCCACACACAGGGCAAGCTATGGCTGCCAAATCTACCACTTCACCTGGGTACATGGAGCCCATTTTATAATCTCAGGAAACAAAAGCATGTAATTTACAAGTTTGCAGTCACCTCTGGAAATCTAGGCACGCATCCACTTAAAATGTCAAGGCCCAGGTTTAAAACAGCAATTGTACAGATTTTGTTTAAAGAGGGGTGAAAAGGGAAGGTAGAAAAGAAAACTAAGGATGAGAGCCAGGAGTTTGACCATAAGGGTGCAAAACCCAGCTTGGCTTCCATGGTATGGGAATGAGCATTAAAATTTATGATGACTGATCAGACAACAGTATCAACCAGCTCAATATCTCAAGCTCTGTGTAAGTTCTTTTGCCAAGCAAGGGGAATGATTTGGGGCTTTTGTTTCTCTGAGTAGTGGGGGAGGCAGGGCGTAACTTAATGCTCTTGTGTTGAATCATGATCCCCTCACGTCTACTTCAGAGATCAATTTTGCTCTTTAACAAAGGCTGTAGACATGAAAAAGAGCCAGGATCTCGTTTCCAGGCTTCTTCAATCAGTAAATGTGCAAGGTAATGGGGAACCTACTATTGTCTGGATCTTGAATCTCCCCTAAAGGCTTAGCCCCCAGCTTGGCACTACTGGGAGCTGGTGGAAACCTTCAAGTGGTGGGGTCTAGTGGGAAGTCTTACGTCACTGCAGGGCTATCCTCGGGAGGGACCCTAGACCCTCTTTCTTTCCCTTCTTTCATTTCCTGGCCATGAAGTTGCTCCACATGAGGTCCTACCATGATGTGCTGCCTCTTCACAGGTCCAAAAGTAATGGAGCCAAATGATCATGGGTTGAAATCTCCAAAATTGTGAGCCAAATAAACTTTTTCCTTCTTTAAGTTGATTATCTATTTGTTATAGTAGTAGAAAGCTAATAAAGACCCCTAGTCATCTCACCTAGTAGCCTCTTTTTGGGCCACATCCTTCTCCATGTCTCTCATCAATCATCACTCCAATCAGGATTCTGCTGGTCTTCCAAGTCCTGCTGTCCTGTGGTTATTCCCTATGTACTCTCTGACCTCTTAAATGTGTCTGCCCCCTGGAATCATGCTCGGCCAGCTTCTCCTCCCTGAGGTATGTCTTGTACCTCTTCACCTAATCCCACCCCACAGCCAGGGCCTAGTTGGGGAACCTAATCTCTGTAACCCCACACACAGAAGTGGCTCCTGAGCCTTCCCAATGTTACTGGACAGATAAGAATTTCCAAAGAAACAGGATCCCTTTACCTGTAATTTGAAAGGTCTCTCCAACCCCAACTCTAAACCAAATCCACCTCCTCTTTTCATGGGCTTCCCCATACACCCAGTCTGTTATTAGCACAAACTGGAAACCCTGGTGCTGCTCTCAGGTCCCTTCCCAGTTATCACAAGAGGAATAATGTCCTGTTGACCTCTGAACGACTCTTAAGCCAGACCTTTCTCTGCACTGGAATGCCTCTGCCTCCGTCCCTCCTCAGCTACTCCTTACTAACTTCTCCACAACACCCTCTGACTGCAACCCTGGCCCCCACCCATCTTCCCTCTAGACCCCAACCCTGAAAGCTGTTTCTCTGGGACATAAATCAGACCACACTGTTTTCTCAAAAATTTGAGGGATTCCATCTACAGCCAGCAAAGCCCCTCCTAAGCAGGGCGCCCTATCCTCCTCTTCCTCCTCCTCCAAATCATCCCTTTCACTCTTGCTCCTCAAATAGACCACCATCCTCCTAAGCCACTGGGCGCTCTCACTGCCTCAAGTCTGAATGTCTCAGTCCACCTGGATGTCTCCTCATGTTTATCTCTCCAGCTCATTCCTTCTCACCCATTTGCCAAGTGTTTCCTATGCATTAGCCCCTGTGCTCAAGACAGTGGGGGCATCGTGAAAATGATTTAAACTTATTCTTTTAAGAAAGAAGTGCAAGGTTGAGGAGACAGGTATGAACAAAACAAACTCCATCACACTGACTTAAGGGGTCAGGATTAAAGGTTATGTATGACATGCATCTCAGAGGTCCAGGAGGCACTGTGGTGCATCACTCTTTCTATAGACCTCGTGGCTCTCTGGTTCCAGGCAAGGACAGCCACCTCTGCCCGTGTAGCCAGGCCACATTCCAATCCAAACCTGAGGTGCCCATGCCAGAGAGAAATCTAAGAACAGCAGAAAATCTCCATGTACATCTGACACACACCCTGGTTCCCTACATCTGGTCTCACCAGGATAGAAAAATACTTTTGAGCAGTTAATTCTTTAAGTACAAAAGAGATCATTATTCCCTGAGGTTGTTCAAGATGAAACAGGATGCAACAGGTTCAAGTTGCCCTGGCACAGTCAGGATTCCTAACAGGTAGCCCTAAAAATAGACTCCACAAAAAAAGACC
The DNA here is from genome assembly GCA_020662805.1 of Glaucomys volans. NCBI lineage: Eukaryota > Metazoa > Chordata > Mammalia > Rodentia > Sciuridae > Glaucomys > Glaucomys volans. The sequence continues at coordinate 445,256 of JAJEJO010000571.1, read as the reverse complement.
TGAATCATGATTAAGCCTCTAGATCCAACCACTGATTTACAGAAAATACAGAGGACAAAAAAATATGCTGAATTACAGAACAAGATGAAGTCAGTACAATTCAGACTGTGGGAAAATCTAAAGGACAAAAGAGATGGTTTCTTCAACAAATGCACTGTAAAGAAAGAGACAGAGAGAGAGACAAAAGGAAAACCTACAGAATGAGAGACTCCAGAGGCAGGGCGATACTTGTAAAGATAGTGATTCAGACAAATTGTTAAAAACGTGAAACTTAAGTGAAAATTAGTAACTTGAACACTGATTAGATTATTTGCTAATACTGAAGAATTACCGGTCGTTCTTTTACAGATGTGACAATGCAATGGTGGGTCATAAAAAGTGAAAAGGAAAAAAAAACACATTCTTCTTTAGGATGTATCCTGAAACATTAAAGCTGGGTCTGCTTCAAAAACACTCTGGGACAGGACAGTGGAGAGGACACAAACAGACAAAGATTGCTGTGAGTTCATCACTGCTGAAGCAAGATGACAGGTGCCTGAGGGGACGTCTATTCTCTCTACTTGAAAATATCTCTAAAATAGTCTAAAAAATGTTTTTAAAAGCCTGAATTAATTTTATAGACCAAGTAAAAATTCTTAAGCACAAATGTAAAATAAGAACTCTTCTCTAAAATATTAACTTCAAATAAATTAAGAAGTACAATGACAAAATGTTTAAGCTAGGAAGAACTTATTTCATTTTAAAGCTGAGAAGAAAGCATGGGGACAACAGAGCTGGAGCCCTGAGCCAAGGTGACCTCCCCTTTGGCCAACTCCCTTTAGGGCAGAAGCTCTTCTCATGCAGACTGGTATCCTCAGTTTGGTCCCTGGGGCAGAAATCCCATGATCTGATCACCTTCAAAAACTCTTATGTTGCCTACCAAGCACGCCATTTCTACATAAGCACATATAAAAGTGACATACAGTGACATGCATGTTAAAACGTACAAGGCATGATGATCAGATGAAGGAAAGGCAGTGGTTGTCCTTGTCCCTTCATGGCAGTCCTTAAATGCTTAGCACAAACTCCTGTCCATTAAATAAGTGCACGGATGCTGCACCAGCTGCGGGCACTTGTCTGGAACCTGCCAGGCGACCCAATTCAAGTGCTGGGTGGTCATTTGTGTTTTATTCTTGAACTTCAGACTGACTGGTTAATCTGGGGTTTTCATAAGAACATCTTCCTCTGAATTTCTAAGGAAACCTGATGCACAAGAGAACTTCATTCCTTTTGTTTATTTCCGAGATACCAGGGAGTTCAGCTGACACACACCTTGGGTAAAAACACAGTGACTTACCACACAGAGAAGCCAGAGCACAACATAGAGTATCTGGGTCTTAGAGAAGAGATCTTGTCCAAATTTTATGCAAACAATAGCTTCCAGGAAACCAATGACCCTAATTAAATAGAAAACAAGAGGTTAAATATTAATTTCATTCGACTTTCTTTCCTTCCTTCCTTCTTTCTTGCTAGGTATTGGAGATTGAACCCAGGGGTGCTCTACCACTGAGCTACATCCCCACCCCTTTTTATTTTGAGGCCAGGATCTCACTAAGTTGCCTAGGTGAGCCTTGAACTTGTGACCCTCCTGTCTCAGCCTGAGTTTGCTGGGATTACAGTAATGACTTCCTAATTCATCTTACTAGAGCACATACATTACCTGAAACATGCATGATTGAATTAAAAATGTAAGTGTTCACAGATTTCTGCTCCAGGTACAGGTGGCAGGTACCCTATCAAATGTTACTGTTCTAGCCCACTGTACTTTCTTTAGAGCAATGTTTTTCATCTTTTTCTTCTTCCTAAACCAAAATCTTGACCCACGGATTTGTATAGCTGGTGGCACCCAGAATCATGTAATTCAGAGCCTCTCTTACCATCTGGGGCACCTTCTCAGGCACAGGATACCTCGCATCTCTGCGAGGCAGCTCACGATACAGGGTGAGACCCTTCTAGCAGGTTCTCTCAATATCTTGAAGGCATCCCTCACCTTCCCTGCCAGCCTTCAAAGAATTTCCAGATTAAAATCCTCTGTGTTTACTGATAATGCAAACCCTCTGTCCTCTCGATTTGTAATTTTCAAAATACAAAAATGTTAACACACACACACACCCCTCTTCATGTTTTTCCCTTTAATTAAAACACTGAAGAACAATATTAGGCCTTAAAAAGACTCAGAGGTGGAAGGCAAGAACATAGGAGGTGAGGGGTATAGGGCTGGCCATCTATATCCCCAAAGAGGCAGAAGAACACCACTTTCAGAAAACTCCACGTGGCTGGTTTCTTGTTTGTTTGTCTGGGTATTCCTCGCTCAAGCCAGAATCTGGACATGCAGGAACTGACACACTCACATGGGTATTCTCTAAGAGGCAAGAGGGAACCAGATGGCCTTGGTCCCCATCTACTGGCAGACACAAAGGTCACATATGGCTTGTTTTAAACAACGGAATGCCTGGAATTAGAACCACTCTGTCAAAGCAGAGAGGCTGACGTTATCTTTAGAGAGTTGGGGACTGTCTTTTCTCCTAACCCCAACCAGACAAGGTTTAAGGACAGCTGACTTGAATCTGTAGACACTGCCCCCTCTCCCCAACAAAGCACACCATGCGTGGGGAAGCTCATTTTGGTTGAGGAATACACACAGAGGCTTTTCATTGTAATCCTGAAGTCCTGACAGTGGTCCAGCCCCAGATGGCAGTTCAGACTCCTGTTGCTTCAGCCTGCACAGTGCTGGGAAGAGTCGATCTTTGGCTGAGACTTTCTGAAGAACTCCTACAAAGGGGACTGGGTCAAGCCTGGTGTGACTGTCCACCTTTAAGGTAGACAGAATGTCCTGGGTTTATTATGCAAGATATCTGGATATTCAACCAGACTTAGCTCCCTTTTCTAAAGTAGAGGACTAGAAAGGGCAGGAAAAACATCTTCCATTGTGACTCCTCCGCCCCCAAGCCACACCACTGAAATGAAAGTTATGCAAAGCAATTTGCTTCCTTGTCAAATAGAAATTTTAGGAGGCCATTGTTTTCAACTAATTTCCTGCCCAAGGTCCCAACAGGCCAAGCTAAAAATCAAATGGAGTCACCCATGCTCAAGTCCCAGGAGAGATAAAAGCCAAACTTCCCAGTCTAGTTTCAACTGGCATGATAATGAAGTTCCTTCTGCCTTACTCCTTACACACGCAAAAATGGTAAATGGAAGTAATCTGATGTTAACCAATCAGTTATTTTCCTATTGCTGTCTTCTTGTCCCCCATTACAAGGAGAGGAACTTTGAAATGACCAATCCACTTTTTCTTCTGTTTCTGTTTATTTCAGCCCTTTTCTGTTTGTAAAATCAACCTCTGCCTTGCTCACTGGAACATTTGTTCTATTTTATAGAATGAAGTGTTACCTGATTCTAAAATAAAGCCAACTAAGAGCTCTAACTGAATTGTTCTCTCCTCTGACATCTTATTCTGGCGTTTTTCTATTCCATTTCATTTTAAAATGCTGATCAGGACCCACTCAACTGACTTCATAGCCCTGAAGTGTTTTCTAAAGCCCAGTGTTCTGAGTCCGCCATGCCAGGTCTGATCTGCTCCTGGGTGTGCAGGAGTCTTAGTTAAACAGTTGTCTCTGCTTGTGGACACATTTCGGTGAGGAGGTGAGAGCTGAGCCAAAACTAGAAGGAAGTGAAGGGGGCCAGCTATGGATTATCTGGGTGTGGAGGGTCTCAAACTGAGGACTGGGCTACAGGCATAGGCAGGAGCTGTGAGGGGAGGGGGTCAAATTAGGCTCAGGATTGGGTTTTGAGGGCCACTCTCATGGTTGGCTTTTAGTCTGAAGGGGCCATAAAAGGTCTGGAGCACAGGGTTTAACGCAATAGGATTTCCATTGGAATAAGATCTTGGTGGTAGTTGGCAGAAGGCAAGAGTGGACACAGGGAGGCTCCAGCGCTGGTGCAGGTGCGGGGACCAGGGTAGGATCTGCGTGGTGGTGAGAAGTGATGGGGACAAAAATGCACTAAACCCAGCAACACAGGGACTCCTAACCACCAGCCACTGCCTCCCCACCCACTAGGGGGCGCCTGACCAACTGCAACCTTCTTTCATACCAACACTCAGATGGCAGCTAGTTTGGGCTGAGGTCAGAGGCCTGGGCACAGGGACCCTGTGTTAAGCCTGCCAACTGAGATACCACCTACCTCCACCTCTTCCCGCCCTGGGGTGGGGTCTCCCTCTGCACAGCTCTGCCACAAGTCCCTTTACTCAGTTCAAATGTAAATATCTGTGATCTTTTCTGGGCTGAGCAAGGGGGCCAAGCTGTTCCTTGGAATTCAGTCAGAGCCCTCCCCTCCCTCTGGTGCCTGCTGCCGTCCTTATCTTGATTTTGCAAGGTTAAAAGGTAAATAAACATGTGGGCTGCCTGAAGAGCAGGCCTAGGGGCAGGCGCTAGGGATCCCAACTTGGTACTGGTCTGCTACCCTCGGCTGGGCCTGGCTTTGAAGCCAGCTACACTGAGTCGGGGAGGAAAGGTGGCCGTGACTGGCAAGCCAAGGGTCAGGAGTCTCAGTGAACAGAGCAAGACTGGAAGCAGGGTCACCACTGAAACTGGGACACAAAAGCTCCAGGCTCATGTGAAAGCTGGGTCTGCCAACAAAGCCTGCAGATTCTGCAGATGCCACAGCAATCCCAAGACTGGGAAGGCCACCAGCTTGGATGCCTGACTCTCACAAACAATGCTCTGCAGACGTACAAGAACCTCAGGGTATACTCAGGGGTGGGTGAGCCACCCTCCAGCCAGCCAGGAGCTGGCCTCAAGCAGTGGGAATGACATGTGACTGTGAAACGTAATGATCACAAGGTCCTATGGGAAGCAGCAATGTCCCTGAAGTTCAGGAGTGTGGTTCCAGTTCTCATGACCGGGAGCTAAGACATGTTTTTGGAGGAAGTGAGAGCAAACTGGGCCTCAACAGACAGATAAAACGACAACTGTGCTCTGGCACTTTCTTCTAGAGAACCCCTGGGTAAAGAGGAGAAGAGCAGAGGGCCCTGGAGCTGCTCAATTGTTTATGTATTTATTAGGGGTTGGGACAAAATGTCATTTGAGGAAAGGAAATGAATTGCTTAAAAAGTCTTTGTAACTACTATGGAGGTTTTGAGCTGTCAGTGGGGGTGTTCCTGAGCCAAGGAGTAAGGAGTGGCAGGATGCACGGGATGAGCAGTCATGAGAGGGTGGGATGAAGGGGAAGATCCTGCAGAAGGAAAACTGGCTCTGAGGCTACAGGCGCCCTGGGAGTGCTCAGAGCCTGCAGCAGAGGCCAGGTGAGAGGCTGAGGCCACGGTTGGTCAGCAAGAGGATGATGGTGACCTGGAAGTTCTGGTTGGAATCACAGAATGGACGAGGACATCCTACTGACGTTCCCTTCAGCTTCCATGTTGTTCAGGAGGAACATGGCTGCATTTAGAATGAGAGCAGTTATGAGAAATTATAGGGGAGAGAAGGGTGGAATAGGAAGCCAGTGAAGGAAAAAGAATGGAAAGGCCAGGCAGGTTCCGGTCCTGGGCCTCATTCTCCTCTTGAGGGCTCAGCCCAAGGACTCAGGAGGAGGAGTCACTAGGCTCACTCCTGCCTCAGCTCAGGAGCAAGGAGCCCACAAAACAGCTTTTTTTTTTTTTTTTTTAAGCCAGGTTTTAATACTCTCTTTTAAAATTGATCACTCAATTATAATCAAAATGGGGAAAAAGATAAAGAGGATACTAACTGCACATTTGGGGAATTTGTTCACATCAGTGCGGTCTCAACTCCCAAGACCTAAAGGAACATAACAAGATTTCTCAACAGAGGAGGGACCAACTTCTCCATGGTATTACCTCCTCCCTGAGAGGGGTCCCACACCCCAGCCGTGTGGAGCCCTGACCATACTGTGTGTCATATTATTAGGTAGAGAGCTCAGAATAGCATTTTAACTGTAGGGGGTGACATGGTAAGTCTGCGTTCAGTTAAATGAGCAAGTAACTAATACCAACATTTTCGGGATGAACTACTTATAAATCAGAGGAAAAGGAATGGTGGGGAGGAAACCTCAGGTGTGTGTGTGTGGGGTCTTCTTTGCTCTAGCTACCCCTCCCACATCCCAGAAGATGAAATCTCTCTCTTTCTGGGGCCAATTCTCTCACATGTTCACACCTGACTAAAGCCTAAGATCACTAAAAGAGATAGTCATGAAACAGTTTCTGGTTATTAAAGGAAACCAGACATTTAAGTGTCTACTGTTTTGACAGGAGAGGAAATAAAATGAGGGTGACAGGGTCATGGGGTGAAACACAAGAAGGGAGGTGGGGACCTGGGTGGGGTGAACACTGAGAGAAGAGCCTGGAGGCTCGCGTGCCCCGATCTTACCCTCCCTGGTCTTGACTGAGCACAGACGGAACCACAGCAGGCGGCTCTGGTCAGTGTCCATGCAGGCACACAGGCAGGACGGGGAGTGTGATTTATGAAGAGGGACTTGTTCTTTTTCAGCACAGACTGCTAGTTCTCACACAATTCACAAGTGTTGGCACTACTGGTCTGGGAGTTCTCGATTCTCAATAAGGCATACTAAATCATATTTCTTTGGATAAGTACTTTAATCCCTGTCCAGCAGGCACCACTTTCTATCACAGCACTTGCTACCACTCTTGAGCCTTGTTTACCTTTGCCATAACTATGTAGGGGAACTATACTTTCTGGCTGCCCAGTCAGAAAGAAACTGTCACCTCACTCTGGCCCATACCTCCTTTTCCTCCCCAGGTAAAGTTCCAACATGGAGGAAGATCTTGCTGAGTGTTTTTAAGCAGGAAGGAAAAAAATGCACATGGAAGGATCCTGTAACTGAGAGAAGGCCCCAGCTGCTGGGGAGATCACTTCCTCCTTGGAATGGCCCACACACCTCCTTCAAGGACACCAATCATGGGAAGTGCAAGGGCCTCCTTGGCTCAGTCCATTGGAAACAGGAAGATGTGTGAATTCCCTCTCTGGTTACATATCACTGAACAAAGGAAACCTAATCTACCTTGAAGCTGCAATGACTTGGGAGGAAAATTACATTCCCCTACAGAATTTGTGAGAATCAAATGACAATGGTCCTTTGTCTCCCAGGGGAGGGAGGGACTTGGCTAAATCTAACTCAAAAATCAACATGTTTAACCTTCAATACTGTAGGTAACCCCTCAGAATCTGGAATGAAATCTCACACATGTGCATATTCACACACACACACACACACACACGCACACGCACACGTATGCTTTGAAGGACTGAAGGATTGCAGCAATTATCTCTGAAGGGTTGACTCATTCAGGTGATCTTTAATTTCTTCAAAACTCTTTTCTGAAGTTTAATCCATGTGCATGCATAAGCTTTTAATTGGAAAAAAGACTATTCTTTTAAATTCCATTTAAATTCTGTTGGAAGTAGTCATTTCTTTTTTACTATGGGTTTTCCTTAGATTTTCTCTGTATGGTCATACCTAATGCAGAAATTGGATTAGGTCTTAAATGCATGCTACCTCGGTGAACTAACCTGCACAGATTTGCTGGACATCTTGGGAACTCTGGTCGCTAAATGAGATGGTAAACTGAATATTTAAGTACAGAATGATTTTCCTGAAACACTGAAGAAGGGCTCATGTTTAATGGGGGGGCTCAAACTAGCTAGTTAAATAGTAGCAAATTAAGAGAAAGCATTTGTGATGTAACAAAACAGTAAGTTATAACCATGTGGCAGGTTATAACTGCCACATGGCAGTTATACAAATTCTCTGAACAATACAATTATAGTTTGGTATATAGCAAGTAGCTGTCTCCAGGGGTCATTCTGGTGTCAAGGTAACATGAGCCTGGGCAGGTGCACAAGCATGGGTAGGCGCACATCAGGATGAGGCCCCAAACTCTAGATGCGTTTGAGGAAATTCTACTGGTCCATTCTCTATGTAATTTATTTCATAAGACAAGGTCTTTGAGTTCTATGTGGCAAATAGTCTCTGATTTCCTAATATTTTTTCTAAAAGAGAGCAGTTTCTACATCATCTTTCCTATAATTTGCTAAGTAAATCAGGGAAGGAAATGTTAAATGAAAGATATGTAAACAATAAAACAAAAAAGAAAACAGCAAACCTCGTTCACCTGCCTTCATAGGAAATGACACTGACAGACACTTAACACAGGACCAAGAAATACCACCTGAAGTTTAAGGGCTGACACGCTTTTTACAGTTCCACAAAGTCAGATACTCACCCAAACACCCAGCACTGCGTTCCTACGCGTTTGCACTGTGTGTCGGTGAGGTAAGCATAGTACTGCCTGAAAGAACAAAGTTGGAATTCATTGAGAGCTTGTGGAAGACCCATGAGTCAATACCTAATTAAAATCACTTTGACGGTAAATGTGAACCAGGTCGCGCTTCACAAGGTCCTGCCTTGCTCCAGGTGCTCTACCGGCCTGGTCTAGTTCTATTCGCTGGGCTAGAAAGCCAGAGCCTACTCAAACATTCCTGCAAGAGACTGAGAATTCAGGAGGGGAGCAGAGTTTGAAGAATCACACTGCTGGCCAAGGTGGTCTTGACTCAGCAAGACTCCCTTGGCCCTGAGCCAGAGCAGCCCAGGCAGCTCCTTCAGCCTCCCTCTATGGAGGTGATTCCACAGGGTGGCTCCACCATGCGTTGCCTCCTCTGGCACTCTTGGGACAAGGCTGCTGATCATAACTGGGCAAGAAATAGACACATTTTTGGCTCTCAGAAACTTACGGGACCCAGTTGCACCTCACTGTCACTGAATGCCAGTGACTTTGATAATGCTGACAAGATCAGAAAAAGAAGCTGAAATACTCAGAGTAGCACTGTCCAACCCAACTACAACATGAGCCACTGATGTCATTTTAAATTTGCCAGTTGCCATGTTAAGAGGACAGACAAAATTCATTTTAGTTATATGTCATTTAAACTGATATTAAAATATTATAATGAGTTATTTTGTATTGCTTTTGTATTAACTCTTTGAAATCTGGTATGTAGTTTATGCACACAGCACAGTGCACTGGGGACTGGCCACATTTCTACTGCTCAACACCCATACGTGTTAAGTGGCTGCCAAATAGCACAGTGCGGCTTAGAGTCTCCTAGGTACCCCTACTCAGCTACCTCTTCAGAGGTAGCATCGGAACCAAGAGCTTATCATCATTTTAGGGTAACACATGCTTTTGAGGAACTGATGAAAGGTTCATGATAAAGGCACATAAACATGCACATAAAATGATGCATTATACCGTGGGCTTCGGATACCTGAAGCTCACCCATGAATGAAGGAATGACTGCTTCTTCACCCCAAAGACCCGAGGGAAGATCCTTGTCATGAAGAATGCAGGCTACCTTTTCACTTCACACATGTTTTCATTACCTAATGTCCCTTTGATTGTACCCACCCCCTTATATTGAATCTTATGCTATCAAATTAAAAGAATATTTACTCAGTGTCTTCTCAAAGCAGATTGGTATAGCCTTTAATCAAAAAGGAAGAAAATGGTGAGATGATTTATCCTGAACCTGTAAGGGTCTAGCATTTGCTAACTAGGATCTGGGTTAAAATTCACTAGACACTGTTCAAGGAATTCATCAAGGCATCTACTTCCATGAGCACTACCTTAAGCAGTGTAAAAAGCACACAAAATGGTTGATTTTCAGGCAAAAAAGAATTATATAGAAATCCACGGGATTTGGCAAAAATTAAGGGGAACTCTGAAAAGGTTGAAGCACTGAATTTTTTTATACTCTAGGTTTTCTTGTAGAATGTTTAATAATACTGAGATTTCATGATAACCCAGTTGTGACTTGCTATTTTGTTTTACAAAACAAAAGAGAGTTCCCCTTTCCCTCTTATGATGGTAAGACTGATTACTCCGAATTTTATATGAGTTGCTCTAAATCTTTCCTGAAAAGAATTGGGAAGTTGAAAATTAAATTTTTTAAACAAGGAAGGAGGACTCCAAACCATCAAGGGAAACAGTATCTATGAGATAAGGACTTCAACAGGCCACTGGCTTATAAAGTTTCCAAGGGCTGCTGGCTTACCCACTGTCACTTTCCTATTTGATTCATAACAAAAAAGAGAGATGGAATTTTGGGTTTTAATTACACAAGACTCAGAGGAGTCTTATTTGGTTTGTTCAGTCCAAGACCTGGGTTTTTGTTTTTGTTTTTTAAGGTAATGAAGAGGTGCTGGCTAGGGATCTCTTTGACCAAGGTGAACATCTACTCTACTTGGCAAATGACCCCACTACTTATGTGGCTTACCCACACATCAAAAATGATGAACTAGGTAGCTGGGGATATAGCTCAGTTGGTAGAGTGCTTGCCTCACAAGAACACGGCCCTGGGTTTAATCCCCAGCACTGCCAAAAAAAAAAAAAAAGATGAACTAGGTAATCCTGTGCTTTCTGAACTCTTTCAACTGCTTAATTTACACTTGTGTCTCGGGAAAATCTTTGGTGCTGTGACTGCAAGGCCTGTACTCCATATTGCTTATAAAATCCAAATCCAAATGCCATTTAAAAAAAAATTTTTTTAGATGTCTATAGACCTTTATTTATTTATATGTGGTGCTGAGAATCAAACCCAGTGCCTCCCACATGCTAGGCAAGTGCTCTACCACTGAGTCACAATTCCAGCCCGACAAATACCATTTCTAAATAGGAAAAATGAAACAAATGAAAATGCTTTTTAGAGCTTTGCTGGGTCAGTGTCAGTAAGGGGCAGTCTCTGAATAACATCTCTTTCTAGGGTCCTACATCAAGGCAGGAGAATAACAGCATGAATACCCAGCTCACCGCAGCTGTCTTGGATGATGATAAGGCTATTTTCAAAAGGAAATTAGCTTAACAGGATCTAAAAAAGCTAATAAAGCCTAATATAAAAATAATGTCATTTATAAATTCTATCATAAAAACTTTTGTACTTTCCAATAATTTCATTTTAAGAAACATCACTGTCACTACTACCAATTTTTAAAAAATAGGTCATGAAATGGTCAAAAAAAAAAAAGGACCAGCAGTGAAAGACTATAAAGGGGTTTGAAAATAATGAATAGTACTACTGGTGTGGCATTGATCATTCACTTCTTTTTTTTTTTTTAAGCCCCAAAAACGTGCCGAGATTTGAGAACAAAACATTTTCTTCATATTCTGGATTCTGGATGTATAAATCTTTAGGATGATATTTTCATGGGAAATCTATTGATGTGAATTCTCTTATGCCAGGAAGAACTTAAAGCAGGTTAATGTCCTCAAATGACAGTCGGGCTATACACAATTACCTCACTGTGGGAGCTGTGATGCAGCCAATGAAGAGAATTCTACACCAACTTAATGGATGGCTGGCTTGGAACACAAAGATGTGCTTCAAGAAGAAGGTATTCAACTCAGTCAGCTGAAAAAAGGAGGCAAGACTTGTCACCCTGGTATGTCATGTTAAATCATATGCATATATTCCTTAAACAGACATTCTACAGCTAAAAATAAGCAATGTGTTCAAAGCATTTTCAGAAAAATGTGTGGGGTCTCCCCCGGAGTTGCTGTTTGAACTGGTAACTGCCAGTACAACATGAGCACTGACCAACTGGGGGCCTGAAGGTGGGGGTGGGGCAGACAATGGCTCCAGGCAATAGCTCTTTGTCATGTTTCCTACTTTGCATGGTTGCCACTTGGTTCATGTGTGTGATCTATTGGGACAGTAGGAGAAAAATGCTTTAAGCACAGCAGAAAACATGATACGGGTGCTGTGGAATGCTTGCACAGCCTTACAGAAACCAGGCCAGGTCTACAGGAAGTCCAGCTGTAGATAAGAAAGCTTGTCTGGAGAGATGACTATGTGCCGAGGGAGCACACACCTGGGACAGGGCAAATCCCTGACCACAGGGTACGGAGGGTCATCCAAGTTTCCCCTGGGGCAGGGGTACTTTTCCTGGGGTCAGCATCCTAGTGCAGTGCACCATGATGAGCCCTTGGCAGAAGCTCAGAAGACTACGGCTGAGATGTGGCTACTGTCTGTCCAGAGCTGGGTTCAGATTTCAAACAAAGGACAGAGACCATGGGAAGGTCACTGTGCTTTGCAGTCACATCATATGGACTGGCAGGTGCTTTTCAATTACATAAAACACATGCTGTTTTCCCACAGCACTGACTTCGAGGATATAAAACAAAAATAGCACAATAATTCACACCACATATGGGGAGCTGATGGTAACATGGGGCTCGCAGCCCTGGGAAAGGTGTGCTGTATGGAATATCGCCAGGGTATTCCAGAAGAACTACACTCTCTCTCCCTCACAAATCCAATCATCCTTCCTTCTAATAAAAGAAAATTCAACCTTTTGTCACATTTGCCCTGATAAAGCAAAGCTTGATCCCTATCCATCTTACAGTCCCATTATAAAGAGTATCCCTTGGTATCCATGGTATTCATGGGGAATCGGTTCTGGACATCCATAAATACAGAAATCTATTTATATATAAAGTATGCTCATCCACCCATATACTTTAAATCATCTCTAGGTTTCTTAAAATAACTCATACAGTGCAAATGCTATATAAATCATTGGTGTTTAGGGAATAATGACGGGAAAAACTTCTGTACACATTCAGCATAAACTTATATTTATTTTCAAATATTTTCCATTTGCAGTTGTTTGGATCTACGGACGTGCAACCTGCGAATATGGAGAACTCTTTGTGTTGACTTTTCCAAACTGTGGTGGTTATTTAACTATTTATTATACTTCTGTATGCATAAACTCCATTTATTGAGATGGACACTGCTATTTCTTAGGCATGAACAAGGAAGATTGCCTTAAAAGTGACATCTACTGATAGTTTCTTCTCATTGGGAGTATGTTGTGCTTATGTGTCCAAAATATAATTTCTGCTGATGCTGAAAGGTCTTTCAGGCAAAAGCTGGTTTTCCTTGATGAGTCTACAAAAGTTGAGAAACCACCTAGGGACAGGAGGCTCAATAAGAGGCTCTCCCTAGAAATCAGAGATGTCTGAGAATTCTTCAAGACTGCTGGCTGTTTGGATTACTTCCATCATATTAGTAGCTTCTCACCACTGCGAAAAATACTCTGAAAGACTCATCACGAAAAGGGTTCCATTCCCATAGGCAGCAGGGAGCTGATTCAGCTCCCTACACACTGTTCAAAGTGGGAACAACCGAGGAACAATTCTGAGTATCACTCATGAATTAGGGATGTAAGAAGAGCCTTCTCATTTGTTCCTTTGGTATTGAAAATAATTCTAAAACGCAATCTGATACCTAAATCATTGGGTAATGGATGCCAACAGTGACTTTTTTCAGGGAATCTAATCTGTTTCTAACTTGTAATTCAAGGATCCATATTTTAAAATGTCTTCAGAACCAAGCAAGACCTCAGAAGTGACAACATCATCCTGCTTAATTATTCTACATGCCAGCTGCAGAACATCATCCCTTTAAACTTTCTACCTGGTATGCAATATAAATTAACATCACTTCTAAATTCTTGGAAGGTTAATGTTTTTTCCACTAGTTATGGGCATCTAAAAAATACCTGCCAGATGATCATGAAAAGGTATATTCCAGCCACTCTCTCACTTCTAAATTCTTGGAAGGTTAATGTTTTTTCCTCTAGTGATGGGCATCTAAAAAATACCTGCCAGATGATCATGAAAAGGTATACTCCAGCCACTCTCTGAAAGGAAGATTTGGGGTCAAACCATCTGACGTAGGTCCAGCTAGCAGGGGTGAACTGCAGCACAGCTCGTTTGATCTTCCCAGTAGTGGTATGAATGTCCCTGTAAGGAGAGAGAGGCTCCAGTGAAAATCCAAAGAGGAAAGAAAGGGAGAAAGGGGGCGGGGCAGGGAGAGGACAAACATCGAGAGAAAAATGTGCGCTCATGATTCTGTACCAAATGCCAGAACTGAAAGACTCCTTTCTATTTGAGCAGTCTCAGACAAAGGTCTGAGGTGGGGCAGGGGACAGAGGCACACTGGATGGGGAATTTCAGCAAGGACAAGAAGGACCTGCTTATGGTGGTCAAGGTCAGGATATGGTGGAGCTAGAAGAGGTCTTCAATTTACAAACTGGTAAGAAAAGAAGCAGAGGGTCAGTAAAGACAACAACCTGGAATCAGCCCAGTAAGAACTGGAGTGCCAGCAAGGACACCATTGCTTTGTCTCACGAGGGTGTGTTTTGATTAAATGGCATATGTGCTTTAAAGTCTTGAGACCGCCCATGTCATTTCTGTACGCCTTTTTCCTCAAGAGGTGTGAACTGTTTGGGTTGCTGAACATGGTACTAACATTTCTTAGTTTTAACTCTAGAAAGCACTCAATTAAAAATTTCACATGCCAGTCCCTCATTTGAGAGAGAGAAAAAGAAGCTGGCTAATGTAGACTGACCTTATAAACATGAGAATGGCGTAGATTCCAGCCCTCTCAGACTAGTACAGGAGAGCCGAAATCCAAGGCAAATGTCATCTAATACCTGGCAGAGAGTCTTTAGTTCAATAAATATTGACATCAAGAATCTTTATGTCTCAGACATTGTGCTAAGTACAAAAGGCTCAAGTACCAATAAGTCAGGCCTTTTTTTTCTGGAGGGGAAGGGAACAGGGGAGAGTAGAGGAACACCAGGTCCATCCCTCCACCCATCTACCTATCAACAAGGACATACTGGGAAAATGTCATAGCAACAAGATTTGCAGCACAAGAGCAACAAAAACAGAGACTGCCCCAAACTGCCTGTGATAGCAGTTTGAATGTGAGGTCCCCCAAAAGCTCACGCGTGAGGCAATGCAGGAAGGTTCAGAGGAGAAATGATTGGGTTGTAAGAGTCCTAACCCAATCAGTGATTTAATCCCTGATGGGATTAATTGAAGTGGTAGGGTGTGGCTGCAGGAGATTGGAACTGGGGCGTGGCTCTCGGGTATATAATTTGTATCTGGAGAGTGGAGTGTCTCTCTCTCTCTCTCTCTCTCTCTTTCTCTCTCTCTCTCTTTGCTTCTTGATGATGGGAGTTGCTTCTCTCTGCCACACTCTTCTGCCATGATGTCTGCCTCACCTCGAGCTCCAAGGAATGGAGCTGGCCTTCTATGGACTAAGACCTCTGAAACTGTGAGCTCTCAAATAAACCCTTCCTCCTCTATAATTGTGCTGGTTGGGTCATTTAGTCACAGCAGCAGAACAGCTAATAACTGCTATTTTAATAATAAAACTGCCCCAGAACTCTGAAGGATGTATATTTTAAAAAGGGCAAAAATGCATGGAAAGACCTAGAAGATAGAAACAGCAGGATCCAAAAGCACAATATTCAATGTAGTAAAGAGGTTCATTCAATTTAAATTAACCTACATTCATTTATACATTTCATGTTTCATAAGAAAACACGAAGATTTCTTTTGTTTAGTAGTTGAGTTTATATTTTGGGAATTTGGCAAAATGATTCTGGAGGTGAATTTGAAGCATAAATGTTGAAAAGCAGGGGAGCCAGGTGGCTGTGTTTGAGGAATCTGCCTGACACAAATCCAGACTCCACTGTTTCTAGTTGTGTGTCCTTAAGCAAATCACTAAATATGAGCCTCAGTATCGCCATCCTTAGAATGAAGAGAATAACAGTGACAACCCCGGCACTGATGGAGGGCTCAGATGAGATGCTGCTTATAAATCTTGCCTGCAGCAACATCTAGCTCAGTGACTGTATTGTCACATCATTTACTGCCTTTCAATCTTAAAATATCTGGTCAAACTCAGTGGCCAAAGAGAGGACTAACACTAAAACGGACAGGACAACTGGTTAGTCACAAGCAAACATATGAAATCTCCCCTTACACCACATACCAAGATAAATTTGAAAGAGATGTTGTAAATTCCTTTTAATAAAAAAGACAATGATTAAGAAACGAGAAGAAAATATAGGTTAACATTACCTGAATAAAAAGATGAAAAAAATTGTTGCCATTTAAATAAAAACCCATAGTACAATAGGTTATAAAGGGGATAACAAAATGAAAAATAAAGTCATAGTTATGACAAAGCATTAATATCCTTCAACCATAAGAAGCACTAATAAAAGAGAAAACAAAAAAAACTAGAAATCCATTACCCCACAATTTTATGTGGGCTAAAATTGACAAAAGTTTAAAATAAAATTCAAGAAAACAGTGAGTGTAATTACATGTGTTCGTATATATATATATATATATAAATACACATACACAATAGGTTAGAATATAAATTGGTCTATTCTTAAGTATTTATTCATTTAAAAAAGCAGAGATACACACAAAAATACTTCTCAAAATATTCACTCTAGCCTTTACGAAAGCAAAAATCTTAAAACCACCAAGTGGCCATAAAAGGGAACTGGCCAAACACTTCATGTTTATCTGTACGACAGCATATGAAGAATCCCTTTAAAATCATGTTTTAGAAGAATACTGAATGATATGGGAAATGCTCATACTTTGTTATATGAAATAAACAAAATTCTAAATACAATGAAAACGACTACTTTCCTATCACCACCACAGTTCACTTCCTCCTCCTCAATGAACGGTGCCTGCCACAACCAGCAGCACTAAGCAGAATAAAGCAAAGATGGTGGCAGGCACTGCCCTCACAGAGGCACAGAAGAGGGGCATACAACTTAACACTAGAGTCAGGGGCAGCGTCTGGAAGGGATGGCAAGTGAGGTGAGTCAGCAAAGAAAAGGACAAGCAGCCTGGTCCAACGGAATATGGAAGGAGTGTGTTTTGGCCAGAAAGCATCAGGTGCCCAAGAGGGCATGGAGGAGGGTCCTCCCCTCCCAGCCCATCATGAACACTTTGTCCTAAAGACCATGAGAAGCCACCACAGGGACCTGACCTGATGAACCTGACATTCTGCAGTAGTCCAGTCAAGCAATGGTGTGAGAAGGGGTGTCTCCAGGGACCAATTAGGGCAGGGATGGGAGTCAGACTGGAGGCTGAGGCAGAAGGAAGCAGCAGAAATGGATGGTTTAAAGAAACATTTTGAATCAAGAAGGTGTTAGGACCCTCTAAATATATAAGGTGAAAAAGAGAAAATCATAAATGACAGCATATCCTAGACAAATGCTTGAAATCAGGTGTATAATTTTGAGTTTCAACTGCTGACATGGACTTCTATTCCTTGGCATCAAGGATGGCACTGAACATGACTTCTTGTAAAGCACTTAAACATATATAACAACACTGTGACTAACGTCCAAAAAGAAGAGGACTCACTTGAAGCTTGCCCAGTGGTAAGTCCTCATCTCTAAAAACCGGCAAACCACCATGCCCAGCCAGATGCCGCCGCCATTGCACAACAGGATGTCCAGAATGACTTGGTCCCACCAGCACTCGGCAAAATTGGGCAGAAGATGCATGAAGAAAAGCTGAGGAATACAAGAGATGAAGGTTGGGAAAAAAGCCAAAACTGGGATGCCATACAGAATGATATATTTCCTCTTAATAATGCATGTTTCAGAAAAAGTGGTTTTATTTTTTTCTAACAAGTAAGAAAACAACCATAACAAAGTCTGGAACCTGGTTCTTGCTTTTTATATTGCACATGGTTTGCAAACAACATTTATCCAAACAGCTCTCCTTTTTTAAACATTGGGCTTTAAAGACATGACGGTACCTCTTTAAAAATAGATTACCAATGAGTTACCTTGGCTGATGACAGCACAACAGGATCTGAGAAGGGAAAAGGACCAAGTTTTCATAACTGACAACAAAGTACTGGCACAGTTCTCAAAATTAGCAACTTGAGAATTCAAGCTGTGTATTTCAGAAATATTCCATAGGTGTGTAGATACATTAGGGGAAAAATTATAAATGCTGAAATATTAGATCTTGATGACACCATCAGGCATCCAGGACTTCTCACACTAACCAACTCCGCATGATGACAGTCCTTTTTAAGCACCCATGATGTGCATGGTCGTGAGACAAAGTAAGTCACAGCAGCTGATCTCAAGGGGAGGGGCCAGATGTGCATCCAGCTATCCAGAACCACAAAGTGAGGTAGACTGAGGCAAGTGTTACAATGCTGACATTACTGGAATGTGGTGGGGACGCAGCAGATTCACTCTGACTGAGGGCAACTGGGGAAGGTTTCTAGAAGGGAGACATATTGGAGTCACAACATTAGGACATGAATGACTGATTTCAAGAAGTGCAGATGGAGATGAAGATGGTCCACACAGGGGGAGCAGTTAAGGGTGTTTAAAAGGTGAACAAAAGTCTCTCTAGATACTGTTTTGTCCAAAACAAAGGGTGGTTTGGCTGTGTCCACAGCAGCATGCCCTGCTGTGTGAAGGCCCAACCTATGAAGGAAGGTGAGATTACAAAGCCCAGGTCAGAGAGTTCTTTGGAAAGATACATCCAAGTCATTGCAAACCTCTGAGGTAACAGAATCAATACTGCAAAGTTAGGTTTCCACAGAACATTCTGTAAGCTATAAACAATATACACACATGCGATTTTCATCTTGATGTATCTGTCACTGAGAAGCTACAGGACAGCCATTACCTGTGATGGCTTATTGCTACATTCTTACCCTGGTGCGTTCCCAGGTTTCAAGCACAAAGTGAACTGGAACACTGTCCTTTGGACAAGGAAGAGGAAAAACTGCAGAAGTCAGCAGCAGGTTTGCTGGAATAAAACTGCACAGGAGTAATGGTGGAGAACACCTTTAGCATACAGGCTTTCTGGAAGGTACCAGATTCTGGGGCAAGATGGGCCCCAAGAGACTAAGTCTGAGGAGCTGGCAGTCACCTTCATTCATTTACTATGGAACTATGATGCATTTGCCATGTGTAAGGCAAAGTACCTGGGACTGGAAAAATATAGACATGAACCTTGCCCTCTGGAAGCTAAACAGACACCCATCACATGTCTAAATGGAGCACAGCTAGTGGAGGGGCAGGGAAAAATTTCCTTCAGGAGCTGAATCCTGGCAACAGCAGGCTAAGGTGAGGGGAGTGAGGAGTGGTGGGGCTAGGTGAAGGGCTCTGGTGGGGAAGGGCACAAGATCTTTGAAATGGAGGAACACAGAGGTTGGGGGAGAGAGGCTCAGGGGCTGGGCTAGGAGGCAGCAGTCAGGTCCCCTCCTGGTCTCTCTGGCTGGCTCAGAAGTCTAGATTCTGTTTTAAGAGCAATGGACAAACAATAAAGAGATCTGAGGAAGAAGGGTCATGGTCTGGTTGGAGCCTAAAACGACTTCTTTGGCAATAAGTAGCGTGAAGACAAGCACTTCAGACAAGAGATGATGGTGGATCAGACAGGAGCGAGAGCAGAGGGATGAAAAAACTCCTCTGCACTGTAGAAATGTTTATAGAGTCTCAGGACCTGAGCACCACAGGACACTGGAGAGCGGGGAAAAGAAGGGATAGAAATCTAGAGAGTCAGTGAGGGGGACAAGGAAGCTGGGAAGGCCAGCTGCCTTAGGCTAGGCAGCTGGATTAGGAGGATGCCTGGATTCTGATGCAGAACATGGTGCAAGGACAGGAACATGGTTGTGGAATGCAATCCTGGCTCAATCAAGGAAGCGAGGCTCAGAACTCCGGAGGATCCCTTGTCTGTACAATGAGAGTGGACAGATACCCACTGACATTCCCCGTCCATCCTGAGGATTCATGGTGACATATAAGGTGTTGGGCTCTGTCATGAATGATTTGAACTATGTCCTCTGAAAATCCCTACACTTGAAGGCCTAAGGGCCAACTCCTCAGAAGGTGAACTTATCTGGGAATGAAAGTGTTGCTGATGTAGTTAAGATAAGGTTGAACTGGAGTGGATTGAGCCCCCAATCCATTGTGACCGGTGTCCTTAAAGAAAGAACAAGAAGGAAGGCTGAGAGACACAGAGGGGGAATGCCAGCTGACCATGAAGGCAGGGTGCATCCACAAGTAAAGGAATGTAAAAGATGGACAGCAAACTGCAAGAGGGTGAGAGGCCTCGGAAGATTCTCCACAACAGTCTTTGGAAGAAACCAACTCTGCCCTACCTTGATCTCAGACTTCCAAGTCTCCACAACCATGGGAGGCATAGTAATAGAAGCCATATCTACCTGGCACTCTTCTCTAAGTTGGGGTTGGGACAATGAGAGGCACTGAGCAATACACTATGCACGTGGTCAAATTCTGTTCTCTGGGAATGATGAACAGTAATATAAAACTAAACAATAATGAATTAGTTCCCCAAATTTTACTAGTAGTTTTTAAAGAATATGTCACTTTCATTAATTAAATGAGACAAATTTTTGGTCATTGAGTTATCGCAGTCTATTGGGTAATCATTTTTTAGCTCTAAAACCCTTTTGATTGCCCTTGTAATTCCTGAACACCTATTCATCTCAGACTGGAAAATAGTGAGTGCATTACCAAGCCTATTTACTTCTAAGCAGATTTCCCTCATTACCATTCATGTGTCTCATTGAGAATTTTGCTTTATTCTTTTGCTTGATTTCATTTGTTTCTCTTAAGACTGGTGGAATAGAACACACATTTCATGAAGTAAACAAGGAGGCTTTTGTTTAGCTCTTTTTTTTTTTTTGGTACTGAGGATTGAACCCAGGGGCACTCCACCACTGAGCCCTATTTTGTATTTTATTTAGAGAAAAGGTCTCACTGAGTTGCTTAGGGCCTCGCTAAGTTGCTGAGGCTGGCTTTGAACTCTCGATCCTCCTGCCTCAGCCTCCCAAGTGCTCCGATTACAGGTGTACACCACTGTGCCCAGCTAGTTCTTGTTTTTTTAAAACAAAGATATAAAATAGTCTCATGGGATGGTGTAAACATAGTTTCTCACCGTGGGGGCTGGAGAATGGATTGACTGCTACTTGACAACCTTTTTCTTCCTACACATGAAGTGTGCACAATGTTCAGTCTTGGGACCCCCCCTCCCACTTCTTACCTCAGTCAGCTCCCAGGTAATACTGATTGTCCAGCAGAGACCATAACTTCGGATCAACAAGGCCTTCATGGCCCAACCCCAGAAATGCCCGAATGCAAATATATCAAAATGGCTGACAATCCTCTCCCAGGTGATCACGTGGCAATTCACAGCATACTCCTGTTGAATATAAAGGGAAACAATCAATGGAACTCCAGAATCTATGGGCTTTCTAGGTTCAGACAGTGAATAAGAACTGCTCCTGAAAAATAATGTATGTCCTCATCCATTAACAGAAAAGTTTAAATAACAAGATTCTTAGAGTAAATGGACAAGTCCGAGAGTTTAAGTGAGACTTGCTTTACTCTGAATTGAAAATGCTGAGTTATAATGGGAAGCAAAATAATTTTACAAAGGCTTAACATATCTTAAAAAAGTAGCTTCACACAGATCACGCCATTTGAACACAGAGCAACGAAGTTAAAGCCAGTAATGGAAATATTAGTGGAAGAATCCCAATAGATTTCGAAACTTAAAAACACATTTCTAAAGGTTATGGATTGAAGAAATCATAATAATTTTGTTTTAAAAAATTGAGTACCACTGATAATAAAATACTACATATCAAAACTGAAAGGATAGAGTTAGGTGGGATACTGAGGAAACTGTAAAGCCATTAAATGTTTATATTGGTAAAGAAGAGCTGACTCACCAAACTTCAGAAATGGGAAGAAGACAGAATAAACACAACCCAAAACTATCAGACACTGCATAATTTAAATACTAAAAAATTTTTACACTTTTACGAATTTTGGTTCCATTTCAGCATCTTTTTGTTTTGAACATATTATATATTTATGACAACTATAGGACAAAATAACATTTCCTGGGAATGTATTTCATACCCTTTCTTCCCCAAATTGTTCTGATAGAAAGTAGTAAAAGCTATTATACATCACCTATTCCCAGTCATATGGAAAAATTACTATTAACTATTGTTATGATTTCAGGACTAGGTATTCCCCGAAGCTCATTTGTGAGACAATGCAAGAAAGTTTAGAGATGAAATGATAGGGTTATGAGAGCCTTAACCTGATCAATGCACTAATCCACTGATGGGGATTAACTGGGTGGCAACTGTAGGCAGGTAGGGTGCAGCTGGAGTGGGTGCGTCACTGGAAGTGTGCCTTTGGGGTTTATGTTTTTTGTCCATGGTGAGGTGAGATCTTTCTGTGCTTCCTGGTGGCTACATTCTGAGCTGCTGTTCTCCACCACACTCTTAGGCTATGATGTGCTAACTCACCTTGGGCCCAGAGCAATGGAGTCAGCCTTCTGTGGACTGAGACCTCAGAAACTGTGAGCCCCAAGTAAACTTTTCCTCTTCTAAAATTGTTCTTGTTAGGTCTTTTGGTCATAGCAGTGAAAAAACTGACTAAAACAACTATAATGTCCTCAAATTCTAGAAATGACACTTTCTGAGAAATCAAAGCAGCAGCTCAGTGCTTTCTAACACCCACTGCATCTAATTTCTTCTCAGGTAAAGTACATTTTGATTTGCAAAGCTGAAAGGACTCTCTTATGCATTACATCTGGAACATCCCTCAAAACCTCATGTGTTTGAGGCTTGGTCCCCTGTGTAGCAATGTGCAGAGGTGAGGCTCTTGGCAAGGGATCATGAGCACCCTGACCTCATCAATGGATTAATCCACTGATAGGTCTGTAGCTGATGGCATTACTGGGAGGTGGTAGAAACTGTAGGAGGTGGGGCCTAGTTAGAGGAAGTAGGTCACTGGGGGTGTGCCCTGGAAGTTATTTCTGCTCCCTGGTCCCTTCTTTCCTTTCTCTCTGCTGTGACCTTCCACCATGATGTTTCTGCCTTGCTACAAGCCTAAAAGTAAACCTCTGAAACTATGAGCCAAAATAAACCTTTCCTTCATTTGTTTTTTTCGGGTATTTTGTCACAGACTTCTCTTTTCAATCTACTTTTTGAAAAGCAGTAAGATGGAATACGGAATCCGGTATATGGTGTGGAAGTGGGGAATCTGAAGAAAGGAGGATAAAACCCCCAACTGCTCTGAGATGAAAGTCTCTCCCTAAATGCTGGAACGGCAAGTTCTCGTCACAGGGAATTCCAGGCTGACAGAACCATGTTGGGGCTGATGCAGGTTATATATTAGGGTAAGGAGAGTGACAAGTTCCCTCCATTCACAAATTCTGCAGCCTCCTTATCCTCTATTTACTTTGGAACAGGTTGCTTAGGGAAAGGTAAAGGAGGGGGAGGTCTGCTTTCAGGTTTCTCTTAAAGTAATCATAGATTGGAGATGGCTTTCTCCAAAGAGAAATATAGGGCAATTAAAATATAGGGCATTTAAAAAAATTACAAAGAGTCAAGTGCATATATTAGTATTAGAATTATTAATGAGCTGATTTGCCAATTAACTACCTTCAGAAGACCCCCGAGGGTCCTGCTCCCAGAAAGGCCCCAAGACATTGCAGTTTATAGTTGTGCCTTGGAATGGTAAGGCTTGGGTTGGTTCTGATACCCAAGGGTACAAAAATTCAAGGATGCTCGTTTCTCATGTAAAATGGTGCAATATTTGCATATAATCTGCACAGATCTTCTTGTATTTTTAAATCATCTGTAAATTATGACAAGTACCTAAAATGATATAAATGCCATCTAAATAGTTGTCACACTGTGCTGCTTAGGAAATAATGTCAAAGAGCAATAATTTTCTCTGAATACTTCTGATCTGCAGTTGGTTGAACCCATGGATGCTGACCCACTGACACGGAAGCCTGGCTGTAGGGCTGCAGGAGCCTCGCACAGGTACAAGCATGACAGTCAGGATGAACAGGCTCTGAGGGCAGTCTGGAGCCAGGGCCTGGAAAGGGACCAACTGCCCAGGTGTGCATGTGATGAAAGACAAATTGTGCTTACCTCCCAACCCATCTCAGGATGATCTTGGTGACTCCTCCCTCCCTTGCTTGCCCAACAGATAACCAAATACCAAGTCCCATTCATTTTACCTTTTCAACTTTTTCTTTTCTCCATCTATCTCATTGCCACTAATATTTCTTACTTAGACTTCTTCAATAGTTTTCTAAATTTGTGAAATGTTTCAAGTATACAAAACGTGTGTGTGTGTGTATATAATATATAATAAGTACCTGGGTCCCCGCCTCCACCAACTTTTATGCACCTCCAGCTTAAGGCTAGAAAGATGCTTAACTGGTCACCCTGCATCCACTTGTGCTTCCTGTAGTCAGTTCTTTTTTTTTTTTTTTTGGAACCAGGGATTGAACTCAGGGACACTCGGCACTCGGCCACTGAGCCACATTCCCAGCCCTATTTTGTATTTTATTTAGAGACAGGGTCTCACTGAGTTGCTTAGGGCCTTGCTAAGTTGCTGAGGCTGGCTTTGAACTCAAGATCCTCCTGACTCAGCCTCCCAAGTCGCTTGGATTACAGGCGTGTGCCACCACGCCCAGCTCTGTAGTTAGTTCTTTACAAACAAAATGATCTTGAGTTGGGCATAGTAGCACACACCTGTAATCCCAGCTGCTTGGGAGACTGAGGCAGGAGGATCACAAGTTCCAGGCCAGGCTCAGCAAAGTAAG
>JAJEJO010000571.1:333334-418576 GCA_020662805.1 Glaucomys volans | reverse complement strand
AAAAAAAAAAAAAGGTAAAGAGGAACTTACTGATTGAAAGGATTTAAGAGACACATCAAACTCACAGTATGGACCTTATCAAGGTTCTACTTTGAATAAATCAGTTGTAAAATACATTTATATCTGGAAACTGGGGAAATGTGAACACTGAATGCAGTATATTGACTGCAAAGTACTTATGTTAAAAAAAAAAAAAAAAAGAGTCCATGTATTCTCAATTTAATATCTGAGAACTGTTTCAAAATAATCCAGGATGGGGGAATGAAACAAGATTGGGCAATGTTGAAGCTGGATGATGGGAACATGGGGATTGAAGATTCTCTTTACTCTTCTACATATTTAAAAATATGTAGATAAAAATTTGAAAAATCATCAATACTGTCTTAGGGTTCAACAGAAAACAGTTATTCCCTTAAATGTGCCCACTTGTAGACTCTGAGCTCCAAGGGACAGGGAACTTGCCCACCTGCCCCCCCACCCCCACCCAGCCACCACCACCACCACCACCACCACTCTAACCAGCACGGTGCCAGCAAGCAGGAAAGCTTGGTTAATGCCAACTAAACAGAAGCCTGCTGCTGCAGACAGACTGATTTATAAATGAGTTCTGCCCTCAAAGCTTGTCTCAAGTTTAGAACACATATTTAATAAAAATCAGTGTTTTATTTTGGTGCTGGGAATTGAACTCAGAGCCTCATGCATGGTAAGCATATGTTCAACCACTGAGCTACACCTCCAGACCAGAATCAATATTCTAAAAAGCAGTAAACTGTCCAGGCAATTAGATAAGAAACTGCCTCTGATACAATTTCAATGATCCCTCAGCTCCAATTTATAAGAGAAATTATAAGGGAAAAAAGGAGTCTGGGTTTCAATGAGCCAGAGTCTACCAAGATCAGGAATGGGTGGCAGGGTAAAGGAATGGGAGAAGAAATGAACCTGGAGAACACTGGTCACACATAAAGGAATTTTGCTCCACAAATCCAATGAGGTCAGAGGCATTTCTCTCCTATCACCAATAAACAGGTCCTTAAAATTGTGAAAGATGACTTTAAGGAAGTAGAAAGTAATGAGTAATAAAGAAGATGAGGCCACTCCAGCATCAGCCAGAACTGCAAACAGCTTCAGCCTTGCTTGGCTTGGCAAAAGAGAATTAGCCAATATGGGACAACTAGGTTTTAAAGCCACTTGCAGCTATTTTGGAGCTATAGTCGTGACATTCAGATGTCCCCGTGAAGTCAAATTCCTAAGGAAGCTAGATGTCAAGAGCATTATTCAATTGAAACTCCTTCTACCAGTTCTGAGAGCTGGATCAGCAGACACCAGGACCATGGCCTACCTGTCAATCTGCTTTGTAATGGGACCACTTTTGCTCAAAAACCAAAAACCATTGTTTGGGAAAGTACTGTATCTGATAAATCATTCTCCCAATTTCTATTTCCTAAGGCTTCTGTGAACAAAAAGACTTGCTATAATAAACAATCCATAATCAGTAACTGTTATTATCCTTACTATTACCATCTATAACCATCATTTTCATTCATGTTATAGTTTGGATCTGGAACATCCCTCAAAGTCTTTGGTTAAAGGCATGGTCCCCAGCTTGCACTCTGGAAGGTGGTTGAACCTTTAAGAGATGGGGCCTTATGGGATATTTTAGGTCGCTGGAGCCAAGTCCTAAAAGAGGAATGTGGGATGCCAGTCTTCTTATGTTTCCCAGTTGCAAGTGGTGAGCACCTTCCTCTGCACCCATATGTCCTGCCACAATGTGCTGCTGCCTTACCACAGGCCTAAGCAACAAGGCCAACGGTCCAAAACTGAAGGCTCCAAAACCAGGTGGCAAAATAAACCTGTCTTCTTTTTAAATTGATTATCTTAGGTAACTTATTACAGTAATGGAAGGCTGACTAACACAACCATCATCATTACAAGCTACTAAGTTTTGCCATTCTTTTCCTTAAGTAAGAAAACCCCAAATGGACTTCTCTTATAATTTCTGCATTCTTATTTTTGCTTTACTTGCGCCTTTTAAAGAAGTTTAAAGATAAAAATTTAGAAATGTTCTTTCAAGAAGACTCTTACGCCAACCCTGGTGGAATGATTACTGCTTAGACCTTTTATTAAGTCCCTCATATTACTTCCTATTTCTCAAAGTCATCATGTCCATGATCCATGTGCGAGTTCTCTCTCCTAAGCACCACCAGGTTTTAGGCATTGGAAAAAAAAAAGAGAGAGAGAGAAAGGAAAAAAAAGCACCAAATATTAGGCATTGGAAAGAAAAAAGAACACCTTTTTTGAGAGGAACCATGCAGTATAAAATAATGGGATATTGATTTTGGTCTTTTTCCCTGGTTCCTGGCTTAGAGTTCTTTTTAAAAACCCTTATAATTTTCTGAGCAATAGCGCTGCTAGGTGCCTCTTTTGCTTGGTCTTTGACCTGAGTTCCTGACACAGGGCTCCTAATCCCTTGGAATTTCCTAGGTAACAGGAGTATTTTTGTTCTTATTGGTCAACTTCTAGTGGGCTCCAGAATGGGGACTGGGCACCAGAAAGACCAAGCCACAGTCAAAGGCTTAAAGCTTGCAGCTCCACCCCTCATTTTCTGGGAGAGAGCTGGAGATGTTAATAATCGAAGCTTAAGTCCCTGAACTGTGGGGTCTGGGGAGCTTCCAGGTGGTGAACACAGCCACGTGCTGGGAGTGGCACACCCCAATCCAGGGCAACAGAAGCTCCTGCACGCAGACCCTTCCAGGCCTCGTCCTGTGTACCTCTTCATGTGGCTGTTCATCTACATTCTCTCACATCCTTTATAGTAAACCATGTAACTGTTTCCCTTAGTTCTGTGATCCGTCATAATAAATTAGTATTGGGGCAACCCCCTTCTTGTGGCTGCTGGTCAGAAGCACAGGTGACCCTGGAGGGTTTCAATTTGCATCTGAAATGTAGCTAAGTACATAGGACTGAACCCTTAACTTGTGGGAACTGACACTAATTCTAGGCTGTGTCAGAATAGAACTGAACTGTAAATCCCCCAGCTGGTGTCAGGAGAATTGACTGGAGTGGGACAAACTCGCATATCTGGTTAGAGAAGTGTTCACCATGAGTGTAGAGAAAAAAGCAGTTGATTTTTCCCATACACATAATCTTTTCAGTAAAAGTCAAAATACAGCATAGCCAAGAAAAGATTTGTGTGTGTGGTTTAATAAAAATAACAAATGAAGTGGCCTAAATCATGACAATGGCCCCTTTGTGGCCAGCAGGTGGAAGGATCTTTGCACTGAAGCTGAGGGGGTGAGAGCAGAGAGCTGAGGATGACCTTGACGGGAAGAGCAGCTGCCTGAGGGCCTATGCACCTGAGGCTGGTACAGGCCTGGGGTGGGGTCTCAGGAATAAAGTAACTTGTTTAGTTAACACCAACTTTCCAAAATAAGTATGACTATCCTATCTTCACCTTATAAAAAGGGGAACAGGTTGACAAACACTTTGCCCAAAGTCCCATGGTAGACAAGTGACAGAGAGTGACAGACAGAACAAGGCTTTATACTCTTCCTAGCATACACCTTTGCTTCATGGGAGGATTTCATTCCCCTGGACTGAATCACTTCAGAAAACCATGCAACTCAGTGGCCTGCCCAGAGTCCTGGTTTTTAGCTATCTACTCTGGAAACATGGAGAAGGAACAATTTGAAACGTGAAGTCTACTATCTCCCATCCCTAAGACTCTACCAACTTCTCTACTGGGTTACTGAAGAGTACATACCATGACATCCGCTTCCCTGGTGGCGTATCGAAGATTTGGATCTAGCCAATACATTAGGGATTTGACCTGCTCGAAATTCAGGAATAGGAGGAATACCAGGAACAAGAAGTAGAGTACGCTGAGTCCTGACAGAAACAGAAAGAGGTTCAAGTTTAGGAGAGATACAAATACACATTTGACTTGAATAACTGTTTTCCAAAACCTGCACTAACACTGTGACACAGACTGCCGAGATTCCTATCACAGTCTGGCACGCTCTTTGACGAGGGAGTCTGATACACAGTCCGAATTCAAATTAAGAGAGATCAATAAGACTTTCTCTGAGAAAATGATGTTTAAGCTGAGCTGTGAAGGACTGGCTGCCAGAGGGTATGTGGGGAGAGCGTGGGGGAGTGTGTGTGATGTTTAGGTAGAGCAAAGGACAGGTAGGTCCCTGGAGAGAGATGTCAGGGACCAACATGTGGCTGAGGGGCTGGCAGGGAAGGAACGGCAAGCAGCACTAAAGGGAAGGCAGGGCTGAGGCCATGCCAAGGATTTCTGATTTTTCTCTTCAGGAAAACAGGAAGAAATAAGATATTTTTGGTAATATTTTCTGAAGCAATTGAGTGGGCAGCAGGTGGACCAGGCTTAAGTAGACATCCCCAACCTGGAGCCCACTTTTGTATTCCAGGTTTGAGGTATGAGGAGGCCCAGGGTTACTTCTCTGAGACTTGTCCTCCATTTGAGTCCTTGCAGGCATTACCTTACTGTCACATCACAGCCTGACTGCCATCCCAATTACCCCACCATGTCGCTTAAAAGAGAAAGCCAGTAATATATTTTAAGAAGGCAAAAGCCTGTGTATTATATTACATTTCAAAAAGAATTGAAAACCAACCACTGGGATACTGTCTTTTTTTTTCTATTGAATGCATTAGAATTAAAATGTTAAAGTAGGGCAGCTGGACACTGTGATACAACAAATGACCTTGGGTCACAATGCCCATCCAAATGGGGCTCAGCAATAATCCCCAATGAGCCGTTCCAGAGAGTGTTTGATGCTGGCATGGAATCTACCTAGGCACAGCAGCACCAGGCCACCCGACAGGCCCTCTAGTCCTCAGGGAGCTTGCAGAGGCCACTGAGGAGCAGGGTGACACAGATGCATACGTCCCAGGGCCCAAGGAACATACATTTTTAGGCACATTGGTTTAAGAGCTGCCTTAGGTATATACTTATGTACCAGACAGTTTTATAAATTTTCACCTTAAATGACCCCCCCACTGCACCTTTAAAATCATCATCCTTTTGAAATAATTATTTTAAGACAGGAAGCAATCATCTGTGGTACAGGGGTTCCTAAAATTAACTTCTTGGTTGGACTTTGAGTTCTGTGAATCCCCCAATACTGCTAAGCAAAATTGGGTATACATGAATTCATGTGTGTATTGGAGAAAGGTCAATGATCTCATCAGATTTTCAAAGGGCCCAATGTTCCAGAAAAGTTCATTACTTGAAATGATTCATTTAAAACAGGGAAAACAAAACAAAATAAAACAAAACCCTCAGATGTGCCCAACTAGATGAAAATAACTTATAACTTAAAGCAGTAATATTAAGTCCACAGAATATAAGTAAGCTACAGCCAGGACTAACTTGCTTTTTTATCTATCTATCTATCTATCTATCTATCTATCTATCTATCTATCTATCTATCTATTTATCGGTACCAGGGATCGAACCCAGGGGCACTTAATCTTGCTAAGTTGTTGAGGCTCGTTGTGAACTTGTGATCCTCCTGCCTTAGCCTCCCAAATAGCTGGGATTACAGGCGTGTTCCACTGCACCCAGCTCAGGATTGGCTTTTTTTAAATGTAAATATAGTCATGTCACTCCTCTGGGAAAAGCCTCTTTAGATTTCCCAGTGTCCTTTGCCCCCATACTCCATATGCTGGCCCACAAGCTCTGGATGCATCTGTCTGTACCCTACCTTGTGATCTCTCTTCTCTCCCTGGACCTGGAACACACCACCTTTCTAGCTAAGGGGCTATTTTGGCAGTCTTTCTCTTTGCCTGGAATGCCTCCCAACCTCAGACCTCTGCAGAGTTAGATCCCTCTTTACATCCAAGTCTCAGATTAAGTATCACTCCTTCAGGCCTCCCCTCAGAGCTCAAGCTGAGGAGCCCACCCACTCATTGTCACCTCACCTGAGATTAACTAACTTCCTGACACTGGTGACTGCTGATCGTGATTACTGATTTAATAGTTCATTCATTATAGCTGCTCTCCTCCCCTGATGGCATGATGGCTCCCCAGGGCAGGCTCCTGACTGACTGGTCCTCCTCAGTGGCCCAGGGCCAGAACAGTACCTATCACAAAGCTACACTTCATGAACAAGTTCAGTGAAAGGTTTGCCATTAAATTTAGAGATGAAGAATTACCTATGATCTCTGAAGGTGTAAGAAAAAAACAACCTTTAGCAGTTTTCAGAGTGCTTTTGTATTTTTTATACAAATTACATTTTCTAAACCAAAAAAAAAAAAAAGTTATTTGATGTTTTATTTAGGCAACATCGAAGTCCAATGCCCTAAGTTTTGAAGCTTTATTTTAAATCCGCTCAGGTGATTTGACTTTTTGAACCACAAAATCAAGTAAATTAAGATACCCAATATTTAAATGCTAATCAATAAGCTTTAGTTCAAATCAGGGCTCTTAGTCAGAACACTCCTCCCTTTTTATCTTCTTTCCCACTAATAGCATCAAAGACGTTGAACTGTCATGCAGACAAAACAAATGTGCTGACTAGCTTCAGCCTGCACTATACCAGGGGCAAAGCAAAGATGCTCGTGGAAAACAAGCCATGTTCGCTTCAGTCAATTCCCGGGCACATTAAGAGACAGCAGCACCAGGAGGGGGCACGTGGAGGGGAAGCAGCTCACCTGTGCAAGAAGCTAAGCCACGGCCAGTGCTTTATACTACGTCAAAGAAGTTTAAGAAAAAAATTGTACGGGAACACCAAAAAAGTAAATATCTATCATAAAGTTTTAACTGTAGAATGGTTAAGTCAAATTTCTATAATGATACATGAAAAAAAATTTTTTTTAAGTAGAATCTATTTTTACATCTATTAACAGAACTCACCAAAAACCATTCGCCACAAGGCTGGATGAGGTCGGGTAAATGGACCTGCAGAAAGAAGACATGAAGTTAGGGTGAAGTGGTTTAAAACAGGAGAAGAAAACTAAAGAAAGTGTTGTGTTCTACATATTGGTAATAAAAAAGCTCTCTACTATTTTATTTTTTTTTCTTTCCCTACCCACATAAACACTATAAGGTTAAAGTCTAGGTTGAAATGTTTCGCCCACGATTCACCCATTGCCATGGTCGTCCCAGGCACCAATCATAACAGAGATTTTTAAGCTTTGTCCTTTAGAAGTGGGAACATCATTTCCTGAGAAATGATGTTGTCACACTAAAGAGCTCACCAGGCTGGCATTTGAGTGTGTGTAATACATGCTGTACCTTCACAAGGGAGATCTCCCAAACTGCCCCGGAGCCAGGGACAGAGGTTCAGGACGAGCCCAGTTGTGTATGTGCACATATGTGCACGCTCACACACATGACAGTGTATAAGAGAGAGTGGGTAAGTGTGTGAGGGAGAATGAAAATGAGAGAAGAAACACTGTGCTTTGAAAACAAACCGGTGAGCACTGGAAAATGCCAGCACAGGGGCTTTTGATGAGCCCTGTGGCACCAACACACCTCTAACATGGCAACCCAGTTCAGTTGCAGATTCCACACTGCGAAACAAGCTTCACGGGACAAAGCAGCCTTACTCAAACGATACACCAACACTTTCTCTTATTGAAGATGGAGGAGGGGAGGGAGAGAAAGAAGGAAAGCCAGCTAGCTAGTCGGGTGGGCCCTGACCTACTAAATCAATTCACTACTGCTCCAGAGGGCACTGTCTGGGGGCCCCATACCTTTTGAACAGCCTTCCTACACTTGGGAGAATTGCCAATGTTATGAATCCCACATGCCCAGGGAGACACCAGAGCTTGTTTTCTAGACTTCTATAGTGAGGGCTGGTCTTTGGTTGCACCTGGGCTTGACCTGGCCTCAGCAGCCAGTGATCATATGGGTATGTGAAGAGCTCTCCTCTCATCTCCAAGCCTGGTAAGCAGGGACATTAGCAGGACTGTGCAAACTCCACGTGGGATACCCTGGGGGCCCTGGCAGTGACAGTTTCATTAGAGTCTATTGCAGAAATGATAGTGGGGCAGAGTTTAGTTAAAGCTGACTGAGCTTTTCCCCTTAGAACATTTTCTGGGTGCAGTGCCCGTTCCTAGAAGTTTGTCCCGGGGCCTGGTTTCTAAGCACTCCTAGCATTGCGAACTGTCCATATTCTTTAACTGGTTCTTCAATGAGCAGAGTCAGCATCTTTGCTTGCAATCACGAATCTTGTCTAAGGCAAACATTACATTGTTATTTTTATTCTGGAATTTCTTCTAAAATCACCTATGAAGATGGAAGGGAAGGAGGGAGAAGTAGTTCAATTTTGTTTCAATGCAATTCAATGAAATCTTAAAAAGGTTATATTGAAACATAATTGATCTTCCCTTTGAGAAATCAAGTTCATGTTATTAAAATCAGTACAAATATCCCCCACCATCCTTATCTATTCAGTTCCTGAGTTTAAACAGGGACAACTCAGAGGGTGAGTGGGTTCATGACAGACTCTACTTTATCCAGATGTGCTTGGTTCTTGGATTTTGGTTGGCAGTAAGTGAGCACTTGGAGGGTCAGGGATTCACTGAATGAGTGTCTCCAAATCAATTCCATTTCTCAGTTCTGGGGGTGAGGGCTCAAAATAAAAAGGAATACCCACATTCCTTTCCAATCAGTGCTTCTTTCTCAGAAAATCATAGGAAAGCATATAAACCAGAATCCCCTTCCAGATAATATAACACGGTTGCTTTTCATCAGAAATCATTAGGAAAATGGTGGCTAAAATTGCCCTCCTCTAAGCAATTTTCTCTTCCAAATGCTCTTCCTCAATGATGTTGGCTGATGACTCTTGACTTGTTTTTATATTATGGTGGCTGCCTGGCTTGCAAATATTACTTCCTCAATACCATTAAATTGACCTTCTTGATGTAATGTGGGGACCCCAGCTTTCTCTATGTTATAATAATATAGAATAAGATCCAACTCAAAATTGTAGGACCTGTTATTTGGCTTGCACCAGGAGTCCATGACCAATCAACACTTAAAATCATAAAAATGGTGTCATTCTCAAGGGCCCTCATAGTGATAATAGTCAGCAGTGTTTTTGTGACTATGCTCCAAGCACCAGGCCAGGCTGTGGGAGGAGACATTCCCCTCAAGTGATCTCCCAGTTGTCCTGACGACTGGGTGATGAGGGTGCCACCATCACTCCTGCTGTGCAGATAAGGCCACTGTGGCAAAACTTGCCCAAGGTCACCAAGCTCATGGGTTTCCACCCCGGCTGCCAGATTCTACCCTGTCAGCAGGCTGAGTGGTGAGGAGTGGTGAGGAGTACCTGTTTGCCTCTAGGAACTCCACAGCACAGGGGGAGGGGGAGCAGGAGTCAAGGGTACGAGCCAGAAAGGTTTCAGGGCCAGGAGTACAAGGGAGAGAAAGGAGAGCAGGAGACTCTGAGCTGGATTCCCTGGAGGAAAGGGGGCAGGGAGGGCTTAACATGTCTTTGCTTTAGCAATCTGAAATCCACACATGGTATCAGGGAGAGTGGGGAGAACCAGGGAAAGGACAGGGATGCCTCTAGACATGTAAGCCCGGGGCTGCCCTGACTAGACAGGTGGGAATTACTAGGGACTTTTGCTTCCAAAGGGTAACAAAGGCCTTTAGATATAACAATATCAAAAACCCAGTCCAGGCTTTATTTCAGTCATTGAATCTGCCTCCCCTAAAGTTGTGAGGCTTGTCATAATTGCCTACTGCTTTTAAAAGCACAGAAGTTTTTAAAGTGGTAAAAATTTTTATTCCTACTATATACCGCTTTATTAGTAATACCAGTATCATCTTTACCACCAAATAAATACAGTAATAGCACTTAAGAAGTCCAGGATGAGGCTGGCTGGTCTTCTATATTATGAACCCTGATACCTATGCTCAGTAGGTCACCCACACTGGATAGCTCAGTCAAGTCACCTCTGAAGATCCTAAGAGTGCAGGGGAAATACACAGGAGCGGCCTAGCATTCCACAGCATTTGCCTGCCCACGCGGGTCAGTATCCCTAGCTCATCCTGAGAACACTGACTTTTATCTTAGTGCCTCTCCCACAAACCTGGCTTCCTGACAGACTTTCCTCAGTGGTCTTGTAAAGGCTGAAGTTTTCCTTTCTTCCCTCTGACTGTTGTTATGGTTTTGAAATTATTAGGAGGTGTCCACCTCATGATGGGCTTTCAACGGGGATTTTGTGCTTTCTTTCTGACTTAACCAAAGATTTGTGCAAAAGTGAGAACCTTTAGTTAGGTTGCTCATTTTCTCAATTGTGCAGGAGAAATGGGGAAGGCTTTTTAGGGCAATGATACAGAAACAAATTTTCTTCTGGATTGTAGTTTTTACAACTTAAAAACTACATGTTTTGTTTTATCAACCTCTCTATTTAGAATATGTAATTTCCAATCAGATATTAAAGGCAAGCTTCACATCAAAATAAACCAAAGCCAAATGTCTTTGTCATAAGAAAAGCTAGCATTTAAAATTCTAGCTCACAAACTATAAAACAGGATCATTCCTTGACTTACCAGAAACAGTTATAGCTATGAACAATTAAGTTCAAAGGACTGCACCTTAGGAAAGTTTAATTCTTTTAATGAAAATCAGAAGTTGCCTATCCAACAGTGACGCATAAATATCCTCAGGCCAGAGGCCCCCTGGCAAGTCCTCTTAATCTGCTTCTTCTCTTGATGATTATTATTTTAAAGTTTAAATTCTTTTAGGAAAACCTGGGATAAAATGATCTTTAAGCAAATTTCAAACCTAAGAATCATTTAAAAGAAAAGTATTGAAGCAAGAGACAGAATGGGTGAGAGAGGAATTTTTTTATTTTTAAATTAAAAGACAGCAAATCTTCTGGATCACTTTTAAACTGTCAAGATGTGGTTAGCATGATCTCAGCTTAAAGAAGTCAAATAAGGCAGAGAAAACAGAATGACAAACTCAGGACAATCAGGAAATACTAGTATTTAATTCTCCTCAAGATGTCATTCAGAAGTTTTGAATGGTATTTCTCTTGCAGACAAGAAGAGGCTACTTCCGTGACCTTCCACCCTAGAGAATTCATTTCCTAATTCAACATATATTTCCTGAGAAATGCCTGTGGGTCAGGCACTATGGGTACAGATGAGGCTGGCTGGTTTGGGTTAGCAAGGACAACTGGTCCCAGGGAACTCTTGGAAGCTGGAAGAGCACACCAGGTCACCAGCTGAAAGAAATCTCAGGGCTGACATGGACTCAAATGGGCTTATAAGTTTCACTCCAGTGACAAGGGGGTATGGTTAAAATTACATTTGCACTTGAGGGTCATTTTCTATAATGGGATAGAGATAGCATTTAATTTTTTCAAGAGCCAAAGGAAGATAAACGAGAATGGGGGGGGGGAGATGGCAGGAGAAAGAAGCATGAGGTAGACACCTCCACTCCCCTCAAGGGCATTTCCTGCTAGTCTTCTTATAGCAATAGGAAGGAACCCTGAAGTCTAGGCCTACCATGCACACTGCTGATAGCCTAATGAAATTTTAAGTGCCCACTCCTATTTAACTCAGGGGTGAATTCTAAGCCAAGGGAGGCAATATTGGGCCTTTGCTATTTTTCAGGCAATAAGTATCTATTGAACACATACTTTTCAGGGTTCTAAAATTCCTGTCCTCAGGACTGGCTGGAGAAGAGGCATGTGACCCAATCCTAGTCCAAGAGATGTATTAACAAGTGTGGTAGCAGGCTTCTAGAAAGGTGTCTTCTCTACTAAATAAAAGATTCCCAAGAGGAGTTCATGTCTTCTTCTGCTGGACACTGCTCACTGCTATATGTCCAGCTTGACAACAGTAGAGCAAAGAGGCCCAGGCTATGGCCACCATGTTGATGGCAGAAAAGAAAGAAGTGAAAACCCTGGGTCTTCACATGCCACTAAGCTGCTCAATGAGCCAGGCCTGGAGTCACCCTATCTTAGAATGTCTTGTTATGTAAGAAAGTAAACATTTTTCTTATTGCTTAAGGCCTTGTCAATGGGCTATCACTTGAAGCCAAAAGTATCCTGACTGCTATAAAACCCTATGGAGAAAGTCAAAGGCTTTCTTTACTATTTAGACTCTACAAAGAGAATCTCAGAGCTCCCTTCCTGTGGAAGTTGACCAGTTCTACATAGATAGCACACATGAACTAACACACGTGATGTGAGACACATGGTTGTAATCAAATTTAGGCCTAGATGCAAACATGCAGGACAGCCTTTACTAGGTCAAGGATAAATGCCTCAGAAGTTGCCAAAACAGATTCATTCTGGGCATACCGTACACTGCAGACACTTCCCCAATGCTGCCCTTGAAAGAGAAGGCAAGTTTTGGGCTCCATTTCCCCACTGGTTTTCATTACTTAATTTGAAAACATGTGCCAAGACTGGGGAAAACAGATCATAAGCTAACAAGCCTGAAGAAGGTATATTCTAATCAGAGAAGCGGTTATTTAGTACAATGGCTTCTGGAAAGGCCACAAGTGTGCAAGCTGGCCCTCAGGGGAGAGCAGAGCAGCTCAGGAGGACCTCTTCCTCATGGTCCTGCAGGCTCCCCTTCACCTCCACTGGTACCTCCCACAGCTATGCCTGATTTTAAAATATTCAATAACATTTTTTCATGTAGAAAATGTCTATTCCTACTCATCTAATATAAAGTGTGAATAACTGGATCTTCAGAAAACAAACTGAACACAATGTGTGCCTCAATGTCCTCCCTTCTCTAATGCTGTGGTTTGAATGCCATTTGTCCCCTTGGGACTCATGTTGAAATTCAACTGCTACTGTGGCAGTGTTGGGAGGAGTAGTCCTTGGGAGAAGGTGGAGTCATTTATGCCACTCAAAGCCTGGGAGTAGGGTGAGTTCTTGCTCTCACTGGTCTGGATTAGTTTCCAGGAGAGCTGTTTGTTAGAAAGCTAGGCTGCCCCTCCTGCTGTCTTTTCCACTTGCATTTGTCCCTTCAGGTCCTTCCAACTTCCACCAAGTTATGACAAAGCATGAAGCCCTCACCAGATGCGGCCACCCAATCTTGGACTTCCAGCCTCCACAACTGAGAGCCAAAATAAATTTCTTTTCTTTATAAATTACTCAGTCTCAGGTATTTCAACATAGCAACATTTAAGAACTAAGATGCTTAACTAATGTCCCAATTTCTACCCCAAAGAATAATGAACTGCCATTGTTCTTTTCTCTACCTATCTGAAAGCTTAGTTTTGGCATGTTCTGCCTACAGAGTGTAGAGGGGGAAAGGACAAGAAGGCAGGAACAGAGTAGAAAAAGGAGGAAGTAGGATGGCCTGGATCAATATGCCAGCTTCCGCCAGTCATGGACCACACTGGGGCAACATAGAAGCATGGACCCCACTGCACCCGATCTGCAGGATCCAAAACACACTGGATACAGACCCCTATCTGGGGTAAAAGAAAAGCCAGAGCCTGACAGAAGGAGATAGAAACATATTACGTAGGAAGATGGAGGTAAAATACCTCACAATGGATCTAATATGAGCTAAGACTAAAGCAACCCTGAAGAAGAAAAATGCAGAGCCAGAGATCTCATACCAGGCTGACAAAGAGTGGCCAGGTGGCCTCTGTGGATGACTGATGGCCCTGGGTTTCAACTTTCTCATCTGTAATCTGAACAGGTCAAACTAGAAGAGCTCCGCAGGTCCTCCTCCCTTTGTATGTATCACAAAGTCACAAAGCTGGGATAAGCTCATGACAAGCAGCATAAGGCAAGCTTAGAGTTTTGCCTTTCCACAATCAACACTAAAGCACACCCCACAGTGTCAGACTGAACAGGCTTGGTAAACTCTGAAGATGAGAGGGCTTCATCAGGAAATGGAGGACTGAGCAGCAGAAATCACACAAAATATTACTCCAAATAGACTTAAGGCCCTAAACTTCAGTAGTGTTGGTGCCTTGAGAGAAATGTCTGTGAACGAAGCCCCAGCACTCAGCTCCTGCTGCAGCTTCATCAAAGGGATGGCTATAAAACTGCAGCTATTGAGAGACTATCTTTTATAGTCCTCAAACTTCAAAAATGACTCTGAATTTAGAAATAGAAAAAAAGAAAAGAACGGAAAAAAAGAAAACTTCAAGCCATAAAGAAATAACCATTGAGAACTAAGCAACAGATAAATAGGATGAGAAAAGCAAAGACTGGAGAACAAACCTGATATCTCTGGACTCATGAGTTTCCTGAGCATATATGTATGTACTGTGCTCTGCTGGACCCACATGGAAAAAAGAGACAGGGCAGGGGACAGAAGAAATAAGAAAAATACAGGAATAAGGGCACAGACCAATAACAAAGTGCCACAGACCAACAACAGAGAATAAGCAGTAGGCCTTCATGGAACACAGAGGGTGGAAAGGCTGAGGGGGGTCTTTGCTACCTTGAAGTCAACTGTTCTTGCTTCTGAGGCTCCAGAACTTCCCTGGAGGCTCTGGCGGTTAGCCTTGTGTCAGTATCTGACCTGAGAGGAGGTCACCATTGCCCTGCACTGAGTTGTTGTTATGCCACCCTTTGTAGGAAAAGGCTGGTTCCAGAGCTCAGGGAAACCACTTGCACCTGGCCACACCTGCCTCTCTGCAAATGGCAACCTTGAGGGAGAGGATGTACTATGTAATATCCAAGTTCTCCTTCCAAACCTAATTCTAAGATCTTATATGTTGGAGATGGGAGGGAAAAGAAAGTTGGTAAATCACCAAATAGCCGTTTGACGATAGGGAACTTTCTTAGCAAATTCTACAGCAAGGAGGATAAGGTTCACCGTGTCTTCATGTTCTAATAACTGTGCATTTAAGGAAACATCAATCATCATGCAAAAGTCAAACTATATTTGTCATATTTGAATAAGATATGTAGGTTTCTATGTAGTGAAAGGTTTTCATCAAAAGAAATTTAATTTAAAAGCTTGAGTGGTTGGAAAGTTAAATTCAGCTCCCAAATACCTTGGCCATCGAGAACAAATCATTCTTTAAGAAATTCAGAGTTATGGTTTTACTGGCTCAATTGCTATGTTCCCAGCAAAAAGTCACTATGTTCTTATAAACATAATGCTTCATAAGAAAAGCAAAACAATAAAACAAAA
Organism: Glaucomys volans; assembly: GCA_020662805.1. Taxonomy (NCBI): domain Eukaryota; kingdom Metazoa; phylum Chordata; class Mammalia; order Rodentia; family Sciuridae; genus Glaucomys; species Glaucomys volans. Next base: position 403,467 of record JAJEJO010000571.1, on the reverse strand, counting down.
TTCTACAGCTACCATCTTGGGAAGCTTGAAGGCCTTGCCATGAAACATTTCTAGAGAGCATTTAGTAAAATTCATGATGAGCTTCCTATATTACACATTACAGTCCACTGAACAGCATAGAAAGATAGAGACAAAGTACATCCTGAACCCACACTGGACCCTGGAACATAACTCATAAGAAAGACTGAAGTGCTTTTAAAATATCAAATACAGGAGTGAGCATTTATAAACAGTTACAGGGAACATGAACAAAGTATTCTAGGGAGGTCTTTCGGGAATAAAAAAATTGAAGCAAATGTAAGGGACAATTTAGAAGAAAGGTATGAATCAGTTGGCGGCATGGCTAAAAGAACTTTTTTTTTTTTTTTTTTTTTTGGTACTGGGGATTGAACCCCGGGTGCTCTACCATTGAGCCACCCATCCTATTTTATATTTTAAGATAGGGTCTCACTAAGTTGTTCAGGGCCTTTCTAAGTTGCCCAGGCTGGCCTTGAACTTGTGATCCTCTTGCCTTAGCCTCCTGAGTCGCTAGGATTACATGTGTGTGCCACTGCACCCGGTGTGTGCCACTGTTTTTTAAAAATTAACAAAAGCTTTCCCTCATTCTCTGTATACTCAGGACGAGAGGAGATAAAATTCACCAGTAATAATTATCTTTTTTTCTAATGATAAAAATCATACTTCAAATGCATAATCAGCAGAGTTTGTGAGAAAAGGTTATTTGGGATTACAAATTGCTTAAGTAATACTCATTACGGCATTGACCCTGTCCTTATCAAAAAATAACTCAATAGGAACTGAGTATTGTATGACTCAGCTGATACAATAAAAAAACAGTAACAAAAAGAACACCCAACATTTATCAAGGGCTTATAATCTGTTGGTCACTGTTCAGTGTGCTATGGTTTGAATATGGTTTGTCCCCCAGGGGTTCATGTGTTGGAAGCCTGGTCCCAGTGTGGTAATGTTAAGAGGTGGTAGAACCTTTAAAAGGTGGGGCACTGGGGCACTGCCCTCAAAAAGAATGAACGTAGTTCTCAGGGGCCCTGGTTAGTTCTCTTCAAAGGGTTACTATAAAAGGCAAATATGGCTTCTCCCCAGCCTCTCAAGCTTCCAGTCTCACCATGTGATCTCTCCCTCAACAAATATTCCTACCATGATGCCATCTGCCATGGTGTGAAGTGAAGGGGGCCCTGATCAGAGACAGCACCACATTGTCTGGACCTTCAACTTCCAAAACTGTGCTAGGTCAAGTTTATAGCCTCAGATGTTTTGTGATAGCAATGGAAAACAAATGAATACCATAGTGTTTAACATATATTCATTTAGCTAACCCTCACAACAGTCTTTCCCTATTATCCCCTTCTTATAGGAGAAAAACTAAAGAACTCTTAGAGGTTAGGGGGTTTTTCCAGAGCCACAGAGCTAGACAGTGGCAAAATGGGCCTCTGCACCTGTGCTCCTAACCACTACACAAAAACCCAGATTATTCTTTATCTTCTAGTTTCACCTTTTAGATGATTCACGTCTCAAACAAACAAACAAACAAACAAAAAAGCCAGAAGGACACAATACACAGGTGAAATATGATAACACATTACATCACTTACCATTGGGGAAAGCTAATACACTGATGATAAGAAAGAAGAAAATGACGGAGAGGATGCCTCTCCAGATGTTGTCTTCTGGAACAGAGTCATCCCTGAAAATAGAAAAAAACATTTTCAGATCTAAATAGTAACCCCAAAGGAGTATGACTTCCACACTCTTAACACTGGGAGACTACTGACTTTGTTTTGCCCAGCAGAGTCATTGCACACACAAATTACTATTCACTACTATTTCCTAAATCATAAATCTCATAATAAAGTCCAATTCTTACAAGAGAAACAGCTGGGGTATGGGGTGTAGCTCAGTGGTAGAGTGCATGCATTCACAAGGCCCTGGGTTCAATTACCAGCTCAAAAAAAAAAAAAAAAAAAAAAAAAAAGCCAAAACCTAAAGTTTATTTTGGCTTTTGGTTTAAAGAGCAGCTAAAGATGACCTTCATGGTATAGAATGTGGCAAAGAAATTTTTCAGGAATCAGAAAGGAGGCAAAACCTCATAAGGAAGAAAGCAATGCAATAAAATGATATATCTATTCTTAAAAATTAATGTCTAAGAGATGCAAGCAGAAGGGGAGAAATGCTGGATTATAAGAAAACTCCAGAAAAAAAAATAGCTAAAAGAAAATCAAGAGAATACAAAATGTAAGATTTAAAATCAGATCAGAAGCACAATTATAAAGAAAGGAGATGAGGATCCCTACTCCCGTGCCTGGTCATTTCTACCTTATTACTGTATTCATTGCTCCCTTAAGCCCACTGAGTGGAACAGTCCCATTTGTGAGCATGTGTGTGACCTTGTTTCCCTTTGGAAGCAAACTTCTAGGGCACAGAAAATTGTCCACTTGTATTCCAAGAGCCTGGCATATAGTAAGAACTCAATAGATACTTGTGGACTGACTGTTGATTAGAGAGAATATTTATTGTGTAAAACTGAGTAAAATTTCCCAAACAGAAGTTTCCTTAATATTAACATTGGAGAAAAACTAAGTTTTGACAGTTTACATTAAGGAAAAAAAAAAAAAAAGGCCAATAACATGTTTGGTTAAGAAAAGCCAATCAAAAGAGGAAAAACAGATCTAAGACAGGAGAAGATTTTCTGAATTATTGATAATTACTGAGAAGTTTGGGAGAAGGAGGCTCAGTGTTTCAGTTTTTAAAAATGCAGCATGAATAGGCAGAAAATATGATATGGAGCAGAATGGAAGGAGACATTTTAGAGAATAAGACTAGTAGCAATAAATTAAAAATGATATGACACTTGGAGTTAAAGGGAAGGGCTTCATGAAAGTATTTTCAAAAGACAAATATTAAGATTAAGCATTACTGAAGGAAAAGTAAGAGATCAAACAAAGCTTAGATGAAAACCAATTTTGCATAGAAAAACAAATCTAGATCAAAATAGATGAAGAGGTGAGGAATGAAACAATAACAAACTACCTCACAAAGGACTAAGTCCTAGGCTATAGGTTTAAAACAGAAGTGAATTCAGGTATCAGCTTCTGTTTAGTCAAGCTAAGTTTCTGCACCCAATTAATTAACTTGTAGAGTTATGACAGGATTGAACAAAATTCTGAAATAAGAGATCATACAAAAAAAAGAGAGAGAAATCATAATGTTTCTTGATCATCATATGCCCCAATAGCACTAAGAAACTAACACTATTAAGCTCATAACAAAACCAAACTACAGAATCAGACTTCGTCTTAGAGAAAAGTGTAATTTTACTTTAATAGACACCATAACAATTGACCATCTGCCTAGAGGTTGTGAACATGGCCCTAAAATGCCAGCCTAACCATTCACAGTGCTAGCGATATCCTTTGGCTTTAGCAGGGAAGCTCCATATTCATCAGTGGAACACCAGCTTTGACTAAAGAATGTCCTGCGCAGAGAAGGACCACAGTGTCCTCATCCAAACCAACATGACATCACTGATATCAATAGTGCTGGTGACAGTAATAACAGCTCGTGTTTATCAAGTATTTGCTGTGCCAACCATTCGACAGGCAGTTAATCAACATTATCTCTGTTACACCAATTGCAAATTGGGGTATTATCAAAATGAAGCAACAACAGCCCAGAATAGTCAAGCTACTTGCCCAAGGCTACACAGGATAAGAAGCTGTCAAGTCAGCATTCAAACTCAGTCTGCTAGTCCCCAAAAATGATGTTTCCCCTATGCCAAGCTGCCTTGTGAAAAGACTGTCACTCAAAATCAGTCTGTGTCATACCAGAGGCAAAGGAAGAGTTGATAGGAAAGATTCTGATAAGATACACAATATGTAAGTTACAAATAAAAGGAAGCTAAAATTAATAACTGCTATGTGGGAAAAAGAAAGAAGAGTCCATAATTCACACTTCATAACAAAATATATTCTGGATGAGTGGAAGCATTAAAGATTAAAAAAAAAATAACACTAGCCGGGTGCAGTGGTGTACGCCTGTAATCCCAGCACTTAGGAGGCTGAGTCAGGAGGATCACAAGTTCAAAGCCAGCCTCAGCAACTCAGCGAGGCCCTAAGCAACTCAGTGAGACCCTGTCTCTAAATACAATACAAAAAGGGCTGGGGATGTGGCTCAGTGCCGTGCAGAGCCCCTGGGTTCAATCTCTGTTACCCAAAAGACAAAAAACAAAAAACAAAAAAACACTAGAAGAACTAATGGAAGACTTGACAAACAAATAAAAGCCAACAATCTCAGAGTTGGGAAAAACTTCCTGAAGTATGACATGAATTCCAGAAAGAACCCACAGCAAAAGAATCAATGACAAATACAAGGAAAAGTGATAAATGTGGAAAAAGTATTTGCAACTCATTATGACAAGGGGCTAATTCTTCTAATACACAAAGTGCTCCCTCCAAAATCAATTAACAGAAAGAATAATGGACATATAAAAACAAACAGAAAACTAAGCAAAGCATATAAAGTGATTACTGACAAGATGGGAAATCTAATGGCTCTCAGACGAGGGAAAAGATGCTCAACCTCACTCATGGGAAGAGATGGACAAATTAAAATAACATCAAGAGTCCGTTTCTTTTTTCTACCTCATTGATAAAGAAAACATTTCATGACTGAGCTGGTGAGAATATGAAGAAATAGGTAAACATACACTCTTATTCATTGCTGGCAGTAGTATAAATTTAAACCTCTTTTATGGAGAGCAATTGGCAATATATTACATTTACAAATGCATAAACCCTGGGACTACACAATTGCTGGGAATTTATCCTCCAGATATATGTACAAATGAAATACATACCCGTTTGTTCACTGTGAAATTGTACGTATTCACAAAAGACTGGAAACAAGCTAAACACTCGCCAAAAGAACATTGATTAAATTAAGGTCCCAGTCTCACCGGGCATGGTGACGCATGCCTGTAATCCCAGCACGTGGGAGGCTGAGGCAGGAGGATAGTGAGTTCAAAGCCAGCCTCAGCAACTTAGCAAGGTGCTAAGCAACTCAGTCAGAGTCTGTCTCTAAATAAAATACAAAATAGGGCTGGGGATATGGCTCAGTGGTGGAGTGCCCCTGAGTTCAATCCCCAGTACAAAAAAAAAAAACAAATTAAGGTCCCAGTCTCATGGTGGAAAACTGGGCAGACAGAGTGAAGACCATTTTTTGAGAATTAACCATTTCAGAATAATTTCAAAGAAATAAAGAAAACTGCAGAACAGTGGGTATAACAAGCAACTATTTCTGCATTGTGAGGGGACATGTATAGGGACATGTATAAGTTATAACTTATAGACTATCTGGAAATCTACCTAAGTAATGGTAACACTGATTTTTCTACAGAGAGGAGAAATGAGGGACTGTACAGGAGATATGGAGGGGAGATTGTCACAGACCCTTTGGTATAACTTGGATTTCAATTAGCCCATCATTTTAAAACAAAACAATTAAAATTGCAATTAAATAAATGGTTACAATAAATCAGTAAACCAGTCTCTACTTAAAATTATCTACTAGTCAATATGCTTAAAAACATACAGCAGCACTAAATTTCAAAGAACTGGAGGTCAGTAATAAATAGAGCACAAAAACCAATAAAACTGCAACTTTGGAAATCTTGAGCAATTTTATTAGAAAGATTCAGATGGGTGGTCTAGTTTCAGATAGAAAAAAGGTGATGAAACTACTAATAACTCTGAAAAGTTGCCAGTTTCATATTTGTCTAATTAGAAAAAAAAGCATCAAAGATGGACAAGGAAGCCTTCAGATAAACTGAAAGCACACAGTACAGGACGATCAAACTTCTGCAAAGATCAGGGTGTGGGCAGGTGAGCTCAGGAGGAAACTTGAGTCCTATCTGATTAGACGCCCCACCTTCACACCCTTGTAAGTTTCCTGAGTGCAGACAGGGTGCTTCTGTGGTCCTGAGCATAGCCCTTACAAGTGATGGGTGCACAAAAGAAGCCAAAAGCATGATGGGGCTGCCCAACACCCCTGCTGGCCTCATGGCAATCTGAGAACACATGGCCCTTCTGTAAGGCCTGGTATGAGTCCATCTTTTCCAGTATACGCCAGGGCAAGAACATCAGCTGTGCGACCTTGGGCAGATTACTTAATCTCTCTCTGCCTGTTTCCTCCACAGTTAATAGAGGCTGGTAAAAGTCCTACCTCACAGGGTCATTGTGAGGATTAAATTGCTTAACTGAGGAACTTAGAACAGTGCCTCCCACAGAAGCGCCCATCATTATTAGTTCTCAATATCTGAACGTTCTTCGTTTATGTCCACTCATTCATCTAAATAGTGTCTATCCCTGGATAGGGACTATGTTGGGAGCTGAGATGAGAAGACATAGCCTTATTCTTAGGGGGATCATGATTTTAAAAAAAGACAAGACACAAAACACTTCCTACCTTGCTGTAAAGGAAATGTTTTTGATTTACAGAACCTGAAAGCTAACAGAAACAACAAAGCCCTACTTGGGGTGTTGGCATATGCCCGACCCCTCTCACATAGGCCTTGTGAGGGGGCAATGTAGTTCCCACTTCTTAGGGGAGACCATGAATTATGGCCCTCACCTTGACTCCTCCTGGTCTCAGGATTCTCCCTTCCCTCAGGCACTTTGCCTTATGGCAACAACCAAGAAGGAGACTTTCAGTCCCCAATTGGGGTGCTGTGCCCACTCCCTAATTTCTATTCTAGGTCTGCTGCAGCTACTAACAAGACAGTTTAGTCCATAGCCCCTGAGCTTCCCAAAGAACTTCCTTTCAGAACTGGTATTTTCTTTAACTGCCCCACAGTGTCAAAGGGAAAGATAGGGCCAGGGATACCTTTGAAGGATGAGGAAAATGAGGCTTTTGGCTTCACATCCTGCCCACAGCCAACACAGAGGCCAGTGCAATTCGGTGCCAGGGACTGGGGGATGCTAGTTCTAGGTCAAGGTTGCTACATTCAACAGTAATCACCCAAATTTACAGGTGCAGGGAGGCAAAGTCCTCTTCCCTCTCTGCTAAACTTTGAAGGTGCTCTCAACATGTGCCAGGATAGCACTGATCACAGACGGTGAAAACACCCAAGATACAGCTTAAAATAAGCCTGTAATTGAAGTTCCGCAGGGTGCAGGTCGTCCCTGTTCCATGGAGATACCTCCATGCCCAGCACAATGCCTGGCACACAGCAGGCATCCTCAACATAGTGGGTGGCCAAGAATGTGCCAGATGATATGGCAGAATGGGCCAAGCAACTCAGGGAATGTGAGGGGGAATCACAGCCAGGGTCCATTGACAGTGACCTCCCTGTTTCCTTGCAAAGGGTTAGCCACAGGGGCTGATGGAGACCACCAGCAAACAGCTACAAGCCCAATCAGGTTTTCAAACACCTTGATCTCTGTCAAATACTGTTTCAACTAGTATAGGGAACGACCCAAAGACACTGTCCTCGAAGCAGAGAAAGTTTAAGGAAAGCCTTGAGAAGAAAGAAAAAGAAAGAAAGAGGGGGGGGCGGCGGGGATGAAATTCTGCACTCAGAACAACTTTTGGACTCAGATCCTGTGTCAATTCAGATTCCATGTTAGTATAATGTCTAATGTCTGACTATAGGCAGTAGATATGGAGACTTCACAAAACCAAGGTCAATTCCATTCACTTACACAATCTTTGGACAAGCCTCTCCCTGGCCAGTCAGCTGAAAATGTCCAGCTTTCTTCAACAGGATGCTCAAGGCTGCTAGGCTAATCGTCCCTCCCTGCTCCCATCTTCTCCTTCATTACCTTTAATAAGAGTCCTTGAAAAGACTCATAGGGTCACATCTAGCCACCTAGTCACTGCTAAGGACCTCTCTCCCCATGGAAAATGTAATTCTGGGTTACGTTACAGCAGATCCATATCAACCAGCTCTGTTATTATTATTACCTTTAATGCCATATTCAATCAATTTTAAAGGAAGCTATGATGTTTGTGGATAATTAATGCTGAGATATCAGCTAAAGAAGAACGGGTTTCTTTTCCCCAAGTTCTTATTGAATAAATGACTTCTTGTGTTCTATTCATTCAGCATTTACTGGGCACCTATCATGGGATGATTAAGATATTTGGCCTCAAGAAATTAACATAGAAACAAATATTACAATAGGAAAGATACAATAATAAAAGGCATTTACAAATATAATAACATTTCTTCTGTGCTTCTTGGAATATAAAGAAAGATGTCCCAGAGGGGAACCATCCACATGGGTTGTAAAGGGTGCCAAGGGCTTGTGGGTGGACAAGAGGCGCCAGGAGGTGCTTTCCAGGGAGAGAGAGAGCAGCACTGGGTGCAGGCCAGGGAGCTGTCTGGGCCTGCTGGGTGTGCTGTGTGTGGCTAGTGCAAGAGTGAGTTGGAGAAGTGACCTACCCCTACAAGGAAAGAGCTCAGAATCCGGCTTGAGCTTTCCTATAATGTAGTGGGCTCCAGTGAATGATTGTAAGCAGGGGACAGATGGAATCACAATTTTGTCTTAACAAATCAGGAGGGCAGATGTGGAGGATGGGCTGCAGGGACATGGAGTCAAGGCCTGGGAGCATGCTATTCCACAGGACTGGGGGTTTGCTGTGCTTAGACTTGGACAGAGGAGAGCAGCTCCACCAGCTGTGAAGGCCCAAGAAGTCCGTGATGAAGGTAAGACAGATGGTGAACCCCAGGACGGCAGAGACCTGGGCTAAATGTAAAATGGACTATTGAATTGAATTAACTGGGATGCCAATGTTGAGGAAGCAGATCAGACTGACTGGACTAGTCCTGGTTTCTGGATTAGCTGAGATTGAAAAACTGTAACTTCCCTACACAAATCTGGAGCAATAGAGATATCACAAGATAAATTGTGTTATGTTTGGTAACAGGATTATAGCTGAAGTGCTAAACATAATTATTTGAAACAGACCAACTTGATTTAAGGTTGTTCACTAAAGAGGGGTCTGAGAGGCAGCAGCTCCTAGAAATATAATCTCTCGGGGGAAAGGCACCATCTAACCCAAATAAATACTGGAGTTACCCAAGTGCCATTCACTGTAGAGGACCCAAAGAAATATATGGTATGTTTTTCTGTTAATAAGTTTATAATCTTACTGCAGACAAAAACATCAGAAATAAGTTTAAGAAAAAATGTTAGAAGATGATTATTTAAATTCAGTTTTAAAACTATGATTCAAATAGTAAGTAGGGAATAAAAATGGCAAAGATCAATGTTAACTGGACCTCGATTGACACCTAACACAGCACTGTGTCTTCACCTCCAGTTTAATCCCAGTACACAGTCACTACAGATGATCAATTAATACTGCTGGTGTTAGGGAACAAGGACATCCAGGACGTCTGTTCTTGAGAGAGAAAGAACATGATGTATATAAGGAAACAGTACCAAGACAACTGAATCAGCATTATCAGGAGACATTTTCTAATAGGTATTTATATGGTCAGAAAGGAAAGAACAGGGAAGGCTGGCAAGGACCCACGAGAGAATCACATAGAAGGTCAGAAACACAGCCCAGTGATAAAATGGCAAATTGGAGTTCCAAAGCCAATAAAGGAAATTAAGTAAAAAACATTATTGACAAATAACTAAAATCAAATAAATATCCATCCATTTTCCTGTCCTTGTCTGTCTCCTTAGTTCCATATCTAGGAGAAAACTAGCATAGACAAATTGCTAATCATTGATGTACAGTCAGCAGGAAGGCAGTCTCCTCTAGGCATGGAATAATTTGTGTTGGGCAAGTACTAAGAGAGGCTGACTGACACTTTGATGGCAGGTGCCAAGAGGTGCACAAGAGGTGGGCTTCTATTAATATGATGTAACAGATTTCTATGTTTTCAAATCTAAAGTTTGAGTTTTGACAGCTAAGGCCATTCAGTATTTCCAAGTTTCCTCACCTTCAAAAGTATCAATTTAAAAAATGAATATGAGAGTACTCAATAGTTATTACACTCTGAGCTGAAGACAAAGGTTTTCCTTGCCTCACTTTGGCTAAACAAACTTATAAACATATACCTAACCACCTACTTTATAGAAATATTTATTCTAAAAGATGGTACATGGGCTCTTTGAAATCTTAAGGAAAGGATGAGGGGCCTCTGACACTTTTAAATGATGATAGGGACAGGAAATTTAGACACCACAGTTTAATAGTGGTCTAGTTGCTACCTGTATCAGTTAGCTTTGCATCACTAAAATATAATACCTGATACTTATGAAGAGGAGGCTCATTTAGCTAGTTGGGGCATTCAAAGTTTAAATGGAATAGCACAGGTTCTGTGGTGAGGAATACCCCTTTGCTGCATCCCTTCATGTGGGACAGCCATGGTGGAGCATGTGTGATTACATCTCGAAGCAGAGGCAGAAAGCGGGGGACAGGTGTGCTCCATTTAAAACTCTGGTGAGATTTCAGGGGGTTGCACAAGAGCAGTTCCCAATGACCTAAGAACCTCCCACCAGGCCTCACCTCCTAAAGGTTCTAACACCTCCCAGTAGCAACACCCTGGGACCAAGCTTCCAGTCACAATGGATCCTTGGGTAACACTCAAACCACACCCCAAATATAGCACTATCTAACAAAAGAACTACTGACAACTACTCTCAGACTTATGTGCAAGGGATCTAATCCTTCACAATCTAAATTTGTGCTGGGTCTGTGCAGCATGTGACATTACCCAGGTACTGCTTCTCATATATTAGTAATGACACCCCCCAAATAGTCTGTTGTTTCAGAAATTAGCCTTTGCAAAACAGTCTTTGAATTGTATTTTAAAGGCTTTACTGAAAGAATTGCACCGAAAAGTTATCTAACAAAAAATCCTTATAAAATAAGTGTAAGGTACTATACATAATCATTATAAACGATCATGTAATGACTAATTTTCATGTCAGTCATTACTTTTAATCTTTCTGAAGATAAACCTATCACTATATTGTCCCACTTAAAAGTGAGACAAATCATAAAAAGATACAATAACTTAACTCTATTAATGCTGCTTATGATTTTATATAAGGTGAAACTTCACATTAACTATTCTTCATTATGATTTTTATCTCTTTATGAAATTAACATAAGAAATAAAATTGCTATCATTTTTAGAAAAGGCCAGAGTCTGAGGTTCAGATTATGGTTTTTTAAATTATTTCTGACAAATGGTTAAAATTCATATTCATTTTTCATACTTTCACTGCTACAATTTTCCAACTGCCTTGGCAGATTAGGCCATAAAAGAGAAATTCCAGAAGAATGTGACTTTCAGTAATGAAGATTTATTTTGAAAGGGCCTACAAAAATATGACAGATAAAAGATTGAAACAAACTGCTCATTCTTGCTTCTCATCATTTAAAATAAAATTGTATAATTACTTCTCTAATTTCCAAATGTACTCCCTCAAAATTCCTTCATTAAAAACTCACATATAAAATGAAGTAAATTGAAGTTAATGTGAAACAAGCATGTATATTATCCAATGTTCATTTTTTAATGCCTTTATCCTTTTTCTCAAACACTGAGTATACTGTATCTTCATTCAGTAACAAATATAATTTAGAAGACATTGGCATACAATAAAATCATGTAATAAAAATAAGTCTCTAAGTACTTAACTTTTGCTATGCACTGAGCTAAACACAATTTATCTAAAAAGGGGAATTCAGTTCTCATGACAATAATCCTGGAAGGTATCCGTACTTGGATCTTCATTTCACACACAAATAAGGAAACTGAGGCTTAACAAAATTAAGTGGTTACATAGCTATTAAATAGTAAAAATCCAGTGACATGTTGAAGCATTTGAGGATAACCATAATTAGGGTTAAGAATAATTTTTATCCAAAGCTAGAAATACAACTGGTTAGATAATGTGAAAGGTCTGGTCTACATAGCATTAGCAGTCTTTACAGTAACAGTAGCAGTACCCTCAGTTATTAAAGAGTGCTACCTATGCTTTGTACCTTTAGGTGATTCATGAAAATAAACATAAGAAACAAGAGTCAAATGGGCTATGGAGGTAAAAAACAAATGTGATATGGGAGGATAATAGATATTTTATGAAAATCTGAAAAGCTGCAGTTATTCTCAAGAGAGGCACCTCTGACACTTGGGTGGGGGGGTGACAATTTAGTCTTTGTGGTACAAATTTGTCCCATGTCACAAGACTTCTAGTAGTCTTTACTCTCCCATCCACTAAATACCAGAAATCACCTTAATATATGTGATCACCCAATGATACCACTGAACATTTTCCTCCAACCTGGATTAAGAAGCATTGATTGTTGGGGAAAAAAATCAGGAGAGAAGAACTGATATTAATTGGGCATGGTGTATCAGGTACTCTACTCAATGCATTCACACATGTTTATTTAGGCTTCTTAACCCTGTTTGAAGGTAAATACATATTTTATTATCTGTATGAGGTAAATATGTATTTTATCCCTACTTCACAGGTGTAGACTCTGACACTCAGAACAACAACAAAAATGCCAAAATCAGCCAGTTTCAAAACCAGCAATCTGGTTCCAAAACTATACTACTCTAGGTTGGTCTTTAGAGCCTAACTGGTGTGGCAAGCATGACTTTTCTTTCTTTAAAGAGCTTCATTCAGTAAACAGAAATTGTTTAAAATAGGAACCAGGGTGTGTGTGTGTGTGTGTATGCCATTAGGATCCAGGCACCAATTAGCTCCCTGGTTGGAGCTCAGGGGCCACAGGTGCAGTGGAGAGTCACCTGGTATGGTGTTCAAGAGTTGGGCTGGGCAGCTCCTATGAACAGATATTAGAAGTGGTTTCAGCATGTGAGTATGTATGTTTTCAGGGGGATAAGAGTTGTGTTATGTTGTGTGAGGCTTATGCGATTTATTTAACATGTATAACATTTACTAGGCACCAGGCACCATTATAACTGCCTGACAACATCTCATTTTGGCACGTATGTCAGGTGAGGAATGGATAGGGTGTGCACTGCATGGTGGGGCTGGTGCCTGTGCAGCAATGTGCATGGAAGGTGATAGCTGTGCTGTCTAGAGCAGCAGTTTGTGTTGTGGTATGGATGGTGGGGGGGGGGCAGTACACTAGAGGATGTGTGTGCAGTGCATATGGGAGGTGCTGCACCCAAAAGACCATGCAGTGCTCTGTGTGTGTGTGTGTGTGTGTGTGTGTGTGTGCGCGCGCGCCAGATAGTGTTGAACACTGGAGGAGTTACACAGGAAGGGATCTAGGTTGTGTCCCGGGCCTGGGTGGTGCGTGCAGGAGCTGTGGACTGGTATGTTTTATGTGTGGAGTGCTGGGTGCTCAAAGTGGTGCCCACGAGATGATTCACGAGGTGTGCTGAAAACGGACGGGGGCTGGAGGGGCTGCAGAGGAGGACGCCAGTGTCGTGACGGTGCGGAGTGATGCTGTGTGTATGTGTGTGTGTGTACGATCGCGCTAGGTGGCTCGCATGTATTCCTGGTGTGGCCGGAGGCGCTATACAAGAGAGGTGGTATTTAGAGGTGGGGTGTGGGGAGTAAGCTGGACGTACAGTGAGACACCAGGCAGGTGGAGAAGCTGTGTGGGCGGTGGGTCTGCGAGTAAGCGTGCGTGAAGCAGCCAGACCGCTTCCTCACCCCGAGCCACACGAGGCCACCCTCCCCGCGACCGCCACCCTCTCGCCTCTTCCCTTCGCCCTCCGGCGCGCCCCCGCTGCGACCGAGCCCGCCCCACCTGGTGAAGGCGAAGTACATGAGGCTGACGATAGTGAAGCTAAGCAGAGTGATGGTGTGCGGCCGATAGAAAAAGTCGATGGTGATGTCCTCCACTTGCTGCTCGTTGATCATCCGGAAATGCATCTTATAGTTCACATCATCCTTGCTCAGGGTCCGGCTCCCCACGCAGGACGCCATCGCCCGTCTCCCCGTTCTGCCGCTGCCGCGGCGGCCCCGGCCCGCGAAGGCTGGGACCCCGGCTGTGTTGACGAGCCGCAGCGGAGGAGCAGCCGGATGGCGGGGCCGGGTCTGGCGCCCAGCAAAGGCTGGGAGCAGAGGGAAGGACAGGCGCGGGAGGGCGGGGTCGCGGCGCCATCGACTCGCCCTGCGGCGGGGGGCGCCGGCGGCCGGCCGCCAGCGGGCCTTCGGGCCGTGGCATGTTTAGGCACTCTCCTAGCCTTCAGACTGCCACTGCGCAGAGCTCAGAGAAAGCACGCGCTAAAGAAGAGCAGCTGTGGTTCCCATCAGGCTTTTCCCCCGGCTTTCAAGGTGCTCCCCCCCCCCGCGCAGCCGCCAGATGGTCTCGCCCACTCCGACCGCAGCCCACGTGGGCCCAGGAGCTCGGCTGCGAGGCCTTGCGGGCTAGCAGGCCGGCGTGCCGGGCAGCGGCATCCGGCGCGCGGCCCCGCGAGCCCGACAGCCACCGCGGGACCCGAAAACGCACAGGCCTAGCCACAGGTAAAGTTGGAGCCCCGAGCTGGAGGGGCGCGTCCCTGGCGGGGCTCGGGCGCCGGGCCCCCGCGTCCAGCCGGCGCTCCCCAACTTGACGGCCTTAAGTCTGCTTGGCTCCATGGAGGGAGTTTGGTTCTGTTTGGTGTATATCGCCTGGCCGATGAGTTGGAAACACAACCATGCTTGTTTAGTAGTGGCTCTGGAAAGATGCAGGAGGCCCAGCGTGTGAAGTGGCTTCCTGCGGAAGTTCGATTTGAGGAACTAAAATGGACTGGTTTTAAACCGCCTAGCGGGGGCGACAGCATTATTTGAGAGGCCCCTTATTACGAAGCCACCCCCTAGTCCCTCCCGAATTCATCTATTAGTTACAGAGATAGAAATCGGGAACCCTGAAGAACAATCTACTTCAGTTCTTATTCCTGTTCCTAACGAAGGAGACATAGAGTTGAGCTCTAGTGTCCAATATATTAATGTTGAGTTTTTCAGGGTGTTTTCTTCCATCTTTGTGATCAAGGGCCGTGTTAGAAGACCTAACCATTAAACTTTACAGGGCTTATATACACATTTGCAAATGTCATACCCATTTTTTAATACTGGGTAGACAAGGGAGTTGACTATACTTGCTGTTGATTCATTTCCTTTAAACAAACATTGGAGCATAAGACTCTGGGCTGGTGGGGATAGTCACCGGGAGGGTGGATCCAGAGATAAGACCCAGCCCTGCTATAGATAGCAAAGACGAGGTAATGTAAAGATAATGCTCTTGCAAATAAAAATGGAAGATTAAAACTAGTTATATTCACAAAGGTCTTGTGCATGTGGATGGAATTCAAAAGTGAACCTGGCAGATGTGGAACGGATATTAATTTGATTATGGAGAGATACTAGAGTGAATTTGGGATTGGGGGGCTTTGCTTTGAAGCAGGACAATGTGGTTGGACACACTTTGACGTCTAAAAATTTAAAGCTGATAGGGACCTGAAGATCATTTTATTGTACCCTTAACTTTTGCCCAGATAAGTAATACTATTTTGGCACTGGAGCTGTAGTTCAGTGATACTGAGTGTAGTTCAGTTCTATCTGTACCACCCATAAAAATTCTTATTATTTGAGTAATGGTAATTGTACCACCATCATGGGCTAGACATTTGTTAGACCCCTATAAGAAACTTAATCTTGTCAAGGTAGCATAACTACCTTGATCTTCTGGCTCCCAATTTAGTGTCCTTATGAATGGTGCAGAGACAGATTTGGAGGCTCTTTTCCTGCCAAAATTTAACAAATCACCTGTCCCACAAGGTTATTGGGAACACTTACTTCCTAAGATCAGAGTGAAACAGACACTCACTTTTATAAATCTCTTTCAACAAACTCCCCAAAACCACAAATCTTCAAGAGATTAGACCTTCAAGTATTTAGTCTAAGGCAGAGCATGAAACAAGCTGAATTCCACAATACAGAAGAACAAAGCACACAGTTATATGCAGGAATTAATTCACAGAATTAGTTTTGGTTGACTTATCGGTAATAACAATGGTTAACATTTATTGATAATTTCCCAAATGCAGGACACCATGCTGTGTTTTATATGGATTATCTTATTTAACATAAAATTTACCTTTCTAATTTGCTAAGTGTAAAAATATTTCATATTCCTGGAGTTTAAAGTAGCAACAGTCCTTCCTGTTAAAAACAACTTTTTCAGTCAAAATTTATGCCTGTCTGCTTGCTTATTTGTTTCTGTCACTTTGTTTTGCTTGCTATTTTGACCTTTTCTTTTGAAGGCTGTTCTTTTTCTTGTTTCCTACAGAGAAACAGAATTTGACAAAACTAGTTTTGTTCAATTCCACTTTTAAGAACAGCTTCATCTGTGAAATAATCAACAGGGTTCAGCTCTAAGAATGAAGCAAGAAATAGCCTTCACTGTTCTTTATAGCAATGATCATATTGTGATGATTCATTTAAGACAGAGTGGGTTTCTTTCTGTTTATTTCATGACTATATACATAAAATGCTTTTGAATAACTCAGTATTATTTTGAT
The DNA here is from genome assembly GCA_020662805.1 of Glaucomys volans. Classification (NCBI taxonomy): domain Eukaryota; kingdom Metazoa; phylum Chordata; class Mammalia; order Rodentia; family Sciuridae; genus Glaucomys; species Glaucomys volans. The sequence continues at coordinate 386,939 of JAJEJO010000571.1, read as the reverse complement.
TAGCAATGTTCTCCTTAAATCTCCTTCAAACCAAATTCAAAGAATACTTAATTGCCTCACTGTATTTTTAAAAAATGATTGACAGATGATTTGGTTCTGTGTAATTTGAACATTTACAGGTTTTTGTTTTAGTGTTTTTGTTACACCAATGATTTTGCTTTTTGCTGTAAAAGTGTAAATCTTCATTATTCCAGTTCAGAAATTCCTATTTTTGGCTTATAGCTAAGGCTGCCTTGTTTGTGGCTTTTCCTGTATATAAGAAATAATTCTTTAGTCATCAAATTGAATTAAATGCCTTTACTTTAGAAAAAAAAAATTTCCAATTTATGTTTTTGTTGTTTGAATACAGTTTTAAACATTTAAATAAATTGAATTTCTCTTTTGATAGTTGTTTTTCCTTTGTAGATTACTTCAGGAAAAATGGCCTTGTCAACCCAACAGATACTAAGAAGGTTCAACTCAATTAAATTGAGCAGCTTCATTAATGCCACACAACTCACAAAAGGTTTTCCAAGACCAGGGGAAACATGGTTACAAAGCTCTTTTGCTCGGCCTCAGATGTCCTCTGACAATCGTTTTCTCCAGTGGGGATTTAAGACTTACAGGACTTCCTCCTTATGGAATAGTTCCCAGTCTACCAACTCTAGTAGGCAAGAGAATAATTCTGCCCAAAGCGCTCTGCTTCCTTTGGTGAATGAACAGTCAGAGAAGACACAAAAGATGCCCTGCTTTGACTCCGATCTGACTCTAGAAGGTAATTCTAAGCTTTTAGAAAACGGCCCTCTTTCCCCGCTTGTGGTAGTTTAAACAAGCTACCTGTTTACATTCTGCTAGGCCATTTCTAGTCATACTTTGTACCAGGCAGGAAAAGGAACAATGCCAGCTCTATTTATTTATTGCTGTTATACTTTGACTTTACTAGGAGTTTGTGGGTTAATGTGCATAAGATTATTTCATCCATATAAAAAAGATTATTTTATATATATAATATATACGTATTTTATTATATTTGCTTTCTAAATGCTTCATTATTTAGATTATTTAATTTTTTTCTTTTGGAGCCAGATATGATGACACATGCCTGTAATCCCAGCTATTTGGGAGGCTGAGGCAAGAGGATCAAGGCCAGCCTGGGCAACTCTGGGAGATCCTGTCTCAAAATTAAAAAAGAGCTAGAGATGTAACTCAGTGGTAGATCACTTGCCAAGCATTTATCAAATCCTGGGTTTAATCCCAGTACTAAAACACCAAAACGAAAACAAAATAAAAAAAACAAGATTAGATTTATTAGGGTATAATTGGTATCAAATAAAATCCATCTTTTGGAGTATACAATTCTTTGAATTTTGATGTATAACAACTACCAGTCATCAAAAAGAATAGTTATATCACTCCCAAAGTTCCCTTGTATTGCCTTTTAATGAGTCCATCCTTTCTAGTGCCTCCTGTTCTAGGAATTTGGAATTTCACTATAAATGGGATAATATTCAGTTATATAGAATAGGAAAGAGAGCTGGACACAGGGAAGAGAGAGTGGCTAAAAAAGTGAGAGGGTATAGGATAGTCAGTGAATATAACAAAAAATGGAACAAGAGATCCAAAATCAATGCTGGACCAGAGAGGAACCCCTTAGCAAAAGATTGCAGGTGGTAGAGACAGTCAGACATCATCTTAAAGACACTGGAGAATAACTGGGAGAAGCGGGCACTGCATTAAAGCAGAATTTTCAGAATGTCATGATTAACCTGTGAGATTCAGGCTGTTGGAATATTTTGTACTTTTGGCCAAGTTAATAAACTACAGTAGACTCATTCTCTTTCTCAAAAGGTGCTTGAAGAGCAGTTGATCTCTAACATTTTTGCCTGTCGATGAAAAGTGAAAGAGAAGAGTTGTGTGCCTTGAAACTTACCAACAAATTTCTTATCTTAAAGAAACAGTTGCTGATCTTTCTAAATAGTCATAACCCTACCTCTTAGTACTTAGAATGTTTTTGGATTTCTTGAACATTTAATTCTGAAATGATCTCAAGATTTAACCAGCAAAAGACATAAACTAGGGAAGAAGAGGTCTTTGGGGAAATAGTCCGAAGCATGTACACTGGACAACTAACTTGCTTCTTTTTCCATATGGCTGGCTTCAAAGAATTGGACGATTTGCCTCCATTGTCTCCATTGCAGCCTCTTTCCGAGGAAGAGGCTATTCAGATTGTTGCAGACCCTCCACTGCCTCCAGATTCATTCACACTTCGAGACTATGTAGATCATTCTGAGACTCTGCAGAAGTTAGTGCTTCTAGGTAAGTTTGACTAACCTACAAATACTTTAGTGCACTTTTTTGGTTTTTGTTGCTCTGTTTTGTTTTTACCTTACTCTTTAACATTTTAATCTTTATCAAAGTAGTATATAAACATATGAACAAAGGTCAAATAGTGTAAAAGGCCTCCTGTGGAAAACCATATTCTTTTTCATCCTTACTGACCTTGCATCCCATTTACCAAAGGTATCTACTTTTATCACTGTTTGTACTTTACTGCTGCATTTTAAAAACAGTTGCTTATAATACTATTCCTTGTTTCATCAGCTTTAGACAATAGTTGATCTTTTACATATACACATACTTTTCCCACATTCTCTAAAATTCTCTCAGTATGTTACATTATAAGTTTTAGATACATCATTAGCCAGTGATCATGTTATAACTATAAATATTGTTAGCTTCTCTAACAAGAAGTGTACTATTGTTTTCCTTCCTGTATAACTTTTCTTTATCTGGGAGTTAATAATTGCCTTGTTTTTCATTTGATTAATTTTCCTTGTCTCTAGGGGTAAATTTTCCCACACCTTCCAATAACCTCTCAGGACAGTTTTTCTAGTTAGCATTATCAGACCCATGGTGTACCACTCTCTGTTTTCTCCATCATTTCCAGACCTTTCTTGGAGCCCATGTCCTAATTTGGATAATTTCTCTCTTGGCTTATTCTCTGACTACCTTAGCTTGTTGACTAGTTGCATCTGGATAGTGAAAGGACCTGATTATTTTTAGTCTAGCCCCTTATTTCATCTTCTGATTTTTCCATTACCTCTTCCTGGTTGTCTCCTGCTTGCCTTTTCAGCTTCACCCCTCTTTCTGTTGGCCAGCTCTGACAACTGAAGAACTTAGCTTAAGTTCCAGTAGCTTTGAAAATGTTTTCTTTGACTCTGCAGTCAGATTGGTCCTCCTTTAAACCCCCACTTCCTTCTCTTCTTATTTTGAGCCTGCCATTAATGGTAATGTGTGATGATTATTTACACATCTGTTCTTGTGCTGAATTAGCTGAATGTGACACAAATATATAGGGAATGACCTTTGTTCATAACAAACTTTAAGTATTCAGAACCATCTAAATACACATACCCTAGAGTAGCTGGAATACAAAGATGAAAAATAATGTGCCAAGTCCCACATCAGAGGTACTAATAAGGTTTTTCATGAATCAAGAGAGGTGTGTCCACCAGTGTAAATGAAGGGATAAAGAAAACATGCTATACCCAGTGGAATACTGTCCATTCTTAAGAAGGTAATCCATTTGCAATATCATGAATGAAGGGCATTATTCTAAGTGAAATAAGACAGGCACAGAAAGACAAATATCACATGATCTCACTTGCATGTGCAAACTCAAAGAAAAAGCCAAACACATAGTAGCAGAGAGTAGAATGGTGGTAGAAAGAGGCAAGTAGAGGAAGACATAAGAAGGTATGGGTCAAAACATACAAAGTTTCAGTTAGATGGGAGGAATAAGTTCTAGAGGTCCAGAGTGCAGCATGTGACTATAGTTAATAATAATGTTCTGTAGGGGCTGGGGATATAGCTCAGTTGGTAAGAGTGCTTGCCATGCAAGCACAAGGCCCTGGGTTCAATCCCCAGCACCATGCACAAATAATAATAATAATAATAATAATAATAATAATAATCTGTATATTTGAAAATTACTAACAGATTTTAAATGTTCTTGTCACAAAAAAGGTGTGTACAATGGTGAATATGTTAATAACTTTATGTAATTATTCAGTAGCATATACATATATCAAAACATCTGTTTTACAAAATATATACAATAAAGTGTCCAGTGAGTTCAGAGTGAGAAATGACATCTACTATGAGCAGGAAAGCCAGTCACCTTTCTTTTCAGAACAGCTTTCTTTGCCTCTGGCAGCTGCTGTGGTGATGCAAGACAGTCCTAAGATGCAGTCCTTACCTTTATACAATTTACAGTATATCACAGCTTTGGATATGTTTCATTCTTCTATATGCTGATACTCAACAGTATTGTCTTAGAAGTAATTTAAATGACAGTGACTTAGAGGAACTGTGATTGCTTTCCCAGACTATGTTTTTGAGTACTAAGTCCTAGTCCTTCTGTTTGCTTTGCAGAGCTGTTTCTGCCCTTTTCTGCTTGTTCTGTATCCCAGGAGGCCAACTGCTGTGTGCTGGAGTCCAGAGCAGGGGACCAGTTGGCTTCTGGGCAGCTTCAACTGGTGGGAGGCACCTGCAGGATAGACAAGAAGGGCCTACCGGGAATGTTTTCTCATGTTTCCTCCCTTTGGGTCTTGTTGCTTTCTCCATGACAACAGCTCCTCCTGAACAGCCCTTCCTTAATAGCTTCCATATCCCTCTGGGCTCTGGTAAACTCTGACCTTCTTGTCTCTGGTGCTGAATATGCCCTCCAATGTTCCCTTCTTGTTGCCCATGGATGCCACACTCTTGAGTCCCTTCCTTAACGTTCTTTTCATTTGAACTTTCTAGGGCAGTATCTGTTGCCTGTCAGACCCTGACCAGTAGCTAAATATGTGTAACTGTACCTGAATGCAGTGGTATATATTAGTTACTGAACTGTTAAGATAAAGCCCAACTAGACTGATCACCTACAGATTAGATCATATATACTACTCATTTTTTCTATTCCTAGTGCTTAGCAGAAGTGCTGGTCCATAGCAGGCATTCAGTGACTGTTTTTTCAAGTTAATGAAATTGTGACTGAAACCAAATGATTTGACTGAGCAGGGTGCTCTCCTGGTGAGATTCTGTTCTCCATTGCTATTAAAAAGTAGCTTTTCAGGATTTTTGCTTTAGCAGTCATGATGTGACAGCTCGTGCTGAGCAAGGCACTTCAACACATAAAAGCTCTAGTATTTACTTAAATTTGAAGTCTGAGCCCTTTGTGCTATTTTTAATGTCCCCCTCCTCCAGACTTTTAGAACTGGTTTCCATCTTGTTTCATTGTCCATCCAGTAATTGGATTTCCTTTCTATTAATATTATTATTTTAAAATTACAGATAAATTACATCTAGTTGTTATAAATGCATATATTGTAAGAAATCCTCTTTACATCTTCATTTCACTTCCCAAAATTCATCTCTTACTGAGATGAATCACACAGAAAGCAATCAATATATATATGTGATATATATATAAGATTTTTATTTTTTGATTCCAGGGATTGAACCAAGGGGCACTTTACCACGAGCCACATCCCCAGCCCTTTTTCTTTAAATACATATTTTATTTTTTAGAGATAGGACCTCACTGTGATGCTAAAGGCCTTTTACTAAGTTGCTGAGGCTGGCTTTGAACTCACAGTCCTCTTGCTGTGGCCTCCTGAGCCACTGCATCTTAAGTAAAACTTAATCCTGTTTTTTCTTCCAGTAGTTAATATACATTTAGATTCTGAATCTATATGGAATTCATTTTGCATAAGATACAGAAACAATTTTTAATTTTTTCACAAGTACAGTAAGTGGCCCCATTATATTTTAATGGATATGTTTTCCTTATTGATATAAAATACCATTATTAATGTACAGTAAATTAGTTCATCCTAGTTCTGTTTTCTGGAATTCATTTTGTATGTGTGTGTGTCTGTGTTCTGTTTTAACCTGTTTTACTAATTGTGGTTATCTGTTTAATATCAAGAAATTCGGATTTAGAATTATATTTGGATCTAATGTGTTTTGACTTATGAATAGAATAATTTATTTTTCTGATCATTTTTACCATTAAAGAAAGAATGTTTTTATTTCATTGTTTTTACATGTAATACTATAAAGTTGTTTCTGTGGGTTATTTTTAATCTGAAGACATATTTTTAAGATCATGAAATTTGAGTCTGTACTTAAGGTTTTGTTACCTAAATGTTTATTTTAAAGATGTGGGAGAGGCCTTTCATTTTCATCTTTTTAAAAATCAGATGAAAGAAAAAGAATGAAATGCTCAGTTTTAATGAGAATTTTGAAATACAGGTTCTTTGATTCTCTGCCTAATTAATGCTGAAATCTAACCATATCTGAAAGCAAAGAATGCTTTAAAATATCAACTTTGTTTCTCCCTTTTTGACTCTTATATTTCTTATCTTCTTTATTTAGATTACATTAGAAGGATTCATAAAGGTTGTATACTTTCTGCTTTCTGGGGTGCTTGAGAATTGTATGTGTGCACCCATTCTCACTCAGACATTTGTAAACCCCTTTACAGTCCATGTCTCTGCAATAAAGATTTAGAGATGCCTAGCGATGAGTAAGAAATAGGATAATTTTTATTACCCTTCTGAAGGGGATCATGAACATATTTTTAAAATAATAATTTTTACTAAGGAAACGATTTAAAAATTTCAAAGTAAGAATTTATTCATAGAGTTTGTACCCTGAAGATTTACCAGTTGAGCTGTTACTATGGAGATCATTAAGGGATCCCAACTATCTTTCAAACCATATCCCAGAAGTCATAGACAAGAATAATGATCCAGTGATTAGTGAATTTGTCTTGGGAGAAATTTAGCCACAAATGCTTGTTTCCCTCTATACATGTCTTTGAAATAAATACTATAATTCATTTCAATTTGTTTTATTTCTGCAACCAGTTTAGTTTGCAGATATTTAGAAGTTTCTATTTGTCTATCTCAGTTCTCCTTTGAATAGGTTATTCATCAGCAATTTCTTATGCTTATATGAATGAACTTTAATGGCTAAACTAAGAAGTGATCTTCAAACAGTATTTACAATTAATTGTAGGAGTGGATTTGTCGAAGATAGAAAAACATCCGGATGCGGCCAACCTCCTTCTAAGACTGGATTTTGAAAAAGACATTAAGCAAATACTCCTGTTTCTCAAAGATTTGGGTTTAGAGGATAACCAATTGGGAACATTCCTGACTAAAAACTATGCTATTTTCTCTGAAGACCTTGAAAATCTTAAAATCAGGTAGGGCTTTTAGAATTATTTTCACATAACCTAAGAAGTGGCTGTAGAGGAAATATATGTATAAGAAGTTTTAAAATTCTCTGTTGTGTAAGGATCTACTAAGATATTGAGCATGCATGTTATTTTTTTGTTATGGATTTTCTTTGATTTAAATTATTTATTCAACTGCCCATTATTATTTTGTTTCATCTTATTGCTAAGTCAGTACTGAACTATTTCTCTTCAGAAACTGGCATAAGTTGTTTTTTTATAACTGAACAAATACCTGTATTTTCTGAGAGTACCCTTAGTTGTGAAAACATGATCTTGTGTGGTTTTTCTACATCCAATTTTTTTGGGGAGCCAAGGAGGTTCTGGAGGTTGAACTCAGGGGCACTCAACCACTGAGCTACATCCCCAGCCCTTTTATAAATTTTATTTAGAGACAGGGTCTCACTGAGTTGCTTAGGGCCTCACTAAGTTGCTGAGGCTGGCTTTGAACTTGTGATCCACCTGCCTCAGACTCCTGAGCTACTGGGATTATAGGTGTGCACCACCAAGCCCAGCTCTATATCCAATTTTTGATAATAGACATTTGACATTCTCTTGGCATTTTATTGTATAATGTTCTTAATCGTGTCATAAGTTAACTATTTGAGTGATTCCTTTTTACTTCTTTAAATAGCACTTTAATAAACATGTTTGTACCACGTTCAACATTCAAAGAATTGTTGACTGTGAGAGTCTTTAGTGAGACAATGTTGATATGTGAGTGATGGTCCTGCTGGGCATCAAGAACCACACAATAAGACAAGTCCCTGTCCTGAAGTTAACATTTTGAGTTCATCGCCACCCCCACCTCTCATCTAAATTAGTCCATGTTCCAGGATTTGATTAACGGGGCACTATTTACCCTGTTGTCCAGGTCAAAAATGCTGGTATTAACTTTGGCTTCTCTCCCCTTTGGCATCCATATCTAATAAATCACCAAGGCCCATCAGACCTACCTTATTTTCTCTGAAATCAGTCAGTTTGTTTCTCTTAATCTCCACTTGCCTCAGGTCCCATTTTATACCAAAATTGCTACAGCAGTCTTTTAGTTGCCTTGCTTCTTATCTTGACCCCCAGACTTTTTTCCACACTGGTATTGAGAGTTCCTACATTTCGGAAAACTTTCCTGTTTCTTATACCTTTTCTCTGAATTAGGAAAAACAAACAAAAAAAGTATTCCTTGCACTGAACAACTTGAACTTGAGCCCTTATGTATTCAAGGCAGTGGGCTGGACTCCAGACATAAAACTTGTGCTCTGCCCCTCCATGCAACTTACAGTCTGGTATGATACAGGCAGGCTGTTACAATAAAGGGGAGAGAAAGTGATTCCAAGAAGCTCTCACATCCAGTGCTGCTCCCCCTGCCTGTCAGAACACTGATTTCCTTCCCAGTAGACAACCAGCTTGCCTTGCTGCTCAAAATTTATCCCCAAAGAAGCATCAGTACCTCACAAGGGGGATCCCTTTCAGAGGCTATACCATGATTCTTACTGTCCTTATTGTACATGGTAGGCACAGAGAGGTTCAGTAATTTGTCCAGGATTAAGAGTTAATGTTAAATGGCAGAGCTGGGATTCAAACCCAGTTAGTACTGCACTGGCTACTGCACCATGATGTTTCCCTCCATGTAATAGTGTGAAGGGGACTTAAACTTTAAAGGAACTTAAGTTACCTGTTCAAGATCACACATTCTCCTAAGAGCTGAGAATCTGCTCTAGTGTAGTTTGATCTGTGATTCCTAAATCTGGCTGACTATCAAATTGAAGTGTGGAACATTTTTTAATTACTTAGAGTTTTTTAATAGGTAATACATCCATCCACATGTACTCAAAAGGACATATGATAAAAAATAAACTTCTGAATAGGCAAGGACATGATAATCTTTATTTAATCAAATTTAGTTTCTGGCTCTGCTTTGAATAGCCATATTTTTATCTAGAATTTATATAACACCACTGATTTCATGTACTCATTTCCTTTTCAAGAAAAATCCTAAATGTATAAAAACAATTATTTGTATAATTTTCAAATTAATAATCTACATTTAAATTATTTAAAATGTTTTTACTCTGGTGGGGTTTATATCTTAACTTTTATTGAAAAAATTATACAATGTTGACAGCAGTTTTAATATTTTAGTCAGACACTGAATCTGGCTTCCCACCAGGCCCCCAGAAAAATTACCTATTCCCCCCCTACTTCTGCTCCGTGGCCTTCTAACACTCACCTATGGAAACAGCTATTACCAACCAGATTTTTGTTCACCTTCTAGGAATATTCTGTCCTATATAAGCATAAACACACACAGGAACACACACATATAACTGGCATCATTTATACATACTTTTACATTCCACTTTTCTTACCATAAGTATATCTTGGAAATGTTTCTTTCTTAAGTACTTTCTATTCTTTAACCCAGCACAGTCCATACTACAGATCTATCTAGTACCCTATTGATAAACCTATAGTGTCTTTCTGGTCTTTCCTGTCACCATGCTTTAGTGACTTCTGTACACCTGATTTCACAAATATTATCTGTAGGATAAATTTCTGAATGTGGAATTGCTAGGTCAGAGGACATATTCATTTGCAATTTTAATAGATACTACATTTATCTGAGTAGTTTTTCAGTTTATACTTACTCCAGTAGTATATAGAAGTGCCAATTTCTCTATTATCATCACTAATACAATGTTATCAACTTTATGATTGCTTTTCATTTTACAAATGAAAATAATACCTTATTAATTTTGGAAACAGTGTTTTAAACAACAAATGTTGGAATTCTTTTCATGTTCCAAATTACTTTGTATTTGTATGTGTTGAATTCCTATTTAAATTTTCCTTTTCTGTAAATTGTAAGTGTCTTTTGCCATTTTTTCTTTCTTTCTTTCTTTCTTTATTTATTTTTGTGGTAGAGCTTGAACCCAGGAGTGCTGTATCACTGAGCTACATCCCAGTCCTTTTTATTTTTTATTTTGATACAGGGTCTTGCTAAATTGCCCAGGCAAGCCTCCAACTTGTAATCCTTCTGTTTCAACCTCGAAAGACACTGTGATTACAGGTGTGTGCCACTACACTTGGCAACATTTTTTAATTGGGATTTTTTTCTTTCTTGTAAGCATTCTTTTATATATTAGTAACATTGGTTCTTTCTTTAAGGCATGTTGTAAATATTTTTCCCTGAATCATTTTTCTTTTGACTTTTACAGTGTTTCTTTGTATAATTAAATTTATCAATTATTTCCTCATGCTTGAAGGAGCTACTTTGAAGGAGTAATATTCATCTTACTAAATAATTTTTTGGGGGGGTACTGGGGATTGAACCCAGGGGCACTCCACCACTGAGCCACATCCCCAGCCCTATTTTGTATTTTATTTAGAGACAGGGTCTCACTGAGTTGCTTAGGGCCTCGCTAAGTTGCTGAAGCTGGCTTTGAACTCGCGATCCTCCTGCCTCAGCCTCCCAAGTGCTGGGATTACAGGCATGCACCACTGCGCCTGGCTCTTACTAAATAATTTAAATTCTGAGATAGAACCATCATAAGCTTTAGATGTAGGCATGTTACATTCAAATTTGTATTAGAACTAATTATTTGATAATCCAAAACAAATTATTTAACTTCTTGAATCTATATTTCTTCAAATGCAACATGGATAATTTATCTGGCTCACAATGTTTTTTTATTTTTCTGATAAGAATTAAACTAGATAACATCTTAATATATTTTAGGCATATAATAAAACTAGCTTTTATTGTGTTTTTAGATTTTAAAAATGTCACTTTATAGTTAAACTTTTTGTATTATGCTACCGTGTTTGGGTTCCCAGAAACTTGGCAAAATTTCTGAGTTGTTAATAAAATACATATTAAAAGACTGCAGTAAAATTATTTATGAAAATGTATGGTAAATATACTAACATTACAAAAATTCTGCTGGGTGTGGTGGCTCATGTCTGTAATCCCAGTGGCTCGAAAGGCTGAGGCAGGTGGATCACAAGTACAAAGCCAGTCTCAGCAAAAGCGAGGCCCTAAGCAACTCAGTGAGACCCTGTCTCTAAATAAAATACAAAGTAGGGCTGGGGATGTGGCTCAGTGGTCCTTTGTATAGAGTTCCAGATCTCTTATATTCTTAGTTGGTGTTTTCTGTTCTTAGCAAAAAAAAAAAAAAAAAAAAAACCTACCTAAACTTCATTTGTTATTACCAATAAATCAAATTACATGAAAAAGGAATCTACCTGTTGGTGGATTTCAGAATTTTTTTCTGTTTTCAAATCTAAGTAAAAATCATTCTAGAACTTAGTGGATAAATGTTCAGTTTTATCCATGTTTGGGCCATTATTACAGAGTATTTTATTTTTTTCTATTACACAATGTTTTCTATTTTATTTATTTTTTATTCTATTTTATTTTACTTATGTTTTATTTATCCTTTATTTTTTCAAGTTCTTTGAAAGTGTGAGGTTAGTATATGTTTATCATATGTACATGTATTTTTATTTACTTCTCTAGGGTGACTTATCTACAATCAAAAAATTTTAGTAAGGCAGATATTGCACGGATGGTCAGAAATGCCCCATTTTTGCTGAATTTTTCGGTGGAAAGACTGGATAACAGATTGGGATTTTTTCAAAAAGAACTTGAACTTAGTGTGAAGAAGGTAAAGAATGAAGAGACTACATTTTCTTATTCGTACATTTAGTAACTGCTAAACTTTTGTTTCTAACAAATGCTAGCTCATCTGAATCCTATAAATTCTTGAAAAAAAATTCTTGGTATTTATTGTAAAAAAAATGAATTACACTGCTAGATTAAACAAAACTGCATCATTTTATAGTATTACATCAGCTTGGAATCTTTAAGGTTTGTTTTCAATATTTGTTTTTTCCTCAAACAGCATTATATTTTTCTGAGGTTCCTATCATTTCTCCAATTGGGTCATCTTTTAAATTTTAGCTTATTCCCTCTAATGCCTTAGTTTTCCAAACTAGTTAAATGTGCATATATAGTAATAATAGATTGTTTTGTCTGTAACTGTAGACTAGAGATCTGGTTGTTCGCCTTCCAAGGTTACTAACTGGAAGTCTGGAGCCTGTGAAAGAAAATATGAAGGTAGGACAACATAAAGCTTTTGAGAAATCATTTTCTTTCTCTACGTATTTAAGCCCTTTGAAGAGAATAAATTTTGCTGTTGTCATCTTAAAGAAAATTGGATTTTGAGAGAATTTATTTTTAAAAAGACAGAAATAGAAAATATAAAAAATATAAATATAAAAATATCTAGCAAGCAATTTGTGTCATTTAATGATATTTTCATATATTGACCAGGTGTCACTACATCTTGCAGACACTGGTAGCTGTCAGTGGTATCTGGAAACTGGTTCTGTTGCCTGGCATGAGAGGATATGTCTCTGTTTTTAGTCGATGCTACCAGTCTGTGAAAATGCTTTGTTTGCCCATCTTGAGTCTTTCTATGTCTTAGGGCATTTGGAGACTGGGTCTGAAAGACTTGTGAACAGAGCAGTGGGCAGCACACTGCTGTCCTTGACGCCTGTGCCAATTGCCAGCTCTAGTTCTATCACAGAACATACGAGATATTCTTTACTGTCCTTCCTCCAAAAGAAAAGTATGAAGCTAAACACAATGGACTAGTTAATATACAAAGCTGTTGAAGTATCTAAAATTATATAAGGCCTATTCTCTGAGGTACTGAAGTGTTTCATTCATGGATAAAGAAAATGTGGTATGCATACACAATAACTCAGCCACAAAGAAGAATGGATTTAAGACCTTTGCCAGTAAATGAATCGATCTGGAGACTGTCATACTAAGTGAAATAAGCCAGTCCCCAAAAGCCAAGGGTTGAATGTTTTCTCTGACATGTGGAAGCTAATCTACAACAAGGGGCAGGGCGGGCAGGAGGGGAAGAATAGAAGTTCAGTAGATTAGACAGTGGAGAATGGAGGAAAGGGAGGGAGGATAGGAAAAGGAAAGACAGTGGAATGAATCTGACATAATTTTCCTATGTACACGTATGAAAACATCACAGTGAACCACACCATCATGTACATCCACAAGAATGGGGTCCTAACTAAAATAAGATATATTCCATGCCTATGTAATTATATCAGAATGGATTCTACTGTCATGTGTAACTAAAAAGAACCAATAAAAAAATAAAGTTTCATTCTCAGTCAGCACTGTGGACAGGTAGTCCCTGCTCTTTTGTAGCTTAGAATCTGATGGGATAAAGTAAGGAATATTAAGAGTCATGTCTTGGTGGGGGAACATTGGACACCATGAAAGTACACAGAGGACCTACTCCCTGTTTGAGTGTTTAGTTTTGTCATCTGTTTGGAATTTGGACATGTAGTTTTTTCAATAACATGTATATGAGTGTGCTTGGGAATGAAAGCTGAAAAGCACTATGAAATCTTAATGCTGGTCTGTTTGTACCTGGCCCATACAGCCAGCCTGCCCAAGCTACCCCTATGCACTGTTATTCCATCTCAGCTATGCTTCTCCTTCATGATGATCATTTTTAGAAGATAGGTTTGAAATCCAGGTTGCCCCAGAAACAGTAAGTAGTAATCCTTGAGGGCATTGACAGGCTGTCCCCAGATTTCAAAGTGCCATTATTTTAAGTTTTGAAAGAATCCATGTGTTCTTTGGTTTAATACCGAAATAATTAGTTCTATTCATGACTTACAGCAAATTAATTTCTTGTAGGTTTATCATCTTGAACTTGGTTTTAAACATAATGAAATTCAACATATGATCACCAGAATCCCAAAGATGCTAACTGCAAATAAAAGGAAACTTACAGAGACTTTTGATTATGTGCACAATGTGATGAGCATTCCACACCACATCATTGTCAAGTTCCCACAGGTAATGCAGCTCACTCTGTGAAAGCTGCCCTTGCCCTGCATAGGGGCTGCCATCCAGGTTCAGAGTGTGGTGGTGCACCTGTGGGATATTCACAGCTGCGGGGCAGAGGTCCACATCTCCTGAAGAGAAGTAGTTTTTTTTTTTAATCGGGGATTGAACTCAGGGGCACTGAGCCACATCCCCAGCCCTATTTTGTATTTTATTTAGAGACAGGGTCTCACTGAGTTGCTTAATGCCTTGTCCTTGCTAAGGCTGGCTTTGAACTCACGATGCTCCTGCCTCAGCCTCCCAAGCCACTGGGATTACAGGCGTGCACCACCACGCCCGACGAGAATTAGTGATTTGTCTGTGTCTCTCTGGTTGCCACCTTCCCCTTATTTCTGTTGGAGTCAGGCAGAAGAATCTAATGTCTCTCCCTTGTGTTTTTCTCTACTTAAATTTCCTTAAAGATCTTTTCAATGTTCCATGAACTTTTCATTCACAGTCTTAAATCTGTGAATTAACAAGTGATATTGTAATGCTCTCCTACCAAAGCATAAAACAGTTCCAGTTTGTCATTATGCCGAAGCCAGTTACATTTTCTAAACTAATCAGACTTGCCTCTTCTTTACCTCCTGAGTGGTATAGACCTTGTCTGATTCACACATGGCTGAATCCCCAAGTCTAGAACTATACTTGGTATTTAGTGGGCATGCAATAAATATTTGTTGAACAAATGATTGAGTAACTATCAGATAAATGACAGAATAAATTTAATTAACATGATCCCTTTACTCTGGGCTAGGTATATTCCTGTTGGTGATATACAGAGGAGCACTAAGGATTGTGCTAAGATTGGCCTTAGTACAATCCCTAGAACTAAACTGAAGTTGGTCCAGTTCCTTCACAGATAGCAATGTTTATTAACCCATCATACTACAAATGGCCCTTAATCTAGGATTTTCCTGGCACATTATAAAAAAGTGTTAGAAGCTATAGTTGTATTAATTTGGCTGATGGAGCAATTATAACGTAAGTAATTTTCAACTGAAAAGCAGTGACAATGTGTTTACCCTGGTTGGGTGGATAATTCAGTGACAGTAGATCATGATTACAGAATCTGACCTTTGGCCCTCTAAATCCTAGTGTCTTGTCATTCTCTTAGTATATAATGAGCATCCTCTATGTGGGCACTAAGGATATAAAAATCAAGCAGAGATGGCTGCATTCTTGTGGAACTTAGAATGCAGTGTGGTAGATAGGTTTCTAAGAATGTGATTGCTTTACATAATGTGAGATTCTCAACCAGAGGACTGGTAGAGCAATTATTCATTGTAGAAGTAGGAGAATCATAGGAAGAGCTCTTGAGTGCTTATCATGTGCCAGCTCCATCTCTACTGCCCTCCTTGTACTAACTCATTATAATAATTCCAACAACCACTATATGAAGTACTATTTTTAATCCTTATTTTACAAATGAAGAAAGTAAGCATAAAGGGATTAAGTAACCTGCCCAAGGTTACGGAGTAGGGACAGAGCCAGGATTAGAACTCTGGCAATGGAGTTTAAAACCCACACTCTTTACCAGAATGTACCACCACTCTAAAAGTGGTGTTCCTCAGTTGTATAACGAGTGGCATTTAACAGGTTGAGGGAAACCTTCCCAGTGGAGGAAACCGTAAACTGACAGGTATATCACAGTCACTTGTTCAAAGGCCAGTCATCTAATTGTTGCTTCCAAATTAAGATTCTCAGGCTCCTGAGGTCTGGGTAGTATTGCTAAAAAGTCAAAAAGTTATTAATGGGAAAATACACTAACTGACAGGCTATGAGGGAACTGGTAAAGAGGTTAAGTTTTTAGCAAATGTTTTAAAATTTAGTGGTATGAAACTAATTTTCTCATGGAGTAATGGTTGTGGTTGGCATATATACCTTAGGATTAATTTAAAATGGGGAAAGAATTACAACTTCATAACTGATGAATTAGGTCATTTTAAAGAAGAGGTTGTGGAAGGTGAAAGATAATGAAAGCAGTTTAAGAGTCATGAACATGAAATCTCTAAGGAAGAAAGTTATATTCAGGGATCCCCTTAAACCTTCCTCTCCCCTCCCAACTGGATTTCAGTAATTCTCAGGCTAGGGGGCCTTCCTCCTCCCCCAATCCCTAAGACTAATGCATCATTAATAAGACGAAATTTTTGTGACAATGGCAATGTGGTTCTAGATGGTCAACAACAACCCCCCCAACCCCCTGCAATTTAGTGATAAAGTAACCTTGAGTTATTGGAGAAGCAAACATAATATCTGGTCAAAAGCTATATAAATGCTTCAGATTATTATTATACTTAGAAAATTAATCATAGTTTGGGAGCTTCAGAATCATTTGTGGTTTTGTCTCTTGTATAATAATTTTGTAAGCTGAAAGTTACTGCCTAGGAGCCATACTTGGGGGAAAAAAGCAAACAAAAAAAACCAACAAAACTAAAGTGTCTTACATCTTCATTAGCAATAATAATGTGGTAATGGGAAATTAAGTTACCAAAAATGAGGGCAGAACAGGATGTCATTTGTTTTTGCAGAGACAGAAATAGAACATGTATTGTTCCAAAAGCACACCAGCCCCATGCTGAGTTAGCACCCTGTACTTTTTTGGGTCACTGTTCTCAAAGCAAGGTTTCAACAGTTTTTCACAGTGTCCTTTCCCAGTCAACTGTTATTTTGTTTCCACTTGAACACAGGAAAGAGGCTTGGAGGTTATGTGCCACGCTGAGTATTCTCACTGTATCTGGCACAAGTAAGAGAAGAGGTCCAGAACTCACACTGAGTAGGTCCTCTGAGCCTCACCAGAGCCTCCCAAACCTCAAGCTTCATGACTCTTGCTCAGGAGTGGCCAGACCTCCTGTTGTACCCTCCTCTCTTGCAGTGGGCTGTAGGGACTTGACCTGCTTCTTATTCCTTTTTAAAGTTGTTCCCACTCTCTCTACTGATTGGTAGTTTTAACTTAAGGTAGGAAGACATACTTTCCCCAGTTGATCCCCAAACAGATCAGATTCATTTCATTTTGATTCCAGTAGAGGAGAAACGAATTTAAAAAATAGGGAAGCTTTGCAGATTAGGAAATTGTACAGATTTTTTTGCTAACATAGATCTTGATCATTTATTGGAATCATCTAGAAGGCTTGTTAAAACATTTCTAAGCCCTGTTCTCAAGTTAGTTTTGGAATGAGGCCTGAGGGTTTGCTCTTCTAATAGATTGTCTCCAGAATAGTCCATATTCTTTGGCTACCATGTAACCCTTAATTTATTCAGTTTGTTAGCTTTGCGTCCCATTTTAATTATAATTTCTTATCTACTGATTTTAGTGGGGTTCTGGGGATCAAAACCAAGCCTCATATATGCTAAGAATGTACTCTGAGCCACACTCCTTGTCCATTTAATCATAACTTCTTAACAGAAGCTATAGAATTTAAGTCCTGTTGCATTAATCACATTTACTGAGTATGTGGTCAGTATATTTGTTAACCTACTAAAATAATTGGCCAAGTAATCTTGAAATTTCATTTTTTATTCTATAGTGTTTTTAAAACATGTTTCTTTTTCAGGTATTTAACACAAGGTTGTTTAAAATCAAAGAAAGACATCTGTTTCTTACCTATTTGGGAAGAGCACAGTATGATCCAGCAAAACCTAATTACATCTCTTTGGAAAAATTAGTATCTATTCCTGATGAGATATTTTGTGAAGAGATTGCCAAAGCCTCAGTACAGGACTTTGAAAAATTCTTAAAAACTCTTTAGTTTTTGATCAATGTTAACATGTAATATTGTAAAATGAACATATGTATGAGTAATAAAATATATTTTAAAATAACTCAGATCTCAATTGATGTTTGAAACAGTTTCTTGATATCATATATTTGGCATATACTCTGGTAGAACTTTCTTACAAGTTCCTAGTGACTTAATTCTTATTTTACTCTCCTCGGGAAGGGGAAAACTAAAACATAACAAGCTTAGTGAAAAGAAGTGAGAGTTTTCTATACACTGGTACTTTGTCATTCTGATGAAGATGAGAACAGTGGAAGGTTTTCCTTCTCTTACATTCACAAATCTTTTCAAGTAGTTTCGTCACTAGATGGCTTTATTTCCTTTGAAATGTTATGAGTTTCTAGAGCATAATATACCATTCATCTAATAACTACTACTCGGTGCTCCAAACACATTTCACTTTGGATTATCTACGGTGTTACCTTGTTGAGCACGGATATTCAAAGTTGCCTGTAGTTACCTGCTAAAATTCAGGAAAGGGAAAGAGACATGGAGAAAAGTTTGAAGAGGAGTAGAGGCAGTAAGACTAACAGTCATAATAAACTGACTTACTGCCAGGAAGCAGATTTATAGCATGAATACCCTCACCACATATGCTATCCTGGGCAAGTGATTTCGTCTCTGAGTCTTTGCTTCTATGTTTGTAAAATGAGACACCATGACCATCTGCCTTAGGATCACCAGATTGAGTAGACTTAACATTGGTGGTGCCCAATGAACCATACCTGTTATTTACACTCTTTTAAAATATTAATTAGTTGTCAATGGATCTTTTATTTTACTTATTTATATGCAGTGCTGAGAATTGAACCCAGGGCCCCACACATGCCAGGCAAGTACTCTACCACTAAGCCACATCTCCAACTCTGTTATTTACACTCCTGAGAAGTTCCTTCTCATTATAACAGCCAATGAGATTTGACCCATGGGACATTATCAAGTAGACTCTTGATAAGCATTTGGATACTGGAGTTTGTAACCCTGAGCTATTAAAGAGGTCCAGTCATTCTACTGGAGAAGCTAGGTGGAAAGAAAACAGATTCCTAGCCAAACCTGTTGGTCCACCCATGCCAACCAAATGCCAGATGTGTGAGACAGCTATTTCAGTGAGTATTCCAGCCTTAACTATAGCTGGATTCAGAAATGGGAGAAATTGATTTAAAACCACCAACTTTGAGGGTATTGTGCACAAGGGTTTGTAGTATGCCTGATGTCCTGAAGGAAATGAGAAACATAATTTGTAATTGGTCAGTCAGGTATGGTGTCCTTCCTATTAAAGATATTTTATTCCTTCAATAGACATTTGAGGTCCTAGGACACACTGGCAAAGGTGACATAGATGTAAGCTTTCAGCGAATTCTCCAATGGATGAGGTCAATAAGCCGGAATCAATGAAGAAGGCACTGCTGGGAGGCAGCATGGAACTATCTTGCCTGGTCTTCCTGCACCATAGAACTTCATTTTGCCTTTTTGAACAACCCACTTAGATAAGTTAGCTATGCTACACTAATGAACCCTCCTAAAATCCCAAGTGATTTAAAACTATACACATTTCTCATACATGTCTCTTGGGAACCCAAAAGCTGTGTTCCATGTTATCTTAGTCATACAGGTCAATGTATCACAGATGTCTCCACTGGGACACTATGACTGAGAGTTGCAATCTATGGAACTATGGGGAAAGAACTGTTGAAAATTGCTCTTAAAAAACAAAACAAAACTTTGTTTTGTTTTTTTTTGCCAAATCATGACACAGCAGTGCCTTTTTTTTTAATTCGTTTTACTTAGTAAAATGCATTTTGACACATCATACATAAATGGAGTATAACTTCTCATTCTTCTGGTTGTACATGATGTAGAATCACACCAGTTGTGTAATCATATGTGTACATAGGGTAGTATTGTCCAATTCATTCTATCCTTCCTATCCCCATGTCCTCTCCCCTCCCTTTGCTCCCCTCTGCCTAATGCAAAGTACCTCTATTCTTCCCTTGCTCCCCCTTATTGTGAATTAGCATAATCATATCAGAAAAAAACATTTGGCCTTTTTTTTGGGTGATTGGCTTATTTCACTTAGCATTATATTCTCCAGCTCCATCCATTTACAGGCAAATGCCATAATTTCATTCTTAAGGCTGAGTAATATTCCACTGTGTATACACACCACATTTTCTTTATCCATTCATTTGTTGAAGGGCATCTAGGTTGGTTCCATAACTTTGGCTACTGTGAATTAAGCTGCTATGAACACTGATGTGGCTGCATCACTGTAGTAAGCTGATTTTAAGTCCTTTAGGTATAAACTGAGGAGTGGGACAGCTGGGTCAAATGGAGGTTCCATTCCCAGTTTTCTGAGGAATCTCCATACTGTTTTTCATAATGGCTGCACCAATTTGCAGTCCCACCAGCAATGTATGAGTGTACTTCTTTTCCCATATCCTCACCAACATTTATTGTTGCTTGTATTCTTAACAACTGCCATTCTGACTGGAATGAGATGAAATCTTAGTTTTCACTTGCATTTCTGTAATTGCTAGAGATGTTGAACATTTTTACTTGTTGATCGATTATATTTCCTCTGTGAATTGTCTATTCAGTTCCTTAGCCCAGTGCCTTTTTTAAAAAATATTTTTTTACTTGTTGATGGACCTTTATTTTATTTATTTATATGTGGTGTTGAGAATCAAACCAAGTGCCTCACACATGCTAGGGAAGTGCTCTATCAGAGCCACAACCCCAGTCCCCCAGTGCCTAACTTTTAAAACAACAAAGAAGTATAATGCCTACCCTATATAAGGAGGGAAGAAACCTAAAATAATTTTTTAATCAGCAATAACAAACTACCAGGCTCAAGGCTTAATGCCTAGAGTAGCTGAATTGTGTGACAATCCTGGGTATCTGATCCCTTGACATAGGTCTTCCTTCTCTGGTCACTTGGACCCTATAACCAGCTGCCGCGACTTAAAGAAGAAAAGTCTATGGAATACCTCTCCCTTTGTAAAACAATGTGCCAATGTACAAGTGTATTACATTTGTTCATATCTTTCAGACTTAACCCTTGCTCATGTAGGCTGGAAGCAGCCATTCATTAGTTTCAGGGCTGCATACAGGACCAAGTCATAACAAGAAATTGTGGCAGCAGACACAGAAAAAGAAAGAAGGCAATATAACTAAAATTGGTTTGTGACTAAGATCGTTAAATAACACTTCGAATTTACAATACCAAGCTCCAAATTGCCCCAAGTCTCAGCTTAGAACTGAAAGAAAAAAAAAGATATTATTTGGTAATGCTGGAAGCACACTATCAGTCATGATAATGCCACCAATTGTTTTCTGTCCCTAGATTTTTCTGCCTTGGACTTTACATGTTGGGGCTTAGAACTCGAAAGTGGAAAAAAATCTATGTTCTTACTCCTCTTTTATTTTAAATTATATGCAAAATCTATAAATCTCTTAGATTTAATATTTTTAAAATTTGTTTTTGAGATGTTGGGGGTTGAACCCAGAGGCACTCTACCACTGAGCTACATTTCAAGTTCTTTTTTATTTTGAGACAGGGTCTTGCTTAGTTTTCCAGGCCGGCCTTAAACTTTCAATCCTCCTTCCTCAGCCTCCCAAATTCCTGGGATTACAGGTGACCACCACCAGGCCTGGTGATAGTTTAAAACTTTTTGACCCAACCTGCCATTAAAAATGATTTGATGTAGAACTTCAGATGAAGAAACAAAAGGTTTAGTTCTTTACTAGATTAGTATTGTATCTCTTATGGCTCTAGAATTAAGGAGGCTAGAATTTGTATCTGGATTCTTAGTGGTGTCAAAGAGGACAAGCTATTCAATCTTTCTGAATCTCACAAAGAAGGTAATCATAGTATTTACATCATCAATTTAGAATTAAATAAGGATTCAGTCCTCCATTTCTGAAGGTTTCACATATGTGGATTCAGTCCACCACGGATCAAAAATATATGAAAAACACTGCATCTGTATTGAATATGTCATCTTGTCATCATTCCCTAAATAATACCGTATCACAACTATTTACATTGTGCTAAGTATTAAAAGTAATCTAGAGATGACATAAAAAAACACAGAAGATGCGTGTACGTTATAAACAAATACTACACTACTTTTTATAAGAAACTTTAACATCAAGGATTTCCTCTGGGTTGGTGGATCCAACTCCCCAGCCCATGCGGAAGAACTATATACCTGAAAAACATTCCCCAAGTTCTTTTAGCTAGAACCTGCATTAAAGCCGGGTTCTCCTAACTCCTCGCCTAGTGTTCTTCTCTTCGTGTCACAAGTCTTGGAACACCATGCAAAATGCCCATCCTACTCCATTGACCTCACCCAGTTAGGGAGGCACAGAAGATGCCTAACACTAGCCGCCGGAACTGCGCTTGCGCGAATGTCCTCACTTGACTCGCGACGTGACGCAAGGAGCCTGCGCTCTGCGCCCGGCGCGTCCTCTAGGACGTACCCAGAAGGCAGCAGTTTGCTCCCGGGTCAAAATGGCGACCAGGCCGGCTGGTAAGTGACTGGGGTGGTTTCTAGTGGGCACCGCGGTGCTCAGCCTTCTTTTCTCAGCGACTTGCTCTTTTTCTGATCTCTCAAAATGGCCAGGTTTGCGATGTGAGGGAAAGTGGCGGCTCCAATCCAGCGAAAGGGACATGCTTCCCTTTTCCAGGTCGGGCTGGCCTGACTGTTGAGACAGGACCTGCTGATCTGAAGGTGCCAGTGGTGGCTCTCACATCCCTGATCGCCAGCTGCCGCTGCTCGACATCCTTCCCCTCAACCCTTGGAAAGTTCAAGGACGCAAAGAGATAATTAATGGGTGTCAGCCAAAGTGAACCGAGTGCTTACTAAATGAGCTAAGCTCTGTCAGTTGTACTGGCTCGATTAATTCCACCAGTGAGATTTCTTTCACGCTGGTAACAGACAGTGGTTATTGGAGGAAATGGGATGGGAGCCCTTATTCCGCCCCTCGAGCTTCTCGCTGGGAATTAAGGTAGCTGAGCAAGGTTTACGGGGAGGCGCCACAGTTTAACCTTGATTTATCTGGTACGTGAGCTTGATCTATAGATTTGGAGAAGTCTGTATTTATTGTAGGTATTGGAACAAAC
Organism: Glaucomys volans; assembly: GCA_020662805.1. NCBI lineage: Eukaryota > Metazoa > Chordata > Mammalia > Rodentia > Sciuridae > Glaucomys > Glaucomys volans. Next base: position 363,846 of record JAJEJO010000571.1, on the reverse strand, counting down.
ACATTTATTGTAGAAGAGATTGCAGGAATTGTCGGAATATTGAAAGCAACCTCGGTGTTTTTTATTTTCTTTTTGCTAATTTCTGCCCTCTGGCGGTATAAATTGGAAGTTTTTAAAACATTGGTCCCTTTCTTCATATCCCCAGGAATTGTGAAAACATTAATGAAAGATTGCCAGATAAATCTGTTAACCTACATGACATTGAGTTTTTAGAGAATGGAGAAAATATAAGAATTTATTGTCTAATTAATCTGACATATTTAAGGAATCTTACCAAAATTCAGGGCATTCTTCTGTGCTGTGTTTGGGAACCACATATACCTGATATTAGTACCTAACTCTGGCTCTGGGTGAGATCACTTCTTTTGGCCTACTTCTTTTAATTTTTTCCTGAAAGTGGTATTATACATGGCTCTTAATTTCCAAAGAGATTTGTTAAAGCCATGTTATCCATAATGTACTGAGGAGTCTGGGCCTGACGGGGTTATAGTGAAAGGAGAGTTTGCTTTTCTTCCTTGGTAAGTAGGGAGTACTAGAAAAAATTTAAAAAGAAAGTTTAAACTTGTTGTAACTTCCTGTCTGTACCATATCTCGTTATATATCAGGTACAGTCATGTCCTTAGCCCCTACTGGATTTTCTCAATGAGGCTCAGCTTTATTCCCCCAAGAGTTTTAACATTACCTATTTTTCCTTATCCATGTTCAAATGTTTATTCTCTTGAAGGAAAGTTAGCTGCTTGGGAAGAGGAAAGGGGTTCCTTTTTCTAATCCATATTAATGTTTAAATTACTTATGGTATTAAAAATCCTTCTAGAAATACATATATTTTTAAAGAGGATAGCCAAGTCAAATAATGGCAGTGTCGGCTAAAAATTTTAGCAGATGGGAGTCTTTAGACCTGCCACCCTATTCTGAAATATCACCCTTCTTTTCATACTGCTTCCTTTGAAAAGACAAATTTATAGTTATTCCTGTAATTTATTTTTGTAATTAAAAATGATAGAAATCTTCCAAGTCCCTTTCCTGTCCCCCACTCCTTCAATTCTCGTGGCAACAGGTGGACATAAGGGCACTGCATGTTGGATTTATGCTGGAGTAGCAATAATGAACCTATGGATCATTTGTACACTTGTGTTTGAGCTTACCCTTTTCTCCCATGACTTGCTATGTAATTTTTTACCCAAAGTTACTTTTTGTTCATAGAAAAAATAAGCAATTCTTATCTAAAGTGTATAGAATGTAAGCGTTTGAAAGGAAATTCCTTCTTATATTTGTAAAAAGGTAACTATAGGAGTACTGGTTGCTTTTCTATCACTGTGTTCATGGAGTGTAAGTGAATTGGAGCAACTAACTGTAATAATTACTAGTTGCAGCATCAGGCCGGTGGCTGGATGGTATTCGAAAATGGTATTATAATGCTGCAGGATTCAATAAACTAGGTGAGTATTTGTGCTTTCTTCTGTTTTCTGAGAGTAGTGCTTTTTATAACTTATTATGGTTCGAAAAACATTTTGTTTCTGTGTACATCAGAAAATTTTAAAATTAGACCATACTTCATTGTTTTTTATTCTTTTTGAGAGGAGAGGGATGAAATCCTCTAAAATGTTTGAGATAGAAACAATTTATGGTTGCAGAACATTTTCCTTATGTTCTCCCTTTCCCAACTGTATTTAAATTTAAGTAATGTGAACATTGAATAAAAACATTTTTTCCAAATATTAAAATTGAATCACATTTTACAATGTGACTCATGACATTAAAAAAAAAAAAATCTTTTTAGTTCTAGATGGACACAATACCTTTGTTTTTATGTAGTGCTGAGGATCAAACCCAGTGCCTCACATGTGCTAGGCAAGTGCTCTACTATTGAGCTACAACCCCAACCCCCATGACATTTTTTTGAACGTTATAATTTGCTATGCATTTCATCTTTTTCTGTTGAAGCTAATGGAAAGCATTATTAAATGTTACTAAGTCTTTAGTTCACTGACATTTTAAGATTCTTGATCTCAGATTTGAAGTATAAGAAAGTAGAGGTGTGGTTTATGGATATGTGTTCAAGGACAAACTAAATATAAACATTTGAAATATTTTGGAATTGGATTAGATGAAATATGCAATTTGTGATGGTGGTCATAAGAGACCCATATATTGTTTCAAGAAATAGCTCATTATATGTAATAGGTGCTTTAGGTTTCAAAACATCATACCTGGTGATTTAAACTCTTGATATTTCACCTGTCTTAAGCTATAAGTCATACAGATATTATACTCCATAAAAAAGAAAAAAGAAAAATCACTACTTTTTGAAGTGCATATTTAATGTAACTTTTATTTTCCATCATAGGGTTAATGCGAGATGATACAATATATGAGGATGAAGATGTAAAAGAAGCCATAAGAAGGCTTCCTGAGAACCTTTATAATGACAGGATGTTTCGCATTAAGAGAGCCCTGGACCTGACCATGAGGCAACAGATCTTGCCAAAAGAGCAGTGGACAAAATATGAGGAGGTAGAACAGCTTTTATGTGTTTGACAATGTTGACTCTCAAGAATGGAATGTTAGAAACAAAAGAAGCACATCCATTTGTGTAGTGCTTTAGAAGTCTCAAAGTTGTACCAAACAAATATCCTTTTAATAGCCTGTGTAGGTTAGTAGGGAAAGTATTGGCTCCATTTCAGAGAAAAGTACATTGAGACTAGAGGTATAGTGGCTTCCAGAATCTCTAAATAGGTCTTAATATAGAGAGTCAGGAATAGAATCTAGTCTTCTGCTTCCCAGGTCATTTTTCTCCCTCTACAGTTGGCTTCCTGAGCATTTTGGTGTTCATATGAAGGCCACAGAATGGTCCTCTGATGCCCAGAAAGGACTTCTGTGTAAGGACTTCACCCAGAAAGGGTGAAGCATAGCCTCACCCTTTGATCTGCACTAAAATCAGACAAAACCCTGTGGACACTGATTTCTTTTTCTTCCCTGATGGACGTCCCTCTCATAACCTATGAAAGCAACTTATTGTAGTGTCTTTGTGGGGTTTTGCATTTTAAAAAGTAGATAGTTCTTAGTCTGGTTGAGAATATACTTTCTTAATATAGCAATATATATATTTTAGAAATAGGGGCTGGGGATATAGGTCAGTTGGTAGAGTGCTTGCCTTACAAGCACAAGGTCCTGGGTTCAATCCCCAGCACCACAAAAAACAAACAAACAAAAAAACCCACCAGTATATATATTTTAGAAATAAAAGGTAATTTACTTTGATGTTTAAGACCTATTTGTTGTTTAAGACCTATTGAGTGTTTGGGATATATCAATAGTGATGGTAGAATGTAATATTTTTCTTTTATTTATTCTTTAGGATAAATTCTATCTTGAACCGTATCTCAAAGAGGTTATTCGGGAAAGAAAAGAAAGAGAAGAATGGGCAAAGAAGTAATCATGTAGTTAAAATCTATGGATATAGCCGTCCTCATAGTATTTCTATGAAGTTGGTTAAAATGAAACATACAATTTAAAAATTATTTCATCTGCATATATATTACCTTAAATAAATGTCTATTATAATCATTGTTGGAGTTTTGATTTCTGAATCTTAGCTTGATAAGTACTGAATTTACTTGTATGTCAAAATTCTTTCTAGACTTTTAAGATATTTTAAGTCAGTGTTGAACTGCTTCTTGGAGATCAGAGAGGCCACTTGACTCTTTCCCTCATTGTTAGATGATCTCTGAGTTTTCTGAAGGATACAACATTCTACCAAGCCGAATCACCCCCATTACATGGCCTTTGTTGACTTGCAAGATACTTGGGAGCTCCCTCAAGACCTTACTTGGCAGATGTGGGATGGGGCAAGAAATAAGAGCACTCAAGCAGAATGGCTTTCAGCTTCAGAGGAGACTGAAAGGAGATAGCTTCTTCAACCACTACTTTCCAAGTAGATTTATTTTGCATCTTTCTATTAGAAATAGATTGTGTGTACACTCATCCTGAGTATATCTAAGTTACACATATGTATGTGTCCCTGAACTCATAATGTAGGTTAGAAAACAAAAGTTGATACTAGAAAAATATACAAATGCAAAGAAAACAAGTGGTATAAAGTATATTGTAAGATTTGGGTACTAGTCCATTAAAAGTTTTTAAGATTGCAGGCTAATTTTTAAAACATACATTAGAATCATTCATTGTTCTCATTTCCACCCCTAAATTCTGAAATGCTTTTTTCTGAGGTGAGAGCATAGAAATCATAGTGAGCCAGGCAGGAATAGTAGGACTTGTGGTGTGTAGTGTTTCATGCCCGCTGCTGTGTGAGGGGAGATACCTGATTGGGATCTTACCATGAAGGACAAGAAAGAGGATGAGAAACAAATTTTGTGTTATTTTTAAAATTCAAAAAATGTGCTGGCATATTTGGTAATTTTTCACAAAAAGTTATGTTTGAAAGATGTGTTTGACCTTTGCAACGTGATCATAAAGAGCATCTTAAAAGTTGTGCTAAAATATTAGAAAACCTTGTTAAATTCTGTAAGAGGGCTGGGGATGTAGCTCCATAGTAGAGCATTTGCCTGACATGTGTGAGACCTTTGGTTTGATCCCCAGCACTGGAAAAAAAATTTTTTTCCCTAGGAGACTCTGATATTCAGACTGTATTTTGAAATACATATCCTGAAAATTGTTCTTGTTGAGTCTCTTTATTCTGACTTAGATCCTTATTTGATATTTTGCTCATGGTAAAAGCTATTCTTTAAAATCATTAATTTTTAAGTGCTGTTAACATTTAAAGTATGACTAAGGGCAACGCTGAAAGAATCAAACAGCTGACCAAGGTTGAGGTCTATCATGAACAGGGGCTTCTACACTATCCACCTGCTCAAAATGTGACCGAACAATAGAGCAACCTCTGACTGGGCAAGAGTTCCTCATAAAGCCAAATTGTGCTTTTTTCTACATTACTTGATTACCTTTTCTGGAGGGGAGGTGTGCCAGGAATTGAATCCAGCAGCACTCAACCACTAAGCCTCATCCCTAGTCCTTTTAATTTTTTATTTTGAGATGGTCTCACTAAGTTGCTTAGGGCCTTGCTAAGTTGCTGAGGCTGGCTTTGAACTGATGATCCTCCTGCCTCAGCCTCCTGAGCCACTGGGGATAGTACCTTCGTCTAAATGAGCATAAGTTCTCAGTGACTCGGGAGACTGAGGCACAGGATTGCAAGTTTGAGACCAGCCTCAGCAATTTATCAGGCCGTAAGCAACAAGACCCTGTCTCAAAAATTTTAAAAGGGGATATGGCTTAGTGGTTAAGCAACCCTGGGTTCAATCTCTATCCCACTCCCTTAAAGAAAAAGAGACTTTGTGTTATCAAACGTGTCCTGTTAAAAATCATTGTAGTAGTATCTGAAACAGGCCTGTTATCCTGAAGACAGAATAGGAGAACTGATTGTGGATCAGACCACACAGGCCTCAATGCATTCACTTAATGTGTAACTTTAGGAATATGCTTTAACCTCTTTATGCCTGTTTCCCAAGCTCTAAAATGGGGTAAATGATACAACCTGTTTTATAGAGCTTTTGTGAAAATTAATTCACATTATATATCGAGTATTTAGAACAATTTGGTACACTGTAGGTGCTGTGTAAGGGTTCACTTCTTTTTGTGAATGGAGGGAGAATAAAATATTTAAGAAAACAGACTATCAAGTCTAGTAGTTGAGCAGTAGCAGAAGTCCAGGGTTCTCTCCTCCATCTTATATGAGACACTCTCACTTTTCATCCATCTATTCCCCTTGGATGTCTGACTTCCTTGATTGAAGTATCCATTACCTGAAATGAGAAGTGGAGGAATTGGATCTATATGACAGCTTCAATTTGACAAAGCCTGGCCAAGACTTTATTGTCTCCACCTGTTTTGTTTATCAGACGGTGTTTCAAACTTCCAACATATCACATTCTGCTAATTTGCTTTGTACAGTTATGTTTAGAGACGTCGTCCAAAATTTGACATAGGCCTAGGTTTTGAATGTATGGTTTTCCTAGACCTTGAAGGAAAATAGATTCATTTACTCAGTAGTGGTCTATGTTCTATTTTTGTATTTTACTGTACTTTCAGTTCCATCACAAACCAGACAGTTAGCTGATGTTCACTGTTGTAATGCACTTCCAAGTGATACTTCAGCCTTCATCTTGTCAAGGTGAAGAAAGCAGAGTTAGGCATGTTGGGGCCTCAGATCCCCAAATGCTGACCTTGTTCCTAATTGCATGTTGCCTGGAAATATTTGATAACATTCCTGAATTAAGTTGTCATGACCTAAATATTTATGTGATTCTCTATGTATGGTACAAAAATGTTAACTAAAAAAAGCCTTAACAGCACCTGTGATCTTTTTATAAATGCTAAAATCTTAAAATGTGAAGTGTAGGTTGTAGTAATAATCTCAGGTAACTGTTTAAGGGATCACTTTTATTTTATTTAAAAATTTTTTTTGGTACTGAGCAATTGAACCCAGGGGTGCTTAACCACTGAGCCACATCCCCTGGCCTTTTTATATTTTATTTAGAGACAGGGTCTCACTAAGTTGCTTAGAGCCTTGCTAAATTGCTGAAGCTGGCTTTAAACTCCCAATCCTCCTGCCTCAGCCTCCCTGGCAGCAGCTGGGACTACAGGCATGTGCCACAATACCCAGCCCACAAGGGCTCCCTTTTAAAGCGTTAACTTTGCATTACTTTTGGCTTTCTAAAAGATCCAAATATAAAATAAAAGCTTGGGCAAAGCCCGCAGCTCCTATAGCCATAAGAATCCTTCCAAATTCAAATTAAGATGGTGTTTTTAAAATATAGACATCCTCTGTGCAGCTTTGAAGTAATTAACTGAAGTACTTGGAATTTAAAATAAAAAGAAGATGGGGGCCGGGCGTGGTGGCGCACGCCTGTAATCCAAGCGACTCGGGAGGCTGAGTCAGGAGGATCGCAAGTTCAAAGCCAGCCTCAGCAACTTAGCGAGGCCCTAAGCAACTCAGTGAGACCCTGTCTCTAAATAGAATACAAAATAGGACTGGGGATGTGGCTCAGTGGCCAAGTGTCCCTGAGTTGAATCCTTGGTTCCAAAAAAAAAAAAAGAAGATGGGTTTACCTATATGGGGCAGCACGCATTTTAGGAACTACAGCATCAGAGGAGTGTAGTTACCAGGTCAACAAGGTGAATGAAACCTATTCAAATTGGGGGAGTCCCTTTGTCAGAACAAGAACTGAAATTCTGCCACTAGGTGGCGGTGTACCACAACTTTACCACTTGAGGTACACCACACCATGGAAGATTTATCCATTTTGTATCCCACCAACTCCCTCCCCTTCATTTTTCATGATGACAACACCTTAGAGGTTTATGGCCACCAGGAGAATTTACTACTAAGCTATATACTGATGTAATGAAATCTAATATATGCTGTGCAATGAATTATGAGATGTTATTTAGTCTCAGGATTTTACTACTTAAATCAGTTATGACCATATTTTCTTTTATATGATTGCTCACTCTTTAAAAATACCATATGACTGTATAAGGAACACCTAATAAAGTCTGTATATGTTAAAATATAAATTTTTAAATTTATTTGCCATAATTTTTAAATTCTGGTTTTATGGGCGTTCATATTAAAAGCCATAACTTGTTAGAATCTAAGATCTCAGATTGGTTGGTGCCTCTAAGTTATATTTTGCTAAGACTTTTATTGTGTGTATTAGCAATTGAACAGGAAGAAGAACTGAATTATTACAAGATAATTAATTTTTGGCCTAAATGTCCAAAAGTCTGTTGATATTTGAGTGGTTTTGGACAAACTATTTAAATAGTCATTCTGAATTCTGACTAAATCTCCTACAGTAGAAAGAATGTATTATTTGTTTAACTTTGTATTTTAATACATTTGCCTATTTTTGCATAAATGCCATAAATGTGATTTAAAAATAAACCTCTGTGAAACTTCTGGAAATGATATTCAATTGAATCATTGTTCTTTAAGTATTCTACCTATTTTAAAGAAAATTTTATACATATCTATGAAAACTGAATTTACAAGCCAAACCCAAAATGATAATTGCTTGTTTTAGAAGAGTCAGCTTACGCTTTCTTTTCTTATGCATGCATTAAGATGTGGTTTCCTATTAAACTAGAAACTCTGAGGCCAGCAATTTGACAAGGTCATTAGCCTTTATAGCTGGGATTCTTCAACTATGAAATGGGAAGTTTGCAAAGTCTTTAAGAGTCATTTCAGCACTAAACCTCTGGGATTTAATTCTGTACTTCATCATTAGGATTAACTAATACTGATTAAGTACCAGCGTTGTACCAGTCACTTGTTCCTACTTTGTCCCTTTTCATCTTCCCTGCAAATTTCTGGCATAATTGTTGTTAAATGATTATAAGGAAGAAGAAGTTGTGCTTAAAGAATTCATTTCTCTCCATTTCAGTATATAATTTTATGGGGTTTTGGGGAAGAGAATGAATGCTTTTATGTTCCAGGCTAGTCAGAAGCTAGGTATAAGAGAGGACTTCTCAAACTCAGCACTATTGACATTTCAGGCTGGATAACTCTTTGTCATGGAGAATTGTCCTGCACATTGTAGAATATTTAGCAACATCTTTGGCTTCTATACGCTAGATAATGGTACCACCTCCCCCTTTCTCCCAGTTGTAAAAAAAAAAAAAAATGTTTCTGGATATTGCCAAATGTCCTCTGGGGGAATGGAATTGCCCTCAATTGAAAACCACCAATGTTGGGAATGCAAAGAGAGAAACAAAGATGGTGGAGACAAATATGTAATTAAATAAATGTGTAAACAAATAAGTAAATTATATATAATAAATAGTTGCTGGGTGTTCTGGAAACATGCAGAAGGGAAACTAAACCTAGAGGGAGATCAGGGAAGACCATCTGACAAGTGATTCCAGAAGAGTGAGCAAAGTTTGCCAAGAAGGCGGCTAAGGGCTTTCCTAGAAGAGAAAGATGAACAGAAAATGCTTTCAGGTATGTAAGTATTAAGTTTTGCATTGATGGAGTGACAGATGTCAGCTGGAGAGATGTGGGAGATGACACAAGAAAGGTAGATGCCATATTGAGCTGCTCGGATTTCACTCTTTGAGAAGCAAAGTGAATAGATTCAAGGAAATGAAGATGTTGGGTCTCAGGAGATGAAAGAAATTTCTCAATGCATAACTGTCAATTTGCTTTTTTAAAGTTTATAATAATTTACACTCTTCAAAGCAATTCATGAGAGTCCTTTTCGTTGCATCTCTGCCTACAATGAGCTCTCATTAAAAGAAACAATTTGGTGGAGAAAGTTTCTTGTTCATAGGTGCATTTCTTGGATTGAGCAAACATTTTTTCATATGCTATTATCAAGTTAATTTTCCTCTTTCATCAATCTTGTTCATGTCCTTTGTCTACTTATATTTTCACAAGTTTTTCCTTATTTGTTTGGTTTTTCTCTTAGGCCCACTTTTCCCTCAAATTTGGGTCAGTCCTTATCTATTTGTGTGAGGACTTTACATATTTAGACAGTACTCCTTTCACCTAAATTTGCTGAAATGATAATATTTCGTTATTTGAACTTTATTTTGATTTTTTTTATGTCTTTTCAACTTTGTTCATGGTGGTTTTCATCAAATGGAAGTTTCCCATTTTTATGTGGTACAAACTATCAATCTTCTCCTCTGTGGTTTTGTCTTAAAGGTCTTGCTTTGAGGAGGCCTCCCTTTACTCCGGGGTTATATAAATATCCAGTGAGGTTTTCATTCATTCCTTTTAGCTGTAAGAAGTAAAGCCATAAATCTTAATTCCCTATGGAATTTAAGTATATGGTGTGAGTAGAATATATTTTCTCAATAGATAGCAGGAAGCCCAAGGCTAGACCTTGTACAATTAGTTGTACAGGGGAATGGGGTTTACAAAGGGAGGTATGAAAGGGATCTGTTAAGGGGGATGCAGGCTGGTAATAAGCACCTCCTGTGAGTTTGTCATCCTGTAAGATTTTTCACCATGCTGGATATTCCAGACCCACCCTGCCCTTCTCCATCCTGCTCCACACACCAGGAGACTGCCCATATGGACTACATCAATAGACACCCTTTACCTCTGGCTCTGGCTTGAACTTGGTCAGCAGCAGAGTCACCTATAGGAAAGGGCAGATGAGAGAGACAGATATTTCTTCCCCAGCCTACTCCCTGTTTGGCCATGGGCTGACACTGGTCACACTCTGCAGAAAGTGACTGCTCCGGTCAGATAGTTCCCTCCCATGCTCCACCCTGCCTTTGCTATTCCTTATCAAAGTTGACTCTCCTTGACCTTGCTTGCCCCTGATGTTGCTTGATTGCCTGACTAGGTGTGCTTTCTTTTCCTGCCAAGATCCTGGCTCATGCAGTTAGACCTGGGTCCCCCTTAGAGTAGTTGGGTTGTCCCATGGAAGCACCTAATGCTGCCACTTGGAACAGGTTTGGGATCTGTCCCTGGAAAACCTTATACATTTGCTTCTCTGAGGTTGTCTAACTCGTGCTCCCAAAGTCAGTCTCCAGGAGACCACACAAGTTCCTATTGGAGGGAGTGGCCTTCCAAAACCTGTTTCCTACCACCCCCACCTCTGCCTCTACCCATGACAGATCTGCTTCCAATCAGAGACTTACTCTCCTACATAATTTAATGCAGGTAAATGCCAGTGCTAAAAAGATGCCATATGATAGAAAACAGAAGTTTCTCCCATCCTGACATATTGCTGTGCTTTCTTTCCAAACTCTTCCTCCTGTTTAACTCCCTCATCCCCGAACACACTGACAAATTCTGCCTCTAAACTTTGTTCCTCCTGTTCCTGCTCCCCTGGGATGCTGCTGGATGGGTGACACTCATAACCCTCACCATTCTCTCTGCTTTACTTTAAGGCAAACACTAAGTTCTACCTGCTCAGAGACTCTCTCTCTGATCTCCAGACCCCTGACATTTCTATTTTCTTTGACTTTCTGAAGTACTTATTGCTTCAAACCATCATGTTACTCAATAATAATGAATCCTATTTACCTACTTGTTATGGTTTGGTTCTGGAAGTTCCCCCAAAGGCTCATGTGGGATAGAGAGTGAACCAAATCAGGAGAAGTATCAGGAGGGTGGAGGGAAGTCTCATTGGGGAATTTGTCCCCAGTACAACAATGTTCAGAGGTGGGGCTTTGGGGAAGTGATTGGATCATGAGGTCTCCAACCTCACCAGTAGACTGATAATTGGATGGCATTAATGGGAGGTGGTGGAACCTGTAGGTGGTGGGGTCTAGTTCAAGGAAGGAGGTCACTTGGAGCAAGCCCTGGAAGACTTCACCTTGTCCTCTTCCCCTCCCTGCCTCTGCTTTCTGGCACCCATGAGCTGGGAAGCTCTGTTCCACCATTCCTTCTCCATCATCAAGCTCTGCCTCACCACAGGCCCACAGCTGTGGAGCCAGCTGACCTTGGACTAAAACCTCTGAAACTGTGAGCCAAAATAAGTCTTTCCTTCTTTAAGTTGTTTTCCTCAGGTGTTGCCACAATGAAAAGCTAACATACTAGGGTTCACTGTGTGCCATTCATGGTCTGAGGTGTTCCTTCTTGAGATGAGTACCAATATCTTCTTTTTATAGAGGATCAGAGCTGTGAAGTAACTGGTATAAGATCACAGCAAGTGAGCAAAGCGAAGTCTGAATTGTCTGCCTTGATATGTTATGCTGCCCTCTATTTAAGATGTATAACATGATGTTTTGATATACATATAATCTTGAAATTGTTGCTACAATTGAGAAAATTAAAATACCCATCACTACACATAATTTTTTGTGCGTGTGGTTAGAGCACCTAAAATTTCTCTTAGCAAATCTTCAGTATACATGCAATGCTCTTAGCCATTAGTCCTCATGTTATATATCAGATCTCTAGACTTATGCATCCTACATAACTGCAAGTTTATACCTTTAACATACTTCTCCTGATTTCCTTCTCTCCACACCCCTGGTAACTACCATTCTACTCTCCATTCCTTTGTTTTTTTTTTTTGCATTCTTCATAAAAGTGAGATTATGCAGTATTTTTTTTTCTGTATCTGGTTTATTTCACTCAGCATAATGTCCTCCAAGTCCTGGTTGCAAATGGCAGTTATCTTGTTCTTTTTAAAGACTGAATAATAGTCATATATATACACCACAATTTATCCATTCATCTGTCACCAGATACTTCAGTTGTTTCTATAACTTGGCTACATGAATCAAACTACAAAGAACATGGAGGTGTAAATATCTTCATGAGATAGTGATTTCATTCTTTTGCTAGATGATATGGTAGTTCTACTTCTAATTTATCAAGGACCCTCCATAGTATTTTCCTTAATGGCTGCATCAATTACATTCTCACTAACAGTGTATAGAGTTCCCTTTTCTACTCACTTTCACCAACATTTCTTATCTCTTATCTTTTTCATGGTAGCCATTCTAACATATAAGAGGTGACATCCCATTTTAGTTCTGATTTGCATATCCCTGACGATTGGGGATGTTGGACCCTTTTTCATACACTGTTGGCCACTTGTATATCTTCTTTGGCAAGGTGTCCATTTAGGTTCTTGTTTTTTAATTGTCTTTTTTTAGGGTTCTTTTTTAATGCTATCTTTTCAATACATGCTGTTCACACTTATCATTACATTTACAAATTCCATTTCAGTTTGTATTCATCTTTTGCTTATACTTTACTTAAACTCTATCCATTAAATGAAATCTTGAGTTTTAAAAGTAGTATAAGTAGTGTACTTTCTCTGAGGAGATGACATTTGAACTATGCCTTGACTATTGGAGAGAAGCCACCATTGGAAACCACCTGGTTCTCAAGCAGGTCTGTACAGAGAATTACCTAGGGAACTTAAAAACAAATGAGAAACCAAACCCAAAATAATCTGATGCCTGAGTCTACCCTGAGATTCTGAATTAATTGGTTCAGGATGCAGCCCAAGATACAGATGGCTTTAATGTGTAATTAAGACTAAGAAACTTTGATCAAGGGGAAAACACGCCCACCTAGTGCAAAGGACCTGTGATAGGAATGCCCTGGGGTGGCTGATGAAAAGCTTATGGAGAAGGTCACCGTGCTGAATCCAAATGGAAGAGGGGAAGTACAGACCTTGGGGTCAGAAAGGTAGGCACAATCACTCCATGGAGGACATTTTAGATCAAATGAAGGAGTTCGAATTTTACTCATATGCAACTGGAAGTCTGGAGAATTTTGAGCAATGAAATATGATTATAAAGCAAGTAGCATTTATAAAACTACCTCATTCTCTTTAAGGAATGTATACCCCTCTGGATTATGGATGTACTATAATTTATTCAACCACTTGCCTGTTGATTGACATTTGGCTTGCTTCCAACCCAACACTATTATAAATGGAGCTGCAGTGAATATCCTTGTGCACTTGTGCTTTTGAATTTTTGTAGGATAGAATCCAAAGGCTTTAAAAATTTAGATAGGGGACATAGTTAGTGGAAAAAAGAGAAAATCATATAAGATTCCCTGTCATGCAAAGGAGAAAGATCTCTTAAGCTCAAGTATCTTGAATGCATGTTCCACATCAGCCTGAGTTAAGCCAGGTTTAACAGACCATCAAGATTTTGCAACCAGCCACTGGAGTGTCCTACAATAACACCAAAGTGTGAGAAAGATGGCCATACCCAGAGTTACTGAAATGAACATTTCATTTCCCTTTAGGTTTTTAAACTGATCACATTTACTCTGCTTTTAGTTCCATCCAAGTTTAGCTAACATACTGCATGTTTAGTCAGCTGTTTAAAATCCTATCATAAATCAGAACAGAATTTTCCTTTTAGAAAAATGTACTTTTAAAAAATAATTTCCATTGTTTAAAGAAAAGGAGACTAATAGAGAATGCTTCTGTATCTGTTCAGAGTTTTGTTTTCTTAAGTCATTTCCACTATTTGGCACATGTTGACAGACAAATAAGTTTTGATTTGTTCATGCAACTAATATGTATTCATACACAGTACTGAGTGCTGGGATCCCAAGATGAATCACATTTAGTGCTTGTCCTTTCTGAATTGTCGGTGCTGGAAAGGAGATAGGCCAGTAAGCAGAGAATCACATCTCAGGGTGAGAGGGCTTCTTGGGAAGCAGGAGATGGTGTGGGAGCACATAGGAGGGCCACCTAACCCACATTTGGCTGGAGGTTAGAGGTGAGTAACATTCTGTGCATACTAAGCAACTGAAATTGACTGTTTCTCTTCATTTCTTTGTAAGTAAGATAGTTGTTAACTCTTCAGTTCTCCTTCTCATCATCTTTTACTTCTGAATAGTACAAATCATGCTGGAAAGCTCTATTTTCTCAAACTTGTATCTCTGAAATCTCCTTTAGCATGTATTATGTAATTACAATCATCTATAAAATCCTTTGAAATGAACTTGCTGGCAGAACATTCCTAAATAAATGTGCCAGCATGATAAGCCATTGCTGTTTTCTCACTGTTTAAATGATGTTAAATACCTGCATATCAAAAAGTGGCTTTTGTTTATCCCTCTTGGAAGTTCTGGGAGCAGGTTATTATCAGTAGAAAAAATATGTCTTAAATTGCCTTAAAAGAGCAAGGGTCAAGTCTCAATACTCTTAATTAGAAAATCGCAAGATTCGGTTACTTGACTTTAGCTGGATGATCAAAACTCAGTATGAACCTAGGCATTATACGAGAGACCCTGCACTTACTAGAAGAAAAAGTAGGTTCAATTCTCCCTCATGTCAGCTTAGGAACCGAATTCCTCAACAAGACTCCTAAAGTACAAAAAGTAAAATAAAAAATCAGTAAACGGGATGGTATCAAACTAAAAGGTGAAGAGAGAGTCTACAGAATGGGAGAAAAATCTTTGCCACCTGCACCTCAGACAAATAATTAATCCCCAGGATATATAAAGAACTAAAAAAAAACTTAACATCCAAAAACGAATAACCCAGTTGATAAATGGACAAAGGAACTGTATAGGCACTTCACAGAATAAGAAATATGGTAAACAAATATATGAAAAAAATGTTCAACATCACCAGCAATTAGAGAAATGCAAATTAAAACTACACTGAGATTTCATCTCAGATTGGCAATTATTAGGAATACAAGTAACAATAAATGTTAGTGAGGATGTGGGGAAAAAGTTACACTCACACATTGCTGGTGGGACAGCAAATTGGTGCAACCACTCTGGAAAGCAATATGGAGATTCCTCTGAAAACTTGGAATGGAACCACCACCTGACCCATTTTTTCCATTCTTCAGTATATACAGGACTTAAAATCAGCATATTATAGTGATATGGCCACATCAATGTTTATAGTAGCTCAATTCACAATAGCTAAACTATGGAACCAACCTAGGTGCCCTTCAACAGATGAATGGATAAAGAAAATGTGGTATATATATGCAATGGAATGCTACTCAGCCCTAAAGAAGAATAAGATTATGGCATTTGCCAGTAAACAGATGGAACTGGAGAATATCATGCTAAATGAAATAAGCCAATTCTAAAAAACCAAAGGCTGAATGTTCTCCTTGATTTATGGATGCTAACACACAGTTTTGGGAGGGAAGAATAGAAGTTCATTGGATTAGACAAAGGGAAATGAAGGGAAGGGAGGAGGGGTAGGAATAGGAAAGACAGTAGAATGAATCCAGCCTAACTTTAGTATGCTCATATTTGAATACATAACCAGTGTAACTCCACATCAAGTACAACCACAAAAATAGAAGTTATAGTCCATGTATGTATGATATGTCAAAATGCACTCTACTGTCACGTATATCTAAAAAGAACAAATAAAATTTTTTTAAAACTTGGTACTAAAGCAACACACCAGATACCTTTAATAAGTGGGAGCACATCCTACTGCAAATTAGTTGAGAAGAGATGAGGAACCCAGGGAATGACTTGCCGGAGCTTGCTTCTGGGGTTAGGCAGCAGCTTATGTCTTTCCCTCTCTCAAATATTTGTAGCACCAGGTAATAACAGATATGTGGACAAAGATAATGAGGGGGAAAGTATGTTTTGAGGGGGAAAGTATATTTTTCTTTTTATTCCCCCAAATTTCTTTTCTTTCTAAATCCCACTGAAATTTTGATATAAGATTTTATTAACCATCTTGGCTCTTGAGTCTAAGGTACAATGCTTAGCTGTCTGACCCATGTTTAATCTTTTAACTATTGAGACTGTTATCTGAAGATCAGGATAAAAGTAAGAAAACAGTTGCCAGTGAACAACTGTTTAAAATTATGACTTCGTTGACTTAAAAAGCATTAAAATCAACATTAGACCTGAACACTTCAACTTGGAACTTGGTCTTAAGACTTGATGGAATTTATAACCTCAATTCCACAGCTCAATTATTCTAAGAGAAAAAGGTGAGTGGGACTTTGGTTCAGAGACATAAGACAGGGGATGGAAAGTAGTATTGGGGGGAATATTTATATTTAAAGATAAATATATAATTTATTTAAACTTTTTTAAAAATTTAGACATTGTGCCTTAGTTAAGCAAAAATAGAAATATATTATTTTTATGTTTCTGTCTGGTAGTTTAGAAAATCTCTAAATTGGTCTCAATCTAGGATTATCTGTACTTTGGGATCATTTATGTTCAGTACTGGGGATCTAACTCAGGGTCTTACAAACACTAGGCAAGTACTCCACCACTGAGCTTTATCTCCAGCCCTTTTAAAATTTGATTTTGAGACAGGTCTCACTAAGTTGCCTATGGCCTCCCTAAGTTGTTCAGGCTAGCTTCAAACTTTCAATCCTTTTGCTTCAGCCTCCTGAGTCACTGGGATTATAGGTGTGCACCACCAGACCTGGCTCACTCTGGAACTTTTAGTTTGATAGTAATCACAAACTGTGGTCATCTCTGCTGTGGTCAACAGAAGTCGCTTAGTCTAATCAGAATCTAAAGACACTGTGAAGGATGGACATGTTGGACTTTTCAGGAAGAGGATACAGACAGATCATGGCTATATAAAGGAGTGGGATAGTCTGGATTCCACAATTCTAGCGGAGTACAGTTACCTTTCAGGCAAGGACAGAGGGGAGATGGACATGAACAAAAAAAAAACCCATCCATCCAAGTGACACAGTGACATTAGATTAGCCATTGGGGAACAAGATGGGGGAATTAATTAAACTCTCCTGTTGCATGAGGGTTAGAGGTGCCTAATGGTGAGAGGGAGCACTCTCTGGGCTTGGTGCAGGCCTGGGCAGTCTCTCCATCTGTCTGTCTGTCTCTCCTTCCTTCTTCTTCTCTCTCTGCATAATTTTTTTAATGGTGCTGGCTAAACCTCATAAAATGGCAACTGCTTTAGACTGAATGTTTATGTACTCCTCAAATTCATATGTGGAAACCCTAATGCCCAATGTCATCATATTTGGAGATGGGATTTTTGAGAGGTATTAGGTCCTTGGCCCTCATGATAAAAATAGCATTTATAAGAAGAGTCATAAGAGACTTGCTCCCTCTCCCTACTCTCAGTCATGTGAAGGAAGAGATGATGGCTGACCATAAACCAGAAAGAGGGTCCTCACCAAACCCTGGATCTGCTGTCACCTTGGTCTTGGACTTAAGCTCCTCCAGAACAGTGAGAAATACCTGCTTTCTGTTTAAGCCTCCTCATTTATGGTGTTCTGTTATAGTCAGAACTGAAGAATCCAGCGCCTGATTTGACTTTGTTGTGATCATCAAACTGTTTGTCTTCTAGTCCACAAACTGAATTCAAGCTGCATGTCTTTGGTGGGTCCCTGGATGGACACATACTCAACCCAACACTGGTGCCTCCACCACTTGCTCCAAGCAGCTGGGTCTCTCTCCCTTTTCTCTTATCAGGATGAGCATCCGCCAAGGACAGCAGTCCTCTCTGGTGGGTTGGTTAGTTGGCATGCTGGCACATAGAGACCTATGTTCCTGGAAGGACCTGGTCCAAGGAACTAATGAGGTCAATGTCCTCTCCTGTGCATGCTCTTCCAGGCAGCCTTTACTTGCTGCCCTTCAATCATGGGAACGGGTGTTGTGGGGGAGGGTGGTGATCAGTTTTGACCAGGTTGCTTGGCCACTCACATACTTACTCAGGACAGGCTGGATCTGTGTGAGGGTGGTTAGGGAGCTCTGAAGTCAGATTGCTTGGGTTCAAATCCCAGCTCTGCTTTTGATCAGCTATATGACTTTAGGTCAATTACTTAGCCTCTCTGTGTCTCTGTCCCCTCATCTATAAAAACTAGAATAAGATCACTTATTTCTTAAGATGTTGTAGTTGAGCGGGTCTCCCCACAAAGCAGGGCCTAGCACTTAGTAAGCACTTAATATCCACTCCCCTTATGATTTCACATACTGTGACACAGAACTCAACATTCACCTTGGTCTTCAAATTTGCAGAACTAAAACAGATTCCCTTCAGATTTTATTAATTCTTCTCTACATGAAGGGAGCAATGGTGGATGGAACTGGTCTTGTTTTGCCTACTGCGAGACAGGCAGCTACAAAGTATGACCTGGAAGGTAAGACTGAGCAAGTGGACCTGGGTCCCAGGAAGTCCACCTCTGACCCCTGGGAGGGACAGTGAGGCCCAAGCTCCCTCCAACTTCCCCTGACATCCCACCCTTTCAGGGGCACATCTACCCATGAGTAGCTGATGTCAGAGACAGGAGAGGGGCTAGGCTCCATTGTATTGCTTATTAAGAGCTACGAAGCACAGCACCCTTCTAACCTAACATACCACCTGCCTTCTCCTCCCCCACCTGACCACTGACACCCACTGGTCAACAAAGCTTTGCTTGTGTGTTGGATTGTTGAGGGGGGAAAGTCCCAGATTTGTGCACTGGTAAAGAAAAAATTATCTGGCCCATATCTTTGCCTCCCGTTGTCAACTGCAGATCAGTGGCTTCCCAAGTTTCCCAACCACAGAAAGCCGAGCTTCCCAGCTGTAGCTTTCTGAGTAAGGTGAGACTGACCTCAGAGTTTTGTATTTATCATTAGATTTTGCCAAACAAACCAGCTTAATGAAAAACATGGAATTGAGACGTCTTCACAGGGCCAAAACCTGAACAGAAACTTGGCATTTGGTCTCCATTTGTTTCTGAAATACCTCTCTTGTCCTTTCCCTCTCCTGTCCCTTGAGTGTTTAAACATTTGAATAAAGATTTCATTCAAAGGGAACTGATTGGCTCCCCCACAAGTGGGGTGGAAGATGCGTCACTGAGCGTCAGCAGCACGCGGAAGGCAGGAAGGTGGTGTTGCTGGCACCGATTATGTCAGGAGATCAGCTTTCTCTTTTGGCTGGACGGGTTTTGTTATTAGAGTTTGTTTAAAGCTGGAACCCGTAAAGTCCCTTTCTGAATAGCACCATCAGCATCTTTGCTTTAAGCAGCAAAGACGTTTCTTTCCCCACCTCGGATCTGGCCTTAAAAAACCAGACCATGTTAGTTGGCTTGTTTTGATCTTTCACACAATGAAGTTTTCAGACTTTCTGAAACTTTACCCCTCAATGTGAGAGCTCTGATTAAGAGACAGGTTTCAATGATATAAGACAAGTGTTAATAAAGCACCGACTACAACCTTATCAGCTACCATCTGCATTAAAGGGAACCTCACAAATAATCACTAAATAAGATAAAGGTTGGTAAGGTGGAGGTTTAGGGGGTGTAACAAAACTCTGTTCAAGCCAACAAAAGTGTGGTTCAATTATATTTTATGCTCTTGCTTAGCATACAGTAATCAAACTAAGTCAAGGGCAGAAAGGTAAAAATGAAGCCGGGGTGACAAAGAGAGAGAGGAAACAGGGGTGACTTTGGAGATGCAAATTTTAGGTGGCAGGATGGTGATATTTTTAGGTTAAAAAGAAGGGATAGGTTTGGGAATTTAGAAAAAAGATGGCTCTGTGTCAGATGTGTTGAGTTTATATCTTCACCCACCCACAGCATCCACAAAGACCCCAAGGCTTCTCATGTACTTTTGTATCCAGAACACTTATTACCCAATAAATGTCAGATAAGTGGATAAACTAATGGGTTAATGCTCCACATGGAAACGTCTACTATGCAGTGGGAAAGTAAATCTGGTGTTCCAGAGATTGACGTAATTAGTTTGGACAAATCCACAGAAAAATGATCACTGAAGCCTTGGTGGCAGATACTTTAGAAAGAGAATATGGGTCCTGTACACAGATGTGAGCGATTGCTTCAGTTTCATTAGTGTCAGTCTCCTGAGAACCGCCCAGTCTCCCAGATTGTGGGGCTCCTATGGCTTGTCACAAGTGCCAGACTTTGAGTATAAATCTCAGGATTAGAAGTAAATGAGAACTCAGGGTTTTTCCTATAAAATATCTGAGATATAATGTATCTCAGGAGATACATTACAATGGAAAGAGCAAGTCTCAGAGGAATTGGGCCACACATATTTATCAGCAGGTTCAAGAAGAGACCTTTGTCCAACATTTTCTTGTAAGTTTGGTGACATTCTAGCTATCCAACAACACGTTGTAATTTTTTCTTGAGACTGGTATGGTCAGTTCAGCTTCTCTCCTAGGTTAACAGGAATCCTCCTTGAAATAGGGGGACACAGGACCAAATGGAGCCCTAGGCCCAGGGGCCCAGGTGGTCTTGCATCATTCACAAATCATTTGCATTCTTGTAAGTCTGTAGTCCATACCACTGCCAGTCGACTTCATCATCTTGGTGGTTGTGGGCCATGTGCTCAGAGTAAATTAAGGACACGTTGGGAGGTAAGTGCTTCAATATCTCTTAAGATCAGAAGGGCCTTGAATGGTCTAAGCAGAGAAGACTGAAGGTGCAAAGGCTCTATGGCAGGAATGAGCTTGGTCTACATGAGACACGGCAAGGAGACCAGTGAGTGTGAAGAGGGGGGAACAGGGTAAAAGGGGCAGGATGTGAGGTCAGAGAGGTGATGGGGATAGATCATGTAGGGTCCTACAGGGGCTGAATAGTGGTTGAATATGTCTATGTCCTAATCCCTGGACCCTATGAACATTCGGTCATATGGCAAAAATACTGTATAGGTGTCTGGGGATACAGCTCAGTTGGTAGAGTGTTTGTCTCACATGCACAAGGTCCTGGGTTCAATCCCCAGCACCACCAAAAAAGAAAAACAAATACTGTGAAGGATCTTGAGAAAAAGGAGCTTGTCCTGAATTATCTAGGTGGACCCTACATGAAGTCACATATATCCTTATGAGATAGACACACTGAGGAGAAGGTGATGTGAAGATGGAGCAAAGAGTTGTGGCTACAACCCAAGGAGTACCAGCAGGCACCAGATGTTGGAGAAGTCCAGGAATTTTCCTCTCCCTGGAGCTTCCAGAGGTTTGTGGCCCTACAGACACCTTGATTCCAGATTTCCCACCTCCAGAGCTGTGAGGGAATAAGTTTCTGTTGCTTTAAGCCACTAATGTGGTATTTTGTTGTGGAAGCCATAGGGATGCAATATAGGAGGTTGTATTACGGGATTTTACTTATCTTCTGAGTGATGTGGGGAAACCACTGGGGGTTTTGAGCAGTGGAACAATGTGATCTTATTTTCATTTTTTAAAGAAGTCACTTTTAGAACTGTGCTTGGGTAGGCAACACAACGGGCAGATCCAGTGGACCAGTTGGATAGATCTGATGTATGGAGTGAGAGAAGGAAGGGTCAAGAATGACACCAAGAGTTTTGGCCTGAGCCATGCGAAGAGTAGAGTGAATTGCCATCACTGCCCTGGGACAGATGGTGGTAAATCTGGTATAGGTGGGCAGATAGGTAGAGTAGTGATGTTCTCAGTTTGGGGCATGTTACATCTTAGGTGCCTGCTAGACATCCAAATGGAGATGCTGAGTGGCAGAGATGTAAACCAAGAGCCAACAGCACATAGGTTGCATTTATAGCTGAGACCAGTCTTCTCTGAAACAAGTGGGGGTAAGTTTTTGTTTTAAAGGACAGGACCACCACACAGCAGAACTGACATGAATCTGATGGTCTGGATTATTGAGTTAAAGGAACACAAACATCTGCCTCTAGATGTCCACATTCACCATGGCTTGCCTCCTGATGTGTCCTTAATTGACTGAGCACATGGACCACAACCACCAAGATGATGACGTCAACTGGCAATGATACTGACTACAGACTTACAAGCATGCAAAAGACTTGAGAATCAGTAACTTTGTATAGTCAGTCCAAACTCCTCCTCTTGCAAAATACTGCCCAGCCTTCAAATAGACCTCCACAAGCACAATTTGAGCAAGAACTCTGTCTGATGCTGAGTTCTTTCTCACACCCCAAACAGCACTCATCCAAGAAAGGGAAGTTTTCCATTGAGACCTGGGCAATAGAGTCTATTTTCAATTCCTTGGCTTTTAAAAAAATAGTTTTATAAATGGTTAAGGTTAAGTTGAAAGAGTTGCAAGAACAAGATAATTTTTCTGAGAATGATGCAACTATTTTGAAAGCAATAACAATGACTTTACCTTCACAGTCACTGTGTTGTGCATACCTTTTATATTCACAATTGGTTTCAATGACTCTCATCTTTATTATCACAAATTACTTCTAGCATACCTATTCCTGAAAGGGAACCTAAAAATACTGACCAAGAGGCAAAATAAATTTAAAAATCAGGGAAAGCAAAATAGCTTACTTATAAAAAATTTTCTACTTTGATTTACTTCATTAATTACATAACCTGTGTGAATCTAATATTCATTTGTTTAAATGTGGCTGGAATCTGTAGTGGGGCAACAAGGTTGTTTTAGTCAGTTTTTTCATTACTGTGACCAAAAGACCTTGTAAGAACAATGTAGAGAAGGAAATGTTTATTTTGGCTCATGGTCTCAGAGTTTCAGTCCATGGTTGGCTGACTCCATAGCTCTGGGTCTAAGGTGAGACAGAATATCATGGCAGAAGGGCATGGCAGAGGAAAACAGCTCAGGACAAGGCAACCAGGGAGAAGAGAGAGAGCAATGCTCACCAGGGACAAAATATAAACCCAAAAGGCACATTTCCAGTGACCTACATCCTCCAGCTACACTGCACCTGCCTATAGTTACTGTCCAGTTAATCTATTTCAGTGTATTAATACACTGATTAGGTTATGTCTCTCGTAGTCTAATCTTTTCACTCCGAAAATTCTTGCACTGTCTCACACGTGAGCTTTAGGGGGATACCTCAAATCTAAACCATAGCATTCAACCCCTGTCACCCAAAAGCTCATACCCATCTCACAATACAAAATACACTTAGTCCATTTCCAAGAGTCCCTGTAGTTTTAACAGTTTTGGCATTGCCCGGAGTCCAAGCCCAAAATCTTCATTTCAGACTCAAGGCACACTTTTAGCTATAAGAGTAAAATCTGAAAGAAAGTTACATATATCCAATATATAATGGCACAGAGTAAACATATCCATTTGACAAGGAAGAAATTAGGGCAGAGAAAGAAGAGACAGGACCAAAGCAAGACCAAAATCCAGCTAGGCAAACAAGTACTGTAGCTCCACCTTGGGCATTTGAAGCACATGGTATTGTGATGATCTCTCCAAAGGGCTTGTGTAGCTCCACCCCTGTTTCTTTGCTGGTTGCTGCCCTCAGGGCCTCTCTCGGCTTGCCTCTGCTCAATTCCTCCTGCATTCCTCAGCAGATGTCCAAAATTACTGGCAACTCTTAATCTTGGGCGTCTTCAGTATAGCTTTGGCTTCCTTCTTACATCTTCATTCATTACCCTTTCAGAGGTAAACTTCAGAGACTTTGACACTGCTACCCCTGGCCTTCCAGGTATACCTTTGAAATCTTGGTGGAAGCTTCCATGACCCCCTGACTCCAACATCCTGCAATTCTACAGAATCAGCACCACATGGTTGCTGACGAGGTCTGCTGTCATCTCAGCCATTCGCCAGACTCCTGGTTTCATGGCTGCAGTAGCCTCTGAGTGCCTGGGAAACTGAGCACAGGGAAGTAACTTCCTAGGCCCCCTTGGTCAGAGTGCCCCTGTGGTCTCTTCTCAAAGGAGTTTTCACTTTTCCAGCCTTGAACCAGTGATGGGTGAGGTCTTGCCAGTTCCTGGGATGCCCTTAAGTCATCTTTCCTATTGTCTGTTGTGCAAAGTAGTTAACATTTCTTTAATGATTATAATGTTTTTAACAACCACCACTTCCTTAGCCCCAGTTTTACTTGCACTTTTCTGTCTAAACTGTGAGGTTTTCAAATCTTTTTGCTTTGCTTTCTGCTCCTGATTATCACAGTAAACTTGGCTAAAAGCTGCCAGCAATATCCATGCCACTGCCTGAATACTGTGCTGCCTTGAAATTTTCTCAACCAGATTAATTAGTACACTACCTTTAAACCCAATCTCACAAAAAGTCTCAGGACATGGGCAAAATGTGGACAACTTCTTTGCCAGAACATGACATGAATGGTCTCTAGTTCAATTTCCAAGAGAATTCTCATCCTCTGGAACCTCATCAGTCCAGTCTTTACTATCCACAAACTATAGGTACACTGATCTTTGGTGGTAAATGTTTGGTGGTAGATCATAGGTGTTGATGTCAGAATTGTGTTCATATCTCAAGTCTTCCTTACCTACCATGTGATCTTGGGCAAATGGCATTGACTCCCTTAAGAATAAACCCAAAGGAAGTGAGGGAATGGACTGTATGGCTCTGAGAATAGAGGGATTCTGGAAAGTGCAAAGATCTGAGGTGGGAATATACATACAGATATGATAAAGAAATGGACAGGAATCCAGTGTGACTGAAGCAGAAAAGGCAAGAGAGGCAGTGAAGGAAGTTGGGGAGAAGATCAGGGATCAGATGGTGAGTGACAGATTGGCATGTGAGCGTATATAACACACACACAAAAATGCTGGTAATACAAACCTGGTATTACTGGTAGTAATTAGGGGCTGCAGGGGAGGACTTTGTTAATTCTGCTTGGGGGTGAGACACAGCAAGTGTTTTGGAGCTGGGGAAGGCTTCTCAGGTAGAAGTGGAGCTGAGCCATTCTAGATGCTCAGGCACTGCTAAATGTTGAGGACAAAGACAATGAGTTTACAATCTACTGATATCATGAAACAAAATGTCCTGATTAAAATTTGTGAAGGGTGCAATCCAGTCCCATTGAGGAGAAGACCAATTGTGTGTGCAGGGCATTGGGTCACCTGTACAGTGTTTGGTATTGGTTGAAATTAATTCAATATGCTTCTTCTAACTTGTCCTAGGAGGTCTTCTTTGCTGACATGCCACAAACAGACCATACCTCCATTCTGTCGCAGGTGTGGGTGAGCAGAGCTGTTGTTAGCTGTTGTTCTTTCACAACATGGGGTGAGCTCTTCTGCACTTCAGTAATGTTCCCTTGTGACTTTGACCTTCAATTGGTATGTAGTCTCCTGTGCACACCAAGGACTAGCAGAAATTGTAGATGGACATTGTTTCAGGGGATGACTGCACATCCTCTTGCACCAGGCCATCCTGTTAAGATGGGAGACAGGGCAACTGTCAGATGGACCTACCCAGATGATGAGAGATAGCAGTATGTAAAGCTGTCTATGAATCAGGCAGGTTCAGACTTGAATTCTAGTTTAACCCTGAGATACCTCACTTTGGGTCAATAACTGATTTTCTTTAGGCTTTATATTACTTGTCTGTAAACTGGGCTAATAATCATGTCAATCTCACAATATTGTTGTGAGGACAAAACAAATTAACGCTTAGAAAGCAATAGCACACTGTCTGGTACAAATTAGGTTTTCAAGAAAGGTTACCCTTTTCTCTCATTAGAATACATCTCATCAAAGTGTAGAAATGATAGATTTGACCTGCTTGAATTTGACATGGTTTACTTATGTGAACCAGAAAAGCACTTTGAGCAGTAAACTGATGTGATCAGATCCACAGTGGGTGGTATTGAAGATGAACTAGAGAAAGGAGAAAGTGTGGCAGACATGTGGATAGCAAACCCAGGTTTCTGTTTCATGACAGTTGGTGGCAAAGGAAGGGAAATTATTCAAAGGGAAGTTTTAGGATTAGTTCTCAGAAAGGTTGTGAATCTTGGCTGACAACTGATGTAATGTGTCTACCATGGATCCCATTAATTCCCAGGGAGGTGGATTTGGTTCTTTGTTCTGGTATAGAGGTTGGTAGAGACAAAGGATAAAGCCTTCCTGATTTGGTTCCAGAGAGTGTGGAACTAGGACAGTGCCTTCTCTCAGATACCACCTATGAGCCCCTTTGTCAACACCCATGCCATGAAAACCACTTTACCCGTAGTCTTTAAATTTGTTCCTCTGGTTAGCTCTTTTCCCCCACTTAGGAAAAAACCAACACCCTTCGCCATGCCTGGTACAAAGTAACTATTTCTTGGCTGATAAATCAATCTATTCTTCCTCTAATCAAATATTAAATTGCAATCTATCACTGGGTAAAATGCAAACTCATCCTGTTGGCTAGGCCTGATGATAAGATTATTTGGCCAGTGCATAGCCAATTCAAGATCACAGGCCTGAACTAGAAATACTAAAACATAAGCTATTAAAGATTTTTCACTTCATATGCATTTTTATTGGACCCTATGTGCCAGAGAAATGACACAGGAGGGACAATAATTGAAGTGAGCCTCACTAACTTGACTTTTGAAAGTCATAACTTCCTCTGGGCAAAGAAATGGTGGGAAAGTGATGGGCAGAACCCTTTGCAGTTGAAAAACTTGAGGCCTGAAGACTCATGAGCTGAATTTTACAGCTAGAAAATGGCATAGGAAGGTTAAATGGTTTAGTCAATGAGCCATGTTTAGGGACATATGTCAGAGATTATTAGTGACAACTTTCCAACAGAATTCATTGTCCACCATTAAGCAAGAGTTATTCCATTGTTCCAGCACAGAACCCAACAGAAAGGGGGAGGTGGCAAGAAGAAGATGATTAAGCAGTAAAATTCTTTTAGAGAGAGGTGAAAATGTGTCCAAAGTATATAGACAAGGAGAATATTAGATTGAGCCAGAAGAGACCCAAGGAGCTACAACTGTTTAAATAAAATTGCCATTTTATATTCACAACGGGCCAGATTTTATCCCTGTACAGCTCTGCAGGAATTCTTTGGAAAGGTTCCTAACTCTAGAATTACTTGGTGGGAGTGAACTGGGGCCCTATGAAAATGATCCTTGGTGATTTTATGCAACTGCTTTTTAACCACCTATTAGACATAGAATTACTTTTCTTCTGGTCCCATGTTGGCACAGCTCTGAGCCAGGTAGAGATGAGCCTTCAATAAATCCCATACACATGAACTCAACTTTCCTTTCAGTTCAACAGCTTTTGTAGAAAAAGATCTCCACTGACTTGTGTATTTGTTCAACAACCCAAGCATACATATTCATTTCTCAGAACATGTGCACTATACTAAGTTGGCCCAGCCATACAAGCTTATAAAGTCAAGCACATGCTGTAAGAATCACTTAAGTAAGGCAGAAAAAAAAATCTAGCAATGTCTACATACCTAGAGAATCAGATTGCTTTTACTGTTGCCTGCTCCCTTGCTATGGGCAGCAATTACCAAGGAAGATCATTCTGTTCCCTCCTGCTTCATCCATCTGTTTCATCTATTGTAATTATGTCCTTTCCTCTGATATATTTAACATTTTCTTGCCAACATGGTCTTCCTTAAGTTTTTCCCCCAATTCTGGGAGTTGCTACCCTCTTCTTTAGGTCTCAGTGTCCCAGACTCAACATCTACAGCAAACCTCTCTCTCCTTCCCTCCCTTTCTTCTCTAAGCTCTTACTGAAATGATGACACAAAGATGAATACATCACAACTTCAGTCCTCAAGAAGCTAGTTGAATGTGGAAGTGTAGCCATCAGGAGATGCTCAGAAACACCTGATGGGATGTGTATCTACTAGTTGGGGGTGAAATTCTGGAAGGCCCTGAAAAAGATGTGGCATTTAAATGAAGTCTTAAGATACACAAGCAGCTAGGGGTGGATGGGCAGAGGAGGAAGAGAAGAAGAAACCCAGGGCAAAAGGGATAACATAAGCGAAGATAAAGAGGTGGGATATAGGCAAGTGGGTGCTGCAGGGTCAGGGGTGGAGCTCTGCTCCGTTGGGACAAAGGAATGGCACAGGAGGAGGCAGGGAGTTGGGGGGTGGGGTGACATCATCAGACTTGGTCATGCTTAGAGACTCTCCTCTAGAGCCCCTCTGTACTAAAATGTTGGGAATTCTGTTCTCAAAAGAGAGCCTGCTTTCTTGCAGACATGGGTGCTAATGATACTTGAACAGGAATGGAAGATTTGATCAGTGAGAAGTATTTTTCATGGTGAGGCTACTAGAGTACTTAAATAATATATATGAAGTTCCTGGACACAATTCATAGCAAGGGTTCGGTTTTTATGTAGATGAGTTGAGATTCAATCAAGTTGTTCATTGATTTATTCAGGTTTTGTTACTGCTATGGCTTGGATGTTAAATGTCCCCCTAAAATTTAATATGCTGGAATTGGGTCCTCAGGGCAGCAGTGTTGAGGTGGTGTGGACCTCAAGAAGGCAGGGCCTACCGGGAGGTTCTTGGGTCATCAAAAGGGATTAAGGTAGTTCTTGTGGGACTTGGTAGTTCTCCCTAAGGGATACTTACAAGAAGAGCAAGTCTGGCTTCCGTCTCTGCCTCTGCTTGCCAGTTGGAGATGTGAAGCTTCCCACATGTGCTCTGTCATTTGCTGGGGGGCCTTCACCAAAAGTCTATACTGCCATTGGTATCTTAGCCTCCGAAATTATGAACTAAATAAACCTCTTGGCTTTATAAAAACAAAGAGGCATCTCAGGCATTTCATTATGGTGATGAAATGCTGACTAATACAATTACATTATTACCTACAATGTGCCAACCCTTTTCCAGACACTTAGGACACCAAAATAAATAAGGACCAGCACATCTGGTCCAGATTATC
Organism: Glaucomys volans; assembly: GCA_020662805.1. Lineage (NCBI taxonomy): Eukaryota > Metazoa > Chordata > Mammalia > Rodentia > Sciuridae > Glaucomys > Glaucomys volans. The sequence continues at coordinate 334,853 of JAJEJO010000571.1, read as the reverse complement.
ATGTTCTCCTTTGAAGGTAAGTCCTAAGAGAAGTCCCCTCCCTAATGGGATTCATGTTTAGGTGCAGACAGTCAAGCAAGAGCTGGTTTAGTGCCCTAATTGAGGCTTGCTTCAAGCAGTGGAGAGGCCACTCGTGTACAATGCCAGCATTGTAGAAGGACTTTGGTCTGGGAAGTCCAGACTCACTTTTGTAGACTGTTCTCCAATGATCACCAGCTGTGCGTGACTTTGCAATGGTTACCACTCTGAATATGTTTTCCCACCATGACGTGGAATTATGACATCTACCTTAGCTGTTCCAAGGATCACAGGAGTCATAGATGTGCCTGGTGTATCGTTGTCAAAATATGCTTCATTTCAACAGACATCCTTTCAACACGCTTGTGTTCAAGTCTTAATTATCAAAGATAAATAAGATAGTTTGAACCTTAAGGAACTCGCCACCAATTGTTAACTCTTTTCCAATAATTACAGATGCAAACTTTTATTTTCATGTTCCAGTTTCTAGTATGTGAAATGAAGTGCACCTCTTCCATGGAAGTTCTCATCACATCATAGTTTCAATGTTGGCAAGTACAAAGCTCAAAATATAAAACTTCATCTATATTCTCACATAGGTTGACATTAGGCACATATTCTGAAAAAAAAAAAAGTCACCCAACAATCAAAATATCTTCATGCTGGTTTCCAAACTGCTGGGGCTTGAGCTGGGGGCTTTGGCTCATGGAGCCACAGGTTCCTGCACACTTACTCCTAGGACATGAAAGAGCCCTGGGAAAGTTTGATGGCTTATGTCCAGAATCCACCTACGTCTCCCTAGTGCAGAGAAGATGACAAATTTCCAGGAAACCAAGGTTCTACTTCTCCCAAACACTGGTGCTACCCAGGCAGGGAAGCAAGAATTCCACATGCCCAGTACCCTTTGTTGACCATCATAGTGATGGGCAGGTAGAGTGAGATGCCTCCTGCCTTTAGGCTTTTGTTTCTTTCTTGTGATGTGTTACTTGTTCATCTGTTTCATGGATCTTGTTAGCCAACAGCTATGGGAAAGCCATGTGAGTCAATCTACAGAGACACATAAGCATCCAGAGAACAATTAATGATAATACCCCAGATATCCCTTTCTGTTACACTGTGTTCCTGAAGAGAAACAGAAAACCCAGCATTCTGATGACAGTATGGCCCCTGGGGCACATCCACACCCCCTGCATGACCATTTCAGGGACTCATTTCTGAAAATGATTTCTCTTTGGAAGGACCACTGTGCCTCCTGCAGGTGATAGCCTATGGGAGGCAGCCCAAGCTTAGACGTTGTTGAACATCTTAGATCATTCTCAGTGATGTCCCAATGAGTTTGAATGAAGCAGAATCTATCAAATGACAGTGTTTTAAAATATTTCTTTCCTGGGGCTGGGGATATATCTCAGTTGGTAGAGTGTTTGCCTTCCAAGCACAAGGCCCTGGGTTCAATCTCCAGCATATATATATATATATATATATATATATATATATATATATA
>JAJEJO010000571.1:266761-333234 GCA_020662805.1 Glaucomys volans | reverse complement strand
TATATATATATATATATATATATATATATATATATTTTCCTTCCTCTCTCCCTCTTCTATCCCTTCCTCCCTCTCTCCCTCTTCTATCCCTTCTCCTCCTTTCCTTCCTTCCTCTTATTTCCTCTTGTTGGTGTTGGTGTTCTTCTTCTCATTTCTCCCCCTTCTCCTCCCCCTCCTCCACTTTTTCCTCCACCTCCTTCTCCTTCAAATCAATCTTTCTAGATGATTTAACTGAGTTTTAACTCATTATAAATCTTGCCCCACAATCAAGGGAGTCCTGCTATATGTATGATCTGACTGGAAACTTCTGTGGCTCCTCTCCAAAAAATGCTGCTTAGGAAACTAGGACCTGTCAAATTTGCAAACCATGATATGGCCAGCCTTCATGTGTAGACCGTGGACTGTACCGTGTGTAACAAGAGATTTCATGAGTTTTGTAATGACAGGTTCTGGGCAATTCTAGATCCACTTGGCCAGTCTACTACCAGAAGTAAACCAAGGAAAGTAGATGCAGTCTCCCCTCCTCTTCTTGTCTACCCTATGACACAACCTAATTGAGTCTTTCATGCTAGCTCCCAGGTTCTGTCAGCATACTTCAGTAGAATAGTCAGGCAAATAGAAAGTAGGATGGAATATAAAATAGAACCTCCTGGTGAACTCTGACCATGGTGTTTGGATTGCAAGGAATGGAAGCTCTTAGTGTAGTTCAGGAAATGGGGATTCCTTTGATGAAAAAGACTGAACATACTGGAATCCCAAAATGCTGGGGGCAAGATCAGGCCTCAGGGAGCCACGACCTTCCGCTGGCTTCTATCCTCCCACCCTCTCAACATGGCCTGATTCCCCTTCTCCACTAGCTGTAATTCCCAAGATGGCCTCAGTAATATGGTTTAACAACAACAACAACAACAACATTTCTGTACTGATGAGTCCCTCAGCCTCTCTTCTGAGTCCCACAGTAAACATGTCAATGTCCTGCTCTTTTTATCCAATGGGATGTCTCCAAGTCATCCCTGCGTAACACGTCCACCCCAAAGCTTTTGACTCCTTCTGCCTCCCCCTGCCACGTGTTTCTGGTTCCAGTGAGTGGCACCATCATTCACCTGGTGGGTAAGCCAGGCGTGAGGAATTGTCCTGAATTCCTTCCCTTCCCTGGCACCCCTCATGGGATCCATCAGCTGCTCCTATCAGTTACAACCTTCTTGGGTCTCAACATCCTCATCTGTAAAAGGAGAACTTTCATCCATCTCCCTTATCTGAGTGGCTTGGGGCCAGCATGATTTGGATGTTGGAATATTGGTCTATAAATAGACATCTTGGGGCCGGGGTCCATGTCAACATGAAATTCTCTTGGGTTTCCTATAACCTGAAGGTCATTGCACAGTATTTTTAGTGGGGCTGCATTTGGACTGAGACCTGTTGCATGAGGTCAGGTGTAGAATTTTCTGCCTATGGCATCATATTGATGCCCCAGAAGTTTCAGATTATGGAGCATTTTGGATTATTAGATGACTGATACTCAGCCTGCATTAGGATTTACTCTTGTTTCATATTTTTAAAAATTTATTTTGATTCATTTTACACAATGGAGTACAACTGTAGTTTCTCTGGTTATACACGAAGCAGAATCACACCATTTGCCAGAAACACCAGGGAGGATTTACTTTTAAGTTTGGCTATGAAGTTGATGCAAATGAGGCAGGAGTGAGAGGTGTCTGCTGAGAACACAGCAGCCAAGCAACGAAGGTTCATCTCTGGTCCCTTTCTGGTAACTGCGGATCTCTTGCTGCCCACTCCATCAGAGGCCACACACACTAGCAAGTGGTCCTGGAGGCTGGTCACCATCCCACCCACCTTCTCTCTCCATACTCAGGGCCCAATAATTATATCATTAAGTGACTTATGCTTTACACAGCTTGTTGACTGTGTAAATTTATTTCTAATAATATCCATATGAGCTGGGGATATAGCTCAGTTGGTAGAGTGCTTGCCTAGCATGCACAAGGTCCTGGGTTCGGTCCCCAGCACCACGCACACACACACAATATATATATATACATATATATGTATATATATATACACATATATATTATATATATCCATATATGTATATACACACATATATATACACATATATATTATATATATACTCATGTATATTATATATATACATATATATATCTCCATATGAAATTGGTATAATTATTCCTATTTTACACACTGGGAAAAGGGAGAAGCTATGTGACTTGCCTAAAATCATAAACCATTTAGAGACAGAGCTGAAAATGAGACAGAGAGCCTGTAGTATGAGATGTTTCCTCCCGTGCCATGCTGCCTGTCCAACACAGAACTCGGCTGTTGTCGGCCATGATTCTCTCCTCACTCCTGTTCCAGGCCCCTTCTTCCTCTGCTTCTTTAGCCAAGAAGGGTGCTCCAACTCCTTTCTCTTCCTGCATAACTCTTCCACTGAGTCTTCCAGTCTATAATGGCCTCTCAGACTAATATTTATTATTTTGTTAATTGGCTCACTCATTACTCCATCGCTCATTCTTTTATTCTTCAGACATTTACAGATTGCCAACTGTATGCAGTTCATGGAATACAAAGATGAAGAGATCTAGATCTCAGATGAAGAGCTCACAGGTTAGGATGTGATTCTTAGCAGAGCAATATGCCCCTATCATGGGGCAAAAATTTATTCTTGTGGTGTCAAAAATATTAGTGAAATGTTTTGTGGCCTTCCAAAGCTCAAAATCGTCTTCCTTGGGGTTTCTCTTGTTGGTATGTCTTGAGTATCACACCAGCAGCATTGACACTGAGTTCAGAGAAAATGTACAACATGTATGTGAGATAGTGCTGTGTGAGATCAGCGCTAGGAAACTCTGGTGAATTGGTGGTGGTAATTGGAGGTCTTTCAGTTGATTTCCTGATCTGGAAGTCCTAATGTGAGAGGTGGGTGGATGTGCCTGCTGGCTGCCCATGGCTGCCTTATGAATACTGTTTGTACTTGATCTTCAGTGTCCTTGTCTTTTAGAACTAAAAACAGTCATGTGTTATCCCATACACTTGCATTAACCTCTTAGTAGCCATCTTAACCTTGCATTGAATTAAAAACAAAAAGTGAAGCCTTGTACTTTTTAAATGTACACATTTTATTATATACTGAAAATACTTTGTTATCTACACGGCACAAGTTTACATGCAACGAAGCTTACATGTACAAGTTTATACGCGTACAAAGTGCACTGTGCATCTGGGTGTTAAAATGCCACACTGTAGGTGTGGACACCCACAGGGCAATCATCACGACCTGACTGCAGGTTGATCTTGTTCCACGTGGAGTCTTGGAGTCAGCTCTCCTTATCATCTATGGATAACATCGCAGAATGGTACTGATGGCCTAAGAAGCCGTGAGTGGCGTCTGGATATTAGATGCACTGCTTTAGCAAGCTGGTTCTAGGGTTTCCTGACTGGAATGATTTGCTTCCATATTTCTTGCAGATCCCCAGCAAACCAAGTACTTCCCACCTCAAGACCTTCATGTTTTCCTCTCCCTAAAAAGCTCTTTCTGCCAGAGCATGGCTCACTCACTCACTTGGTTCACACCTCTGCTAAAACATATATCCTTGAGCCTGCCTCTCTCAACTCCTTACTCTGCTGCTGGTGTGCCTGAGATATCATGGAATCTACTACCTACGCCTGACATTGCCTTATGTATCTTTTTGGTTATTTAGTTTATTTTCTGTTTCCCACATTAGACTGAAAACTTCATAGGACAGGGTCTTTAATTTACTACTATACCTCCAAAACCTCCAAACTAGAGTTTGGGTATTTGCTGAATATGTAAATGAATCCATGAAGAACAATGAAGCCAAGTTTGATTCTTGGCTTTAATGGAGCCACAGCCTGAACAGTTCTTTTTCCTTACTTTAGGCAATTTCTCTACCTGAGAGTAGAAACAAAGCACCTGAAGAAAGCAAGCATTTCTCTTGCTTGGTGAGTCCCCCTCCTCTCTCCTCCCTCCTCCCTTGCTGTCTCTCACATGCATGTGGCTGAGGTTGACCTTTGGAGCACAAGGCTATAGTGAAATGTCCCTGGACATACAGCCTTTGAAGGTTCTTTCTTCCCCTGAAAGGAAGAGAAAGAGGCACCCATCACTAGGTTGAATACACTGGGATGACTGTGGGTCTGTCACCCAGCCTGCCTACCAGGTGTCATGGCCAGGCCTGAGTGACTGCGTGCCTCCAGGTCTCATTCGAGTGCGATGACAGCCTTCTCCAGGAAGGTCATGCAAAACATTTCTCCTGGAATATATCGCTCTAATCAATTTCAGACCTCGCCTTAGATGTCCCCGAAGCTTCCCAGGAACCATCTGAATGTACATTCCCGTGAGATTCTAGCCCAGGACACCAGAACACTTTGAAATTAAACGGCCTCATGAGTTTAGACATTGCTATGCACATATTTCTAGGGCGATCTAAAAGTACAACATAATTTCTATTGTACAGCTGGGGATTGTGTTTATCCATCACATGAAATGGCAGAAAAGGAAACACACATTGATTTTTGCAAATGTATAGTTTTTATGGTCTCCAAAGAAATGAAAGAAATCAGAGACTCCATTTGCTCTTGCCATATGGAATACAGTGCGAGAAAAATTTACCAGCCTGCTAACCTGCAGTTTCTCATCTTAAATCTTACCCATGAATTGTGTTTTCATCTTACACTTGGAAATCCCTCGAACATTTGAATGAGGGACTCACTTGCTTGTCCATTTAATTGTAATTCTATGCAGATACCCTTTTCACTGGATTATATTGTTTAAATCTTTCTAGCCATGAATTTTCCCCCTTGTCATCCCTATTTCTTTTTGGAAAGTGAGTAGGTCAGGAGGAGAGATGTCAATTTGGTTTAACTTTTGTGTTGATGGCAGGGGAGTATAAAACGTGAGCTTTGAAGTTGGGCAGACCTGGATGGAAATCTTGTATTCTCTACTAGAGCTGTAATTTGGGGCAAGTTATTGAGAGAGGTGGTATTGAAGAGTGTTTAAGAATGTGGGTTTCTAGGTCTGACAGCTTGAGTTTAAATCTCAGGTCTCTTATTTATTCTCTGATTTTGGACAATTGACTTTACCTATTGGAACTTCAGTTTCTTCTTCCGTGAACTAATGCTTATTTCACTGGGTGAAAATTAAGTGAAGTAATAATGTATGTAAAGCTTTTAACACAATGTCTGGGACATAGGGTGCTTTAAATGTAGTTGTTATCATTATCATCTCCATCATCACTAATATTATTAATGGTGCTATTAGTTAAGATCATGTAGTAAATTTGCAAAGAACTCAAAACAAAGCAAAACAGAATAAACCCTGTCAAACAAAATAAACTGGGCTGGGGCTGTAGCTCAGTGGCAGAGCACTTGCCTAGCACATTTGAGGCACTCGGTTTGATCCTTAGTACCATACAAAATAAACAAATAAAATAAAGTCATGCTATCCATCTACAACTACAAAATTTTTTTAAATAAAAAATAAAACAAAATATGTCAAAGTACTTTTCTACTGTGTCAAAATATTTAGTTGTGAGCAAGGAAGAATCAAACTGAATGATGATGAGGCTGGTGATGGTGATCAGCTGAACCACAGGTTTCCTTAGAAGAGTGGGTCTCATCTTTGGCTGCGTACTGGAATCATCCGGAGTGGTTTTCAAAAAAGCCTGGATATCACCCCCAAAGATTCTCTTTCAAATGGTTTGGAGCGCAGATTGGGGATGGCGTTTTAATACATGCCCCTGGGGATTCTAATGTGCCACCAAGACCAAGAATTACTGCTTTAAAGGTGCTGCTCCTGGCTCTCAGATCCTGAGTGACGATGGCCAAGCCAAGACCAGGCTCTGATGTCTGTGTGGAGAAGTCCAGCTGGGAAGTTTCACTCCCTGACCCCAAGAGTACCTGCTGCCACAAGAGTGAGAAGATGTCCCCTGAGCTTCGTTCACCTCTCTGGTGTCCAGAGAGGAGACAAGTGGCTGGCCACCTCCCCACTCAGGAGCCACTGCCCCTGCATGCTGTGGGCACCTCTGCCTACTTCTACAAAGGCCCACTCTGAGGCATATGTGGGCCTTCACACGTTTTAAAGCATGGATATTCACAAATTCTGGTGTGTGTGTGTGTGTGTGTGTGTGTGTGTGTGAAAATGAATAACTATAATAAATTTCCGGATTCCCCCCTACATAACCACATTCACATAAATAGCTGAATAGTATCTGGGGAGGTGGCACTGATTCTGAGAGCACCTTGAAGTGCTCCAAGCCACCAGGTGGCACCATATTGCTAAAGGCCTTCTGTTGGAGGGTTAGTCAAATCCACCTCAGAATCAGTGGTTGTTATTTGCCAGTGTATGGTAGCCTTCTGCCCTGATTTGAGTAGAGCTCACAAAGTTAAGGGTGTCTTGGAATTGGGATTTGTCAAGCTGGAGTGAAGAGACTCAGAATTCTGTCCTTGAGGAATGAGGAGTTGAAGCAAGGGTAACAAATCTGAGAGCCAGGGTGCTGGAGCAGGAACCAAGATGTGGGTCCGAGCAGGGTACTGTGGTTCCAGGAAGGCAGAGGGATCTTGGGGAGATTCTGGTGAAATGGCCCACGTACCTCCTTTCTCAGGGGACACAGGTGCCAGAGTGAAGTGGACAATCATAATTGTCTACGTATCTGTGGTAAATCATTTGCCTTTTGCAATCCTCGATAATCACTTAGCTTCAGTCAGTGACCATTAACCCACCAATCTCTTTCAGTCTACCATGAGGTCTTGTCCATGGACACCAGGAGTCTTCTTCCTCTTTGCTTTAGTTGTGGCTTCCCAAGCTACACCTGCCTTTCTTCCTATGGTGCACCTGCCCCTGAGGAGCCACCTCCACCCTTGCTGGTCAGAGCTCATGACATGGGACTGATATGGCCAGCTGTGCTGGAATCCTTTGTTCCCCCTGCCCCACCCCAACCTTAAATACTAGTAGTTAAGTGCAAAGTGAATATAAGTGGCCCAGGGAGATGGAGGTGGGACTGAGGACTCTCCTTTGGCTTCGGGGACCTTGGCAAGAACTGCTGCTGAACTGCCTTGCAGGGAGGCAGAGAGGGCTGGAGTAGGGCTCCTGCCTCCTTCTGCCTAGCCAGACTGTGCCAGGCCAGATCGTCAGAAAGGACTCTGTCACTCCCCATGTAGTCTCAGGGATAGGAAATTTCCTGTAAGAGCTCTATGCAAGCTAAGAGTAAAGTTGCTGGATGTAGGCTGGATTCAGATCCACTTTCTTAAGTACTATCTAACCTCAACCTTCTTTGGCCTTGGTTTTTTTTTTTTTTTTGGTACTGGGGATTGAACCCAGGGGCACTCCACCACTGAGCCACATCCCCAGCCCTATTTTTTTTGTATTTTATTTAGAGACAGGATCTCACTGAGTTGCTTAGCACCTCGCTAAGTTGCTGAGGCTGGCTTTGAACTCACTATCCTCCTGCCTCAGCCTCCCAAGTGCTGGGATTACAGGCATGCGTCACCGCGCCCTGCTGGCCTCAGTTTTGATATGCATAAAATGAAGTTGTTAATACCGACCACACAGCACAGCTATACTGATTAAGTGGGTTATGTGGGAAGCACCAGAAGGGTGCCTGGTACAAGGTAAGTGCTAACCAAGAAGTAGTTCATTAAAATAAGTAAAATGATAATTGCACTTATTAAAAGGGTACCTATCAAAATCTACTGTAAGCATTAAAGTATTGAGGATGATATTTGGTAAAGAACACATCCTCAGGGAAGTTAGTTGCTACTAATACTCTTCTAATGGATGCCTCAGGATCCAAGGGAAACCCAGAGAGGGAAAGAGAAAGATGTGGCTGAGGAAAGATTTTCCTGTTGTAATGAATCTACTTGAACATGAAACTCATGTGATTGCATTTCTGTTTGAAGTTTACTTTGAGTGTTTATTAGTCATATTTTGTATTCATAGATTCTCTCCTATACAGTGAGCAGTTCCTACCCATGAGGAACTTTTTATCATCTCCACCTTCCTGTCCCCAACTCCATGCCCCGTCCCAGGTCTTTATCTGCCTGAGCTCTGAGGCAGCAGCATGGACCAAGTGACCTCCTTCTACCTGAATACTCCTTTTGGAAATGTGATACCATCATGACACTTCCAAAGATCAGATTTCCAGTACTGTCCTGTACAGAGCCTTTCATCCTTGACATTGATCTTGATCGTTTTTCAAAATGAGAGAGAGGGAGAGAGAGAGAGAGATAGATTAGGGAGTAGGTAGCTATATGACATCTTCTTCAGGATCCTTGGAGCAGAATCGAGGAGAGAAGAGAAGGTGAACATTCCGTAAAGAGCAGAAGAAACATCAGTTCGGTGGAAAGCAGGGGAATGGAGTCATCCCTGCTGTGTGAAGGCTTCGTATTTTCAGCTCCATGAACAGCATGGCTGCTCAGTAGACGGGCAGCTTCCTCCTTCCTCCTTTCAGACTGGAAACTCAGTCCTGCCTCTTGAGCACTCATGGATGACTACTTATTTAACTCATCTAGCTTTTTGCTTCTCATTTTTGAGATGAGAACCACCACCACCTCAGTCATGTGTTAGGAGTGTTTAGAAGGGTTCTGAACATAATAGCTTTCTTTATGTTTCTCAGAGAAATACTTTGTTGCCACCTCAGGGCTTTTGCACATGCTTTTTCTGCTGCCCAGAGTGCTCTCCCACCAGGTTTTTGTGTAAATAACTTTTTCATCATTCAGGCCTCAGAGCAAATGTCTTCTCCTCTAAGGGGCCTTTCCTGATCACCACTTCAAAAGTGGCCACCCCTGACACTTCCATTGCATTTATTTCATTCTATTGTTGGCGTAACACTCATCACTATTTGAAGTTATCTTTACTTGTTTACCTGGTCAGCATCTATCTTCTCTGACTGGACTGTAGGTTCTACAGGTTCATATCCATCCAGAGGAGCACCGTGCTTGCCACATCTGATGAATGAATAACATAATAAAAGCACCTGTATATTCAGTGGCTGAAACTCAATGACATATATGGTATTATTATTTATCCAGGAAATTTTTTACCATTCTCATCTTATTTACAACAATCCATAGTTCTCTAGGTTTGTATCATAGACAGCAACTTTAAATTATGTGCTATTTAACTCTTACAAAACCCATCTTGGATGAAGATGGGTTTTTGTAGGGACATGAAATCCCCCTAATTTTTCTAAATATTCCAGATGTTATGCTATCAGAAAAACTATGAACTTGCCCTTTCAGAGTGGCTTACATTTAGTTAAGTTGCTTGCTTTGCTCCCCAGCTTTGACCGAAGGATACCATAAACACCAGCGGAAGAATCATCTGCTATATGAGTAATGTTAGGAAGATGGTGCCTCTCAGCCTCAGGAGCCACTATGAGAAACCCCAGTGTGAGAAATTCTTTTCAAAATTTGAGCTTTGGAAAAATAATCAGTTCCTTTAGGGTGCTAGGATGTGTTTTTGTCTTTAGACTTTGGGTAACAGACCACGTTTTCCTTTTCACTTCAGTTACCAGGAAGCTCAACATCAAATATTTAACTCAAACATAGTAACGATGCTCGCTATGTAGTTGGCCTGCATACTTGTGTTTTTTCCCCCTTAGTCTTTGTATCGTGTTCCTATTCATCTTCACCAAAATTGATCTCTGGGAAGATAATTGGCTCAGGAAATGGACAGATACCAATAGAGGCTGGACAGTCAAAATACCAGTCTAATCACATGGCAGGGATCATTGCTTCCACAGCCTCTGCCACTGAAGATATGGAGTCCTGAGTGGGAGTGTCCACTTGGCCAGGCACAGGCCCACACAGACCTCACAGCCAAGGGAACAGTGCAGAGCCAGGGTCTGTCCTTCTGGGTGTCTGTGCAGGAGACAGCTCTGCCACAGCAGGTAAAACCATGGGAAAGACCCTCAAGCATGGGAAAAAGGCACCGATCTTAGAACTCAAAATAAGCGTTCGTGAGAGTTTATTTGCATTGTATAGATTTCTTTTTGCATCTAAATCTTTGTGAAACGAAGGAGGACAGAAATAAGTCGGCACATACACATAACCACGCCACTGGGCGAACGAAGCCTCTCATCTGAATTGAAAACCAGCGCCAGGTCTCATTCACCAACACCGGGGAGAAGTTCTTTCTAAGTTACTTTTTTCTGGAAAAATAGAGGAAGGAGGGGCCATTCTCCAGTGCACACTCCATTTCGGTTGCCTCCAGCAGGAAGCCCCCACTCTCCAGATGCCCGCACCCAATCTAAGGTGGCTCTTGGGAAGCAAGTTCATCCCTGTGCATATTTTAATACCTTGGGATGGGCTGACTCACTTCCGGTGGAGGAGGTCAGGCTGTGCAATGAATTCCCCAGCATGCACACGCATAGAGGCCCTCAAACACCTGGGCGCCTCCTTCCTCTCTCCTCTCCTCACCCTCCCAGTGTTCCTCTGTGCTATTAACCACCTTACACCCAAGTGCGCTGTGCACGCAGTGCAGATCCTCTTGGCCTCCATCTCAGCCTGGATATGAGAGCCACGCGGAATGTGGGACAGCGGGCATTCTCCCTAGGGGAAGGAAGCGGGTGACATTCCACGCTTTTAAACATAAAAGAAGGCTGGTTTGACCAAACTCTTCACAGCCACATCCTGCGATAATGCTGGACTACCAGGCACAGTTTCCAGGGCAGCCGTATTGATCTGTCCTCAGCCCAAACAAGGACGGAACGTGCAGGGGACCTTGCAGGCTGCTGCGCTCACGGAGGCGCTGTTCACTCACACGCCTCCGCTGCTCCTGCGCTGGCCGTCTGTGACTGAGGCGGTCATGTTGCCATCTGAACGCTAGAGGGCGCTGCTGGCTTGTTTCTGGACACTTGGCCGCCGGTCCAATCAGTGTAAGAACCTAAGCGATGTGACGTCCTGAAATAAAACCCAATGTGGATGGATGAACAGACCCTGAACTGTGGATTTTTCTTTAAAAAATGTATTTTTGCTATGTTAAAAACCATAATTAATTTCTTATCAAACACTGGCTGTTTGCCATTCTGTTCTGTAAGTGCCCCGTTGGGAGGTGAATTAGATGTGGTCCCTTACGGGGGAGGGGTGGGGGGCTGTTCATGTTCTTGTGAAAGATCATATAAAAAGGAATGGCTGTACCAGAGAGTTAAGAAGGGAACATAAACAGCAACGGGAAGACAAGAAGAGAAACAAGTCAGTACGGAGGATTAAAGGCACGCTGTCAATGCTGTACCTAATCAGGCACTCATTCATTCATTCAACACATCTTATTACGAACCTCCAGGTATCAGGCATGGTGAGACCCTCAGCTCTTAGGACAGACAGAAACCCTTCCTGTGCATGTGGAATACACATCTCCTTTCTTCCTGTTGGCCTGAAAGACAGGAGTTTCTTCCTCTCTCTTTGACCTCATTCATGGAATCAAATGGGTCTTATTGTCTCCAAAAAAAGGAGCAGAAACCATTTTTGTTGTTGTTCCTAAGGGCTACTGATCTGTGGAGAAATGGAGGGAAGAATAACCAAATCCAGAAAAGTCCAATAGCAGTTGCCAGAAATCATACTGGGACAAATTTAAACAGAAGTCAGGATTTATTGGAATAATACTTGGTTTGGTTTAGAGAATAAAAGAACTTATGTGACCAGCCCAGCCATGGGAGTAGACCTGGGGATCTCAGAAGCTGGAAGCAGCTTTTGTATTGGTCAAGAGTCTTTTGGGCATAGGTGATACAAACCCAACTAATACTAGCTTAGGCCAAAAGGGACAGGGATGAATCATAGATTAAAAGAAGTAGGAGTCCCCGCTGTCAGGACTCACCTTCTCTCACCTGAGCCTGTGTGGGAGCTGGGCTCCATTCTTTCCTGTGGAGGCCAGCTTTCTCTGAGGCAGGCAACTCAAGTCATTGAAAGCTCTTTGCTGAAATCTTGTCAGCTGAGCTATTAGAGAGGAAAGGAGTCATCTTCTCCAACTCTGTTTAGAAAAATCTTGGCAAATGGTCCTGATAAGCTCAGATCCTGTCTTTCTTCAAATTACAGAGGATGGAGGAAAGATGGAGAGCCCCATCTGCTCCCTTGTCCCTCTGTATAGAGAGGGTGAGAGGTGTGGGAGTGGGGGAAGATGGATTTCCACTCAGTCCTGCACAAATTAAAAGAAAGGAGGAGGAAGAGGAGAGGAAGTTAGAGGAAGAGGAGGAGGAGGACAAGGAGGAGGAGGCGGGGGCGGGGGAGAAGGGGAAGAAGATCTATTTGCCAAAAGAAGGAATAAAGAATGTTACACCAAGAAAATGAGAGAACTACTGCTGAAGGAAAGATTGGGGAAGAAAGTGACAAAACTTCCAAAGTTTCAGGTGTGAGTCACATGCATTATATCTCACATGGTCACATTTATATTTGAAACCAACCTTGGTTTTTTTGTTTTTTTTTTTTTGGTGCTGGGGATTGAACCCAGGGGCACTCGACCACTGAGCCACATTCCCAGCCCTATTTTGTATTTTATTTAGAGACAGAGTCTCACTGAGTTGCTTAGGGCCTTGCCTTTGCTGAGGCTGGCTTTGAACTAGTGATCCTCCTGCCTCAGCTTCCTGAGCTGCTGGGATTACAGGCGTGCGCCACCACGCCTGGCCCAACCTTGATTTTTTAAAAAAGAATTTCTTCCCAAAGCTCTAATGTGAGGTTTAATTCATCCCTCAGGAAGAAAGAGGAGAACAAAAGTAAAGACTTTAGTGGGGAAATACGTTCACCAATATATGGTTTCTTTTTAATGTTGTATACTAAGAGGGAATTCACTTTTGACATTTTGTGATGATTGCTTTATTGATCAAGAGAACTTTTATATTGCATCTTGAGGTCTGTCACCAAGGACCATATTTCTTTTACCAGAAAGTCACTTGGATAATCTTTAGGATAGAAAGAAAGGTAAATACCAATAGGCACCCACTGACCTTTGGTGATGGATAAAATAGAACTTTGGCCAAAAAAAAAAAAAAAAAAGGGTGTTCTTTCCAATACTGCTTAATAAGAAGAGCTGGAAGTTTGGGACAAGGACAGGAAATAATGCACAAAGGTAAAGAGTTTTCTTAGGAGAAAAAGAAATCAAGACCTACAGTCTTTCTTTTCTGATAGACTGAGAATGTCTCAACTGAGACCAACTGGTGGAAAGGACCCTAAAGGCCTTTGAAGAGAATGTACATGAAGGAAGAGGGGATAATTTATACTGGTACAGTGTGTATTTGGGTGTGGGACTGACTCTAGACCAGCAGGGCTGAGATGGATGTGTGAGCAATTCATCAGAAGCAAATGTGGAGCATCCTTGGATGAGAGTGAAATGCAGGAGGGAGAGGAAAAGACCGTTCCTTGGAACTCAATGAGTTACAGGTGCTTACCCATTCAATTGGAAGTGTGAAGGAGGTAAGAATGAGGAAATCAGACAGGTAACATTGGCTAGCCTGTCATTATGGAGGTCAATGATTATTTGATTTTTATTTACTTATTTCCTAAACTTACTTTTGCAGCTCTGGGGATTGAACCCAGGGCCTCATTCATGCTATACAAGGAGTCTGAGATAGACACCCAGCCCAGATTTCTTGATTATTTTAAAAAGATGAGCTAGGCACAGTGGCACATGACTGTAAATCTCAGCTACTTGGGAAGTTGAGTCAGGAGGATTGCAAGTTCAAGGTCAGCCTGGGCAACTTCATGAGACTCTATCTCACAATAAACATAAAAATTACAGGATGTAGCTAGCTCAGTGGTGGGGCTCCCTTAGGTTCAATCCTCAGTACAAGAGAAAAAGAGAAAGTGGGGAAGGGGGGGTGGGGGAGATATGAGACTTTACATGGACATCAGGCTGATGAGGCAGTTAATTCCAGAAACATTGGAAGGAGTAAAAATTTGGAAACTAATAATAAAAAAGAGATGTATGGTCCACCTAAAATTTGGAGTATAGGCTTGGAAAGCAATCATTTTTCAGGAATAAGATTTTGAGTGTGAAATCTAACATGTTGCCTCTAGGAAATGCTAATGCCGTGCTATACTAACACAGTTATTGTGGCAAAACTTCTTTACCTGTTAGATTGTCTCCCTAATGGATCACATGTAATTAGAGAAAGACTAGCCTTTGAACCAATTCTACTAATCCTCTCCCTAAAATACCTAGTCAGGACAATTCAAGAGTAGATTCAGAGCGCCTAGGGCGTCCATGCTAGCATTCCTACATATGCATATACACTGTATATACTTGGATGTCAGGCTGACACAGGCTGTAAATCTCAGCTACTTGGGAGGTTGAGGCAGAAGGATTGCAAGTTCAAGGCCAGCCTGGGCAACTTCCTAAGACCCTGTCTCAACAATAAACATAAAAATCACAGGATGTCGCTAGCTTGGTGATGGACTCCCTTAGCTTCTGTCTGGTTCTCATTTTTTACCTTGAAGGAATCAGGCCAACCACATGTTAAAATGTATGTTCAACATTCAATGAGTTTAGCTAAAGCCTCACAGACACAGCTAAGCTGTAGGTTTAAGGGTTTTTTCTCCAGCTGTGATGATGACACATGTGATTGACATTTGACTTCATCCAGAGGCGTGGCTGGGCAGGCAGGGCCCTGGCGGGTGCACTGGGCTGGCTACTAAATATCATTAACAACAGTAAGAAATTCTCTGCTGCAGAGTCCTGGAGGTCTGAGCACATACTTCCTTGATCAGAAAATTCTTTCAACATGCTTAGTTTGTACAAACTCTAAATGTCACATATTTTAAAAATCCGTTTCTGAGTTAAGAATGTTTATTAAATATCCATAATAGTGAAAAGAAGGAAAATGCTGTCAGAAATCAACCTTTAAAAATCTGTGTCTTTTTAAATTACTTTTTGATTCATTGTACACAAATGGGGGTACACCTTTCATTTCTCTGGTTGCACACGAAGTAGAGTCACACCGTTTGTGTAATCATCCACGTACATAGGGTAATGATGTTTGTTCTCATTCCATTATCTTTCCTTCCCCTGCCCCCTCCCACCCTCATTTCCCTCTACACAATCAATCCTTCCTCCATTTTTTTTTATACTTTTAAAGATTGGACAACATTATTTATATCAGGGTAGGAATTTAACCTGATTAAAAAAAAAGTAAGCCCTTGGTCTCAATATTTTTGCAGGATTACATAAACAATCAGTAGATGCTGGCTATGTGGTTGACTGTTGTTTTGCATGGCTTTGTCCTGGGCTTTATATCTTTTGTGTACTAGTAGGGGAGAAACAAAGTTAATTTGATTTATATAATAAAGAACCAGGATTTTTTTTTTTTTTTTTTTTTTTTTTTTTTTTTGTAGCCGGAGGAAGGGGTTGGGTGATGTAATGAATAGGATGTGAAGTAGAGGTGACCAGTGAACAGGTTGCAGAGGTGGCCCGAATGAAGACCCTATAAGAACAAAGACTCCTAATGTTGCTTTTGATTCATCTGCTGGGCCAGATGGCCGTCTACCTTCCTGACACCTTCAGGACAGCCTTATGGACTGTGGGGAACCAGAGGTCAGGAGTATAATAGCTGCATTCCAGGCAGGGTTGCAAGATGAGGCAGTCACAGGACAGAAGGAAGAAAAAACAGGACATTGGAATTAGAGGAAGTGGGAAACACACTCCTCCAAGAATCCACAGAAATACCAAGAATTGGATGGATGCTGATGTCCCCCAAGTGAGATGGAGATTCCAGACATTCTGAAGTTAAACATTAAGGAAAGATTACAGTGGCCAGGTTCCCTGGCACCCTGATGGTCAGCCATTGAGTCACACTCATCTCTGGCACTCAGTTAGGGCTTCCCATAGGTTTTGTCCATTAATTTCCTTATAAATATTGAATTCCCTGGTTCTAACACATGTTAGCATACTCAGAGGCTAATGGGTTTGGAATGAGTTTTTCTAGATCAACAAATTTCAAAAATGGTGATGTGATGGAAGAGGGATCATGAATAACCAGGTTAAGTTTGCTGTCTACGTATTTGAATTCTAACAGTCTCAAGAGAAAAAAAAAAAAAAAACCCACATTGAACAGTTGCCATGAAGATTCCTTCCAGTTCTTTGTGGGGGAGAATGGCAGCTTGAATTAATTGGCCTCAGTTATTGGTTTTCTTTCATCTCCAGCCATGTAGGAAAGATAACCACAGGACTGTAGTAATTATAGTCATCAGGGTGATTTGCTAAAGGTAAACCCATCTGGTGGAGTACAAGGGATTCTGTAAACATTTTGTCAGTTTGCACATTTTGCAGACAACTTTTAAGGAAACATCAGCTTGTTTAACGGGCTTCCTTGGGTGAGCTCTGTCCGTGGAGATACTGACCCCAGCCTTTAATCCCTCTTTCATTTAAGCTGATGCCGCTAATATTTTTTCAGCCATCAATCATGCAGTTGTTGCAACCTTCCTGGGGGAAATTTGAAAGGTATGGTGAGGGCCAAGATCCTGGCTGATGGGTGGGACGGTTTTCCAGAGGGTGGTAGCAACGAGCAGCCCCTTCCCGTCACCCCTTGCCACTCCCCTTCTCCTCCTTTCTCCTGGCTCTTTTGCCTGGAAACACTGAAGTGGTTGAGATAGGTGAGTGTCTGGACCGGGAATGAATAAATAGAAAAGGCCTTTACTGATGTAAACATATATTCCAAAAGCATCAAGGAAGCTATTGTTCCTCCCCAATTTCTTATTTTTTAGCTATCTATGCCAAGCTAAAAAGTGTGGCTGGGACCCTGCTAGGCCTAAAGAGGCAATGTCTCTACGCTGCGGGGATGCTGCTTGCACCCTGGGGCCCCGGGTTGATACTACCTCCATGGCTAAAGACAGAGATTCCCATGGGGAAAAATTACAATAAACTGAAAAATACATTGAAAAGAATTTAAATCTCCATACAGTATGTGAGGAAGCTCGGTGTCCCAATATTGGAGAGTGTTGGGGAGGCGGAGAATATGCCACTGCCACAGCCACAATCATGTTGATGGGTGACACATGTACAAGAGGTTGCAGATTTTGTTCAGTTAAGACTGCAAGAAATCCACCTCCCCTGGATACCAGTGAGCCCTTCAATACTGCAAAGGCAATTGCAGAGTGGGGTCTGGATTATATTGTGCTGACATCTGTGGATCGAGATGATTCTTTTCTTTCTAGATATACCTGATGGGGGAGCTGAGCACATTGCAAAGACTGTGTCATACCTTAAGGAAAGGAATCCAAAAATTCTTGTGGAATGCCTCACTCCTGATTTCCGAGGAGATCTTAAAGCAATAGAAAAAGTTGCTCTGTCAGGATTAGATGTGTATGCTCATAATGTAGAAACAGTTCCAGAATTACAGAGGAAAGTTCGAGATCCCCAGGCCAATTTTGACCAGTCTCTACATGTACTAAAACATGCCAAGGAGGTTCAGCCTGATCTTATTTCTAAAACATCAATAATGTTGGGTTTAGGTGAGAATGATGAGCAAATATATGCAACAATGAAAGCACTTCGTGAAGCAGGTGTGGACTGTTTAACCTTAGGACAATATATGCAGCCAACAAAGCGCCACCTTAAGGTTGAAGAATATATTACCCCTGAAAAGTTTAAATACTGGGAAAAAATAGGAAATGAACTTGGATTTCATTATATTGCAAGTGGCCCTTTGGTGCGTTCTTCATATAAAGCAGGTGAATTTTTCCTGAAAAACCTAGTGGCTAAAAGAAAAACAAAAGCCCTCTAAAACTTGGACAAGAACTTCAAGATCAAAGAAATTTTTAAAATTTGCTTCCAGTTGGACCAGAAGCAGTGCCAGAATGCTTAGACTTCAGTGGATGCACCTTCAGACTTTTTTTTGTCTTAAGAAAATGTTAATAATCTGTACATATTTAATTATGGTCATTAATTTGTTTTTTAGCATACCTCTTTTATCCTAATAATTTGCTGCTATAATGTAATCACAACATCCTTGAAAGAGTTTGCTGCTGACCTTATAATTTCAAAATACATTGAAAACTTTCAGAAGATTTTTCAGGTCAGATACCTATATATTGTCATTACACTTCATTATGAAAAAAGAATACTCAAAATTTAATTTATGGTACTGTGATGAAACAGCATAAATTGAGACTGTGGTCAATTTACTTATGAGTAGCATATGCCCTTTACCTAATCTAATAATAATCATCTAGCACCGCTGAAATAATTAAGGAAGAGTTCGAATGTTGTTTCACCTTGATACGACTACTTCAGACTCTGCAAAATAGGTGTGTACTGACTGCTTGTTTAATGCCTGTATGAAACCGAAACCATAATGTTGTTAGAGGCATAGAAATTTAATTTAAGAAACATTAACCCTCGTTGTGTATAGTAACTTGCTAAATCTGCATGTACTATCCTATTTATTCCTTTTATTTCTCATACTACTCTGGTGAAATGCTTGTATTAAATGATAGTAATGACCTAAAGAAGGAATTCTTTCCAAAATACTAATACATAATTCATCCTTAGACTGTTTTTGTTTTGTTTTGGTTTAGCCTTTTGAAGTACCGGGAACTGAACCCAGAGGTGCTTTACCACTGAGCTATTCCCAGTCTTTTGTATTTTTTAATTTGAGACAGGATCTTGCTAAATTGTCCAGACTGGCCTCAAACATATGATCCTCCTGACTCAGCCACCCAAGTTGCTTGACCACCATGCCCAGTCCATCTTTTGCAGTCTCAAAATATTTTCCAGTTAAACTTAATCCAGAAACTTGAAAGAGGAGTAGCAGAAGATGGGGTTTTTGTTTGTTTTTGTTTTTTGTACCAGGGATTCAACCCAGGGATGCTTAACCACTGAGCTACATCCCCTCCCCTTTTGTATATTTTATTTAGAGACAGAATCTCTCACTAAGTTGCTTAGGGCCTTGCTAAGTTGTTGAGGCTGGCTTTGAACTTAGCGATCCTCCTGCCTCAGCCTCCCAAGCCACTGGAATTACAGGAGTGCACCACAATACACAGCTGAAATCTTTGTTTCAAAATGGAATTGCAGGGCTGGTGTTGTGTCTCAGCAGTAGAGCACTTGCCTGGCACGTGTAAAGCACTGGGTTCAATCCTTAGCCCCAAGTATAAAGAAATAAATAAAATAAAGGTATTGTGTCTATGTACAACTAAAAAAAATTTTTTTAAAACACAAAATGGAATCACAGTATTATTTTGATTTATTATTCATTCACTTATTATGGGATTACTGACCATTACACTGTAACTAAAATGTATATGACCAGTTTTCTCTGATAAGCCGATGCTGATCCATAATGGGAGTGGGGAGTAGGGAAGAATGAAGGAAATTTGGATTGTGCAGAGTGGTGGGGAGAACGGTAGAATGAGACAGGACATCACTACCCTATATACATACATGATTACACTACCAATATGACTCTGCATCACGTACAGCCAGAGGAAGAAGTTGTGCTTCATTTGTGTACAATGTGTCAAAATGCATTCTACTGTCATATATACCTAATTAGAACAAATTAAAAAATTTTTTTAAATTAAAAAAATCACCAAATGCCTGGGTCTTGCTGGACATTTAAGTGTGATGAACGCGTGCTGAAAAGTTGTGCTCCCTTTCACAACTGTGAGGATAGACAGACTTGAATTGTACAAAAGGTCAGGACAGAGCTTTTGACCTTCACGAACAATGACACAAGAATGCATTTATAAGAAATACATTTAAATGCATAGTCATGACAGGAAGCCCATAGAAAAATTTGGCAGTACATGTTAATGCACTAGTGCTCTCCAATCTATTAAAATTTGGTGTATGATCTAAAAAAAAAAAAAAAAAAAAAGTGTGGCTGGGGATGTGGCTAAGAGGTTAAGTGCCCCAGGGTTTAATCCCTCATAATAATAATAATAATAATAATAATAATAATAATAATAAAGTGTGCAAGAATCATTCTAAAGAAGTGCTTTAAAAAAATATTTAACGACCTCTGTATAAGAATTTCACAGAGCATCCCACAATACACATACACACACCAAAATTTTCCAAGAGCATATTTGTACTATGCACAAAGGCTTGTAATGTTTTCTTTCCTTTTCCCTCCTTTCCTTCACTCCATTACCTCTCCCATGCCTTCCCTTCCTTTCCTTCTTTCACTTTGAAAACTGCAGGTCACTCCTTGTCACTCTAATGTCATTAACCCACTGTACAACCCACAGTGTGTAAAACACCGTAATCTAAGGCATTTGGCAAGTATTGAAACCCAATTTGGTTTTAATTCTGATGCCTGGGTGGTGATTAGAAGAGAGCATCAGCTGGGTGCAGTGCTGCACACCTGTAATACCAGCAACTCAGGAGGCTGAGGCATGAGGTTTGCAAGTTCAAGGCCAGCCTGGGCAACTCAGCAAGACCCTGTCTCAAAAAATAAAAGGGCTGGAGATGTAGCTCAGTAGTAGAACATCCCTGGGCTCAATACCTAGTACAGCAAAAATAAATAAATACATAAATAAAATTTACAAAAATGAAAAGATTGAAAGAGAGGGCGCATCTGTTAATTTGCTGGAGGCTCTTCTCTTGGATCTGTTTTTCCCCTGAACCGTTTAGTCATCCTTAACAAAATCACTATGAACTCGACGAAGGGCATCCACTCTTCTCCTATCTGGTTGACTTGGAGTCAGGAGACCAGCTGTTGTCCCAGCTCTGCCACTGATTGTGAGACCTTGCAGGGCCCAGCTCACTTCTCTCTCTTCTGAGACTCACTTCTCTTGTTCATAGTATACTCATAACGTGAACAGTTAAGATGTGTCTATAGCCAGTCTCTATTCTGAGTGTTTTATGTGCATTCTTTTATTTAACCTTCGAGTTAGATGGTATGCTGACCTCTACATCCTAGCTGAAGAAGGTTGGGCCAGGGAAGGTTCTGTAACATGCCCAGTGGTGGAGCCAGGATTTGGGCCTGGAGAGCCTGTGCCAGGATCCTGCACTGCCTGTTCTGGGCCAGTTAAACAGGGTGACCTCCTAGGCTTTTCCTAGATCTGACTTTCTGTGATTCTCCTTGTTATGATGATTAGGAGTTTCTCAAAATGGAACCTCCCCAAGATTATCTTCTCTGTGGTTGTTGAGGGGAATTCTATAATACATGACCCTACAGAAATAGCACTTCAGCTGGGCCTGGTGGTGCACACTTGTAATCCCAGCACTTGGGAGGCTGAGGCAGGAGGATCACGAGTTCAAAGCCAGCCTCAGCAACTTAGCGAGGCCCTAAGCAACTCAGTGAGACCTTGTCTCTAAATAACATACAAAATAGGGCTGGGGATGTGGCTCAGTGGTGGAGCGCCGCTGGGTTCCATCCCCAGTACAAAAAAAAAGAAGAAAGAAATAGCATTTCCACAGGACAAACTCCAACTATCCTTTCTTACTCTAGGAAGAGGTGTGTGCAGTGTGAAGGTGCTTGGAGAACATGTTCAACAGGAAAGCTGGAAAAAAAAAAAGCAAGGTTTTTCCCTTTTATCCCTCAGATTCACATGGATCCCACTTAGGGATACATCAGTTGCTGTGTCTGTTATGGTTCCGAGCAGAGGGCAGAGAGGAGGTGGGCAGGCCAGCAATCTTCTAGATGAGGTACGTGTGTTTGCAGGAAGTAGGTGGTGTGATCTGTAGTACTGTGTGGTTCAATTTCCGGGTCCCTACTCAGGAGCAGTAGGAAGTGAAGTTAGGGCTGGGCTATGCAAGCCTTGAGTGCCAGGAGAAGCCAAAACCCTTACTGAGGGGACCTGTAGCATTAAGGTTATAGTTTGAGATATTATTGCATTATACTCCTAAAGTGATATTCTTGGCAAGTTAGGCAGGTCTGATATTGCTAAAATATGCATTAACTTCTAAAAGAGGGTCAACCAGAATCCATGGCAGCCACATGAACCTTCAGAAAGCAGAGCAAGGGAGTTGTAGTGTCAGCTCCACCCACCATAAAATGCACCAATACAGGGAAGGAGTCAGTGTTTATGTGATGCCATTTTTTAAAAAAATACCAAATAAAGTCCTTATGAGAGAGATTGGTTTTCCCTACCCGCTTTCAGGGCCACTGTGGGGAAATAAATCTATCAAAGGCCACATTGAAATAAAAGGAAAAGCAGATTAGTTTTAAGCGTGTTCTGTTTTTTGTTGTTGTTTGTAGATGAAAATATAAAGTTCAATTCACTTGGTGTTTAAATTAGAACCAATATGAATGGGAAATTTTAAAATGTGCTTCTGTCCCAAATGTCAGTGAGTTCAAGAAGGAATAGAAAGAGATGAACTGAGGAGGAGACAAAGGAAAGTTAAGGAGGAAAAGGCGGAGTGGGAGTGAAGAGAGAGGAAGGGGGAAAGACCAGGAGGGAGAATGGTGAGCCACACTGAGATCAGATGGTGGAGGGGCTGGGATGGAAGAATCCAGTGGTCCTGGGCTGCAGAGATCGGGAGGCAGACTCCGAGCGTCACCACTGCTTCATTAGTGGGCTCTGGCATCTTCTTGCCCTGGTCACTCTCATTAAATTGCTCGTGGGTGGATTAACCACTGCTTGTGCAAGGTCGATTGTTCTTTAATATTAAGATATTAGTGTTCCTTACTGATTGGAAATGCACTGCATTCCGCCTCGGTGACTCTGTGCTCCAGGGAAAAGAGGTAGGGACCAGAACTGGAAAATTCCTGAGGACTGGACTCAAGGATCACATGGCTGCATCTGACGTCTCTCCAGACCAGGTCTCATCCCTGTCTTGATAGAAGGGTCAAAACAGTGTCCTGTTGGAATGCTTAAAACAGCCAGGATTATTCAGCAGGGAAAAGGGGAAATGGGTAGAGAGGTCACAGTGGTTTTCCAGTAAGCAGCTTACTCTGTAGGGATCATAATGCCTATTTTTGCCATACAGGGGGACAAGAGAAAGTGAAAGTCAATCCATTTCAAAATGGATATTGATATTAGTGACAGAGATTGATAACTATATCATGTGTGCCTGACCCAGCGGGGTGCACCTAAACCAATGTAAAGCATGTAAATAACAACATGCAGGTGTTCTAGTTCCCTGGACCCATTCATGATCAGGAGCCTGGGTTCTATATTGTCCATCTCCAGAGCTTTTTCATCTTCCCAAATTGGAGCTTTGTACCTATTAAGCACAAATTAATTCCCTCCTCCCATCCTCCCAGTCCCTGGCAACCACTAACCTACTTGCAATCTTTGTATTTAGTTTTAAAGAACAATTTATTAGTGCTTGAGTAAGTCTCTTACTAGTTCTTGGGCTACATCTCTAAAAGGAGGGACTGGACTATCTGACCTTCCCAGCTTTAGCCAGCTATGATTGTAACACATACATGGGAAAAGTCGCAGGAACTCAAGAAAACACTAGCCACATGGACGCAGGCAGTCATCACTGTGTCTGGGTCACCATCATTCAAGAATCATGATTTTTTTTTTTACCTGAATACTTTTTGCTATTCAAGAATGTTTTATTAAAATACATATCCTTCTGGGACCTGAAGCCTGGGGTTAATTTGCTCCTAAGTGGATATTATGCATTAATTGACAGTTAGCCGGGAGAAAGAGGCATAGAAAATGGTAACTCTAGAAAGAGAAAGCAAAGAGGAAAAATAAATTTTTAATGTTTCAGAATATTTTCCTCCTTTGGGGATTGTTAAACATAGAAACAGGCACACATTAAACTTATAGAATCAACTTAGAGAATCAATTTTTCGTACAGCACTTAGAAATTTCCTTTGCATATTAATTCTTCAATAAAATGAAATTAATATAGCAAATTCTGATTTTACTGATGGTCTTATGTAAGAGAAAAAATAAGATGAGGGGCTGGGGATATAGCTCAGTTGGTAGAGTGCTTGCCTCACAAGCACAAGGCCCTGGGTTCAATCCCCAGCACTGCAAAAAAAAGAAAAAAAAAAAAAGATGAGGAATTGAGGGGTTTTCACATGATATGTTTGGAGAGGTAAAAAAGAGTTGGGTTTTAGCCCCTATAGGACTAATAAATGTTTCCCCTTGGCATTTGCGTAGATATGAAACCACACACATGCTTGTTAATGGTGCAAAATGGTCAGCCAGGCAAACTAAACGAAGTACTGTCTTTAAGCATATTATTTTGCAAATTCACATTTGTTGAATTGTTTATTAAACTTTTGCTACCTTTTTATTATGGTTAACTACATGCAACATAAAATTGACCACTATGACCATTTTTAAAGTGGACTGTTCCGTGAACTTCAGTACATTCACGTTGTTGAGCAACTACCACGACGTCCACTTCCAAATTGGAGCTTTGTACTCATTAAGCACTAATTCCCTCCTCCTGTCTTTCTAGCCCCTGGCAACCACCATCCTAGTTCCCATCTTTGTACTCAGTTTTAAAGACCAATTTATTAGAACTTGTAACTGTGATGTTTCATAATCTCAGCACTTGAGAAGTGAAGTCATGGAGACAAGGCTTTTTGAGGAAAGGTAAGGTTTACACTGATTTTTCCAACTCCTACAACCCATATTTATTTCTTTCAAAATGAGATTATGACTATTTCTCAGTTTCAAATGTTCACTGAATGAATTCTAAATGAATAGGCAGCACATTTGATTTATTCTTAGTGATTTGAGGAACAGATGCATTGAAGTAGTCTTTTCAAAAGCACATGGATTTAAAAACTGTTACCTCAATCGCTTCTGTTGGATTAGAATACTGAAACTAGTCAAGGCAGACTTCTGCCCTAGATATTAATATAAAATATATGGAAAAAAATTAAATTTATAGGGAAAGCATCAGACACTTTTGAGTGAGTAGCCAATTGTTCTTTATGATTTCTTTCACAAGTAAAACCAGGTATATTAACAAATAGACAAGACAATAATAAACAGATTCTGTGATCAACTTAGCAAACACTAAAGTTCTGAAGCAACATATGGATTATGATAAATTGATAATAAATGTGACATTCTCTGCCCATGTAAATGAACCCTGAATTTGAGAACCTCTGGTTTCCCAGGGCCCTAGTAAATACACTTTTAACAGAAATCTCATGTAAAGAAGCCATATGCTTATAATTAACCAAACATTGTTGATCCCTTGTGTGAAATTTTACATCTTTATTGCTTCTATTTTAATGTTTACAAAGTTGGTAGTAATTTTTCAAACCAAATCTGATCCTAAACAGGAAAGACAATTTCCTATATAATCATAATTTTCTATGCAAGATTTGGCAAGGATCAAATCACTCCTAGAGTTAATCATTTTTACTCTCATATAAGCTTCCTATATGCTCCTCTCATTTGTGAAGGAACTTAGCCTGCTCCATTTAAGTATCCCGATACCTATTAGAAAACTGCAATGTGTTTTTAATCTTGAATATTTGGACAGACATAAAACATGTTGAATCATTACAGAAGAGAAGTGTTGCCACAAATTCACAATGAAATACAGCAAAATCTTGCTGTGTCAAACAAACAGCCTTTTAGAGAAGTGACGTACCAAAAAGAAATTCTTAAGAGAATATGAAAGCCTGATTAGATGAAAAAATTTAAATGCAATTTCAGAACAAAAGCATAAAGATTGAAAATGACTAAAATTAATAGAGAATGCTTTTTATGTTCAAAAATTCAAATATTTGGTTAACTATCGGCATACTAGCATCTGTGAGCTTTTTCATATGTTATTGTATGTAATCTGCAGGAAGAACATGGAAACATGGATGTAATTTCAATCTGGGGTGATAAAACTAAGGAGATGTTTTAAATTTATTTTTTTAACTGATACAAAAAACATAAAAATTATACATATTTATGGGATACCATATTAAAGTTAGGAGACTATGAGTAGCCAAGAAGTGACACAGAGGAGATCCCAAGCCCTTCATTTATCATCTATAGCATATAAGAAGATCCCCACAGTCTGCTTTATGCTGATGTGCTTTGTGTACGTTTCAGATTCTAAGCAGTCTCCACCCCATTTATTTTTAGAGATCAGGCCAGATTACCCACGTTTGGTTTGGTATGACTGTAGGCAATTGAATACACCTGGTTCAGATGGAGAATGAAAATTATTTGCTCATTAGGAAAGAGAATCATTAATTTGAAAATGCAATTATATACTTCAAGTTTGCTTTACAGCTTTCCCCTTAAAATCAAAGCATTTCTTGAAGTTTTTGGCAGGTAGCTTACCTCTGTTTCATAGTGTAAGCCAACAGTTCACAAAGCTTAGCTTGCATCTCCTGAGGCCTTGTTAAAATACAGATTGCTGGGCCCCAGCCACAGAGATTCTGATGCAGTAGATCTGGAGTGAGGCCTATGAATTTGCATTTCTAACAAGTTTCCAGTGATGCTAATGCAAAGGTCCAAGGGTCACAGTTGAGAACTGCTGGTGTTGGCAAATTACAACATGGTTGGACGTCTAACACCCTGTAATGTAAAATAGAGCAGTAATAGGTTCATTTGAGTCCTCCAGGGGCACTTCATGCTTCTTGCAATATCCAGGACTAGAATTCTAATTCCCAGCCAATCTCAGGGCTATCCTAGTGGGGATATGCATGGGATCATTCAGAGATTCAGATCTCTGATTTCTTATTCAGCTGGGACCCCATTTAGCTGATTAAGGGGTGTGGGGAACCAAGGTCCAGAGAGGCTATGAGTATTATAGCATCTAGCACAACTCTTCATTCTTTTTCATTTAACTTCTCTATAAATCATTCTGTCAAAGAAATAGTTAAATAAACCAAAGAAATGAAACAATCAGACTCAATAGTAGTTGGGTAAAGCAGAGAGAATGAATGAGACTGGTGCTTCCAGCTGTGAAAGAGTCATTTTATCTTGGGTGTACCCTTCCCAGGTATTTTTTTTTCTTTCCTTCCCCTAAGGTGAACACAGTCCTCACCTTCCTCCTACTGCTCAGGACTCCACTTGGACTATGCTTTGAAGAACACTACTCAGTATTCTGAGCTAAGAGCTTTCATTTTTTTTTTTAATTTCAAGAAATCTTTCCTATAAATGAAATTTTATGAAAATGTCAAAAACAAATAAAACTGCTCAGACTGAAGCAAGTGTGGACAACTCTAGCCCCAACTATTGGTTTCTTCCTTATTCCCCTGATGGGAAAAAGAAAAAAAAAATATATATATATATAAAACAATATATATGTATGAAATATATGTATATATGAAAAAAAATATATATTTTTTCCTAAACTCTCAGCCCTCATCCTTTCATCACTGACCTTCTTTTAACTAAAATCTCTCCATCTTTTTGTTTGGTGTGAGGAACTGAACCCAGGGCCTTGAGTGTGCTAAGTAAAATCTTTATCCCTCAGCCCCTAAATCTATCAGTCTTAAGTTTCATTTCTTTTGCACCCCCTTCATGACAACCAGCTAAACTTCTCAGTTTATCAATTTATTTAGAATGGTATACTAGTAATAGTAAAAAAAGAACTGGGATCTTACCATGCAATGTTCATATTTAACTGGGACCTTACAACATTTCTTTAAATTAAGGAGTGCTTCCATTTGTGTAAAATTTCAGACACTTAATGACATTCTCAGGATACATTTCTAGAACCTCTTAAGGAAAGATTATTTTACCTGTGGGTAGGGCTCTTACTGAAAGTCCTATATCCTCAGTCACTTTTACAAAAGTAGCCTTTCAAGTGACATTTTAATGTAAAATTAAATAATAGAATACAAGGAAACCTTTTATTTACTTAATAGAATTTTCTCTTCCTGGGTGAATATAAAATAAAAACAGCACAGGCTTAAGACAGTAACGGGGAAATTCTATTTGTTTCTGCTTCCAAATCTCTGAGAAGACAGATCACTTATTTATGTATGTTTATTGCCTCTTGTATGACCTCATAATCTCTTGAAGTTATATTAATTGATGTCACTATGCCTTGCTCAACTTTGAAAATACCTACCAACTTCCCCAAGCCCTGTGCTGTTTCTCTACATGCAACTCCCTCAGCATCCACTGGGGGGCAGGAGACACCAGACTCACAGTTCCTTTCTATTTGGGAGACTCCATGAAATATCGCTTCAGTTAAGCTGCCCAAGATGCACGCACCAGACCTTCTCAGTTCATTTCAAGAAATTTTCATCCTTTAAAAATGTTCTTCATTGAAGAAAGTGCTGATGAAATAACTGGAGCAATATTCAAAGACTCAAAATATGGCATGAAGATCTAAAAGCAGATTCTGACTTGCTGTTTACTCTTTGTGTAATTTTACAACACACACACACACACACACACACACACACAGAGTCACTCAGAGCAAAGGCCTTAGTGTAGTCTTGTTAACATTGGGGAGGATTCCTACTTGAAAAATACCCACAAGAGAGGAAATGATCAGGCTTTATACATTACTGTGTCATTGCCATGATATTTGAATGCATTTTTTCTTTTAGATACAGAGGAAGCATTGGACTAAGAGTCAGAAAGTCTTGGCTCCTAGTCCTGTTTGTATTTCTGACTAGTTTGTGACCTTGGGCCCCCTTCTACTGATATGTCTGCCTTTGTTTCCTCACCTATAAAATGATCATTGTAGTCTTTTTTCAGGTAAAGAGAACTTTCCTTGCATGCACCTGAGGCTGGTAGCAAAGGAGAATAACATCTGTTCCAGGGTAATCCTGAAGGACTACAGACCATATCCTTTGTGGTCCTGGTCCTTGTGTCATTTGCTATTCCACATGACTGTATCTAATACACTGAGAGGTCCTGAGTCCCAGTGAATAGTCTCATAACTTTGTTTCCTGTTTACTGATGACTTGTAGCAGATAATAATTGCTGTGGGCAAATGTAGAGAAAACATGCAGGGTTGCCCTTGCAGGCAGGAAATATACTTGTTGAATGGAGGGTCCAAAACCATGAATCATCATTAACCAGACACCACACTGATAGAAATTAAAGTCATGATAACAGAAACCACAAGTGTTCATTTCCCTGAGGGAAGGGATGGAGACAGACCACAAGGAGGAAGCCTCTTCTGGATGACACTTGAGAGGCGGATGTGCAGAGCAAGATGCAGAGCAGGCCAAACAAGATGGTGTGCATCCCAGGCATAGCAGGTAGGCCCAAGAGAAAATGAGAAATGAAGGGTTTGTGTGGTTTTTCAGAAGAGGCATATGCAGGGCAGTAGGAGGGGCAGAGAGCAAGAGAAATGTTGAAGGCAATGAGTTTGTAGCAAAATGTGACAGGGGAAGAATCCAACATGGCATCTATCCCTGGTGGCAAGAATATGAAAAGGACATGTGCACCAAAAATAAAGTGTGGAAGGGGACCCATAAAGGAAAAATCATTTTGATCTGTTGTAGTCGCAAAAATCTGTAAATGAATTTTTTTCCTGTTCCATTTTCTTTTATGTTATTAACTTAGAAAATGATAATAAACCAATCTGAAGCCCAGAGAGTAGAAAAAAGAAAAGATTATAAGTAAAGCACTTTCAAGTACAGGAACTTGACAATTGTGAAACTAAAATGAGGGACATTAGTAGGATTGAGATAGAGCCAGAAGTATCCATGGAGGAGATCAAAGGGAGAGCAGAGAAGCTCCATAGCCCAGCGGCTAAGAGTTCAGACTCAGGAGCAGCGAGACTGGGCCTCAGTTTCCTTGCCTGCAATGTAGGGATAATAAAGGACCTATCAGGATTGTTGTGAAGACTAAATGAAACAATGTTTGTAAGACTCTCACAATCATGACTGACACACTTCTGTGGGTATCTGCCATGTCCCCAGGGAGGCTAGTGTCCATACAGAATGGAATGCCTGGCCCAGACTCTAAGGAAGTTAACAGAGTGAAGCCAGAAGAGAAGCAAAGCTCTCTCCCCCTGCAGGCTGTCAGGCAAAAGGTTCTGGAAAGGAACAAAGAGGAGATGAAATAGCAAAAAATAGAAGGGGAAAGAAAGTGAGAGGGAGGAGAGCAGAGAGAGAGAGAATATATACAAAAAAACAGTGTGAGGAAGGAGGATACTACCTGAGATGAAATGAAACCACAAGAACAAGAAAAAAAGCAAGAAATGAAATCGTGATGTTGGGCTAGGTATGCCTGGTGGAGTGGGAAGGCACTGAGCTGAGGGGTCAAGCCCCAGTTCTGTCCCTGCCCAATAACTCCTGGATGAGTGACCCTGGAAAAGTCACTTAACCTCTTTCAGTCTGATTTTTCTCATTATGGAAAGTGATGCCAATCTCACAGTATTGGGATGATCAAAGGGGGACATATGATCGGTGCTTCAGTACCCAATAAATGTGCAAGGAAACTTCTATCTATAGCAGTTCAGGGCACAGAGCACTGTCGGAGCGAGGAGCAGCCCTTCGGCCGCCAGTCTTCCTGCGTCCAGGCCCAGAAAGGAGCGAGGCAGTGGGCGGGGAAGACAGGCACTGGGAATCTGGGGACAGATAAAGGAAACTCGTGATGGGGCGAGGCTGGGCTGAAGAGAAACAGATTGGGGTAGAGCTGCAAAGGGAGGGGTCCGCTGGAAGGGGAGTGGGGAAGCCGGGAAGAGAGAGGGTGGGAAGCAGAGAGGGATGGGAGGGCAGTGCGAGAAGAAAAGCAGGCTGGGGAAAGAAACATTGGAATGCAGAAGGAACTTGGGGAAGGAGGAAGTCTTGAAGACAGGAGAGACAGAAGAGAGAGAAAATGGGGTTGCACTTGAGGTTGGGGACAGACCGTAGGAGGCAACAGGAGCCCGCGAGCCGGCGACTGAGAAACGAAGTGGCTAAAGCCAGCATCGGAAGAAGTTGGGGACTGCGCGAGGAGAGGCTGGGGCCTGCAGGGGAGCGCAGCAGCTTTTAGCATCGATCCAAGCTCTAAAGACTCGTGGCCTTTGCCTGACCTCGAGGGTCGGGAATAGACGCCTGTCTTTGTGGAGAGCGGTACCCCACCGAGAGAATGGGACTGTCCAGAGCTGGGCCCTGCGTCGGGCCCACCGGGAGGTTTCTCAGGCTCTGGGCTGGTCCCTGAGGGCAGCCAAGGACCAGCTTGGCGGTTGGTGCCGGGGAGAGAAGGTACCACCGCCCGGAGACACGCGCGGCAGCCAGCGGCAGGGGCGCCGCCTTCTAGCTGTCTCTGGGGGGCTCCGCCGCCTCCGTCGCCTTCCTCGTTTCGGGCCGCTGGATCCCAGGAAAGTGCAAGCGGTTGGCGAGGACTGAGAGCCCGCGAGGCGCTGCAGAGCGACTGCTCCCCAGAGAGTGCTAGGGGGACATTGTCGCTGAGGGCAGGGCCTCGCTCCCCAACCGCGGGACAGCCTCCCCAGGCCACGGCTTAGGACCGGCTCTGTGACCTCCTCCCGGCAACCTCGCACGCGTCCCGCGGGGGCGCTGCGTCTTCCTGCCACACCGGCACACCGCGGCCCCTCTCCCCCACACCTCCTGCCCGCACCACCCGGCCTCTCCTCCCACCCTCCCCTCCCCTGCACTGCCCGGTCTCCCCTCCCCTCCCCGCGAGGGGCGGGAGGGGGCGTGGCAGGGCCGAAGTTTGTGTGGCTGGGACCCGGCTCTTTGCACTCGGAATCTGCCGGAGGAGCCGGGCCCCAGCCGCTGTCCAGCCACTCGGTGCCCCTCGAGCCCAGAGACGCCGCCGCCGCCTCTCGGGGAGACGCAGTCACTTTCTCGCCATGGATACTCCCAAGGTCCTGCTCTCGGCAGTTTTCCTCATCAGTTTCCTGTGGGATTTGCCCGGTTTCCAGCAGGCTTCCATCTCCTCCTCGTCCTCCGCTGAGTTGGACTCCACCAAAGGCATGAGGAGCCGCAAGGAAGGGAAGATGCCGCGGGTGCCGCGAGAGGGTGCCGCGGGCCGGACACCCCAGGAGCTCCAGGAGACCCAGTCGCGGTCGCAGGACGAGCCCCAGCGGCAATCGTCTCAGCAGACACAGGCGCAGGAGCAGCCCGGCAGAGGTCCGCGCGTGGTGCCCCACGAGTACATGCTGTCAATCTACAGAACTTATTCCATTGCAGAGAAGCTGGGCATCAATGCCAGCTTTTTCCAGTCTTCCAAGTCGGCTAATACGATCACTAGCTTTGTAGACAGAGGACTAGGTAAGTGGCAAAGAAGACCCCCAAGTCCTCTCCGGCTGGATCTCCGCAGCCAGAGCGCGGCTCCAGCTCTGGCAGGAAGCTGCATTTGTGAATTCCCTTCCCGCTCTGGACACCTCCCCCTTTCTTTTCTTTTCTAAATTGTTTTTCTCAAGTCGGAGTAAATTTCTGAATGCGGCTGCAGATTTTGCTCCACTCTGCAATATTCCCTTTCTCGCTTACTCACTCCTTCCTTCCTTCCTTCCTTCCTTCCTTCCTTCCTTCCTTCCTTCCTTCCCCGTCTTTTGCAGAAAGCAGCGAGGCGGCCACCCATTTAGTGGCTAGTGGAGGACGCATAGAGGAAGAGAAGTGGTAGGCAGACGACCAGGGATGGAGAAGGGTCAGGGTTAGGAATGATGGACTTTGTACCTCCGAGCCCCGGGTTGTGCAGGATGTCCAAAGCTTGGACTGCTGGGATGAACCGGGCGGGACCTAGGGCTTGAAAGCAGTGGAAAGTTCGAAGCTCTAGTCTCTCCGGGAAAGCCGGCCCCGGGCTAGTCTAACCGTCCAGGGACCAAGTCAGCTAGCGGTGTCAGGCAGTGAGGTGGTGCAGATGCCGCGTGGGTTTTCCGCTTGTCCCTCCATGGAATGTGGGAATCCTCAGCTTCTACCATATTTCCCCCTCCAGCATCAAACACCCAGAGGGTCAAAGCCTCTGATTTCTGCAAAGGCAGAGGCAACAAGTGGAGGAGCGGGCTGGGGGCAGTTTGGGGATTGTTGGTACTTAATGCACGTGGGTACATTTCTAAGCCAGGGAACGCGCCTCTCTCTGCACATCCAGGGGTCTACCCCATTTCCCCTCTGCCAAAGCGGGTGCACGTGTGGGAGTCTGAGAAAATCCTTGCACCCGCTTCTCGCCACAATTGCAGGTCCTCAGTGTGTCAGTGCCCTTGAGAAAAGTTCACGCTCCCCCTGGAATCAGAAACTAGGGAAAGTTTCACCGCTCCTAACAAGGAGAGAGAATAATGCATAGGGAGGCAAGAAAGGAAGGGAGGAAAAGGAAAGGAAGGGGAAAGAGGAAGCTAATGAGAAGCAAGGAATGAGAAAATAAGAGATTTAAGTAGCTATAGCTGTCCACTCCCCAGACTTTGATATTTTAACGGTTCCGCTTCCAGGTGGGTGAAAGTGGGATTGTCCAGGAATCCAGAGAGCCCTGGGGTTCCTGCAGAATAGGCTGCTCAACTACTTCAGCTAAAGCTGAGTGTGAGTGCTCACACGTTCTTACAGCGTTTCAAAGCGGGCCAATGGCTCCCAGTCCTGGCTCTCCAACGTCTCAAGCCCCTAGCATCTCCCTTGCAGTCGGGTTTCTTGCGCGCGGAGGTCCTACCCACGCTGCGTGCGCCACTGGAGCCCGAGGTCAGCGGGATTATTAGCTGCTGAAAGGTCCCGATGGCAAATTAATGCCAGGTATTTTATGATGATTTTAGGACTACAAAAGACACCTTTGCAAAGACATGTGGCTTCTTCTTACTGCTGCAACTGGGTCCCCTGTCCGAGTACTACTCCCGCTGCTGGTCTGCACCCTCCTGCCACACTGCCCCCAAGTCCTCTGCTAACTTTCCGCTTTCTGTACCTTGCCAAAGGAGAGGCTAAGGAAGCTAGAAGAACACTACTCAAGAGGCCTTCCCTAAGGGAAGAAATCCTGGAGGCCTAGGCTGGCGGGCAGTTGGGCGCTCATTTTCTTTTCCCGGGAAGTGGCAAGAATCTTCGCTCCTCCCCGCAAGCAGGCACCCCTGACTGGCTCGCTGTGTCCTCTGAGTTTGGCACAGGACCAAGGGACCCTGCGGGCTGTTTCGAGATGTCTATGGAGACCTTCGGAATTCAGGCAAGGGGGAGGGTGTGTCCCTTGGGGCACCGGATCCCTTGTAGATACGAACTCTCTTCACCGTTTCTTGCCCTGCTGTCTCCCCGACCCCCGACCCCAGGGCACCGCGTTGTGAACCACCGGGCACCCAAGGTAGAGGAGGGGATTGGCTTCGCGCCTGGGCTGGGCGGCGGCGGGGGCGGGGGTGTCTCTGTTCCCAAGTCAAGGTCTCTAGGACAGCCGGACAGAGACCTAGACGTCCGTCCAGCTTCAACCCTGAAAGCCATCAAGGGCTGGGGCTGCGAGCCGTCCACACTGGGTGGGAGACGTGGCCTGATCCTGAAAACCGCAGCTTCAAAGGCTGGGTCTCCTTCACCCCCCAATTTCCAGAAAACGCGAAGAACCACAGCTAGTTGTCCAGGAAGGCGGTGCGGATTGTCGCACGCCACGCAGGGGCTAAGGAGTGCCGAGCCGCGGGCGGGAGGGGCGCGCAGAGGAGGGGTACATTGCTGGCTGCAGCCCTAGCTTGATAAAGGAAAAACCTCACTTTCCCTCTCACTGATTTTGATTTGATGTGTCACTGGCGGTGACCTCGGGCTGGACCTTCCGGGGCTTGCTTAGCATCGGGCCCCTGATTGGAGTGTTTCAACTCAGCGATCTAATTGAGGGTTCATGTCATAACATATCAAACGGTGTCTAGTCTCCCGTGATGGAAGGGACCCGCTAGCCGCGCATCCCCTGTTCCTGGAGAGGACTTCCGCCCGTCTCACGCGGGGGTTCTTAAACGCGCCAAACTCTGCAACATCCCCTCCCCCAACCCAGGGATGGCAGGGCAAGGAGGAAAGAGCAGGGGGCCAGCCTAGTGCAGAGCCAGTCCTGCTAACTTGGCGCCCTGCCTCAGGGATGTTTAAATCGCTAAAGAGTATAGCAGGCTTGGCTCTGAGGAGCAAGGGTCCCCCAAGGGGAGAAGCAAATACAAGGGAAGGAGCCCCAAAGCAGGTTCAAGAGGTATGAGTGACTCACAGTATTTGTAAAAAGCCTTCCTCAGCTGGGAACACAAGTTATACCTGAAGCCCGAGGTTGAGAATGGAAGAGATTAACTCTGCCCTAGATGAGTGAAAAGTGCTCTCACTCTATTAAGATGTCACCTGTACTATCCTACCTGCTGCCACCTCTCCCAACCTTCCATGAGGAGACTTTTTTTTTAAAAGATTTTATTTTTTAAAAAAGTCCTTCCTTTTGGTTTGCTCTTTAAATATCTAAAGGTAATAATGACAATTAAGATTTATTGAACCATTACTGTGGGCCAAGTACTGTGCTAAAATCCATTATATGAATTATCTCTTTTAATTCTCACCTGTAACTTCCCCGTTGTACAGGTGCATTAAGGCAGAGAGGTTAAGTAAGTGATTCAAGATCACTCAGCTAGTGAGATGAGAAACTCATATAAGATAGTAGATGCTGAATGCAAAACGGGGCATTATATAGGTAGGGTAAGGGTAAAGAAGTTTTTAAGGAGGGTGGCAAGAAGTTGTTAAAAAAAAAAAACAGAAAAGAAATGAGATTTTCTTTGTGGCCTAATATTCCTCCCTAGCCTTTTAAGATCTAGTTAGGAGTTCTCATGCAACTTTGAATTTAAAGGTCTGAATTTGTGTTGCACCTGGCTTCTTCTTATATTTATTTTAGCAGAGGCACAAAACTCAATAGATCCCTCATCTTTTACAAATGCCTTTATATTGTGCTTTAAAAGTGAGTTTGTATTCATAATGATGAGAAAGCATGTGCCTTTGTGTTGATGTGGTCATAGAATCAATTGGATATAGTGAAATTACAGTTAGCTCATGAAATCACTCACTAAAAAGGACACTAGTACTGGAGCCCCAGGCCCGCAGTCATGGGGCCTTGGAAAAACAGACTATTAGAACTTCTATGAATTCAACTGGGCTGAGGGATGGAGGAGAAGGAGAGAGGGAGGGAGGGAGGGAGAGAGAGACAGAGACAGAGAGAGACAGAGAGAGAGGGAGAGAGAGAGAGAGAGAGAGAGAGGAGGGGACACTCAGAATTGCCAGCTTAGGTAGTGATAAGCACCATATTAAAAAAAAAAAAAAAAACCCTCAAGGATGAAGGAAAGAAAATGAGTATAAGAATACTGCTGTGAATTAGGTTTCTAGATGGCTTTGGAATGAGAATACTCTTTAATTTTTGTTGTTGTTTTTACAACAATGCTCTCAGACAGGAGCCAATGAGGAACAGATAAAAACCAAAACGAGGTCGGGAACATCCTTGAGGAAATTGACACCTAGAAATGACTCTCCCGAGAGTCTGCTGCTAATTGTATGTTGGCTTTTGCCTATACCCTGTGGGTCGTGATTATCAGGGGGCAGGGCAGGGCAATACGGAGGATAGGCCATCTGCCGCAAGGACATTCAAAGAGCCACACGCCCGCCCCGATTGAAGTTGGTCGGGTACATCATGTTTTATGCAAAACAGCGGGTTTCTGGGTGGACCTGGGCCGCAGAATGGTGTAATCAACGCCGCAGCGCTTTTGCTGGGACCCTGTTGTCGTTGGCAAACGGAAAATGAAATATAAGCAAGGAAGTATTTTAATGGGAACGGAGGGAATTCGCAACTGTTAATTATTTGGTGACCTTGTATTCGATTTGTTTGAGTCCCTTATAAAAACACTAATTCAGACCAGACGGCCAAGTGAGGAAGCCGGCAGAAGGTTCCAATCTAGGCTTTATTTCCCCGGAAAGAGGGAACAACCTTGGGAAAGGCTTGCTAAGCGTTCAAGTGTGTGCGTGTGAGAGCGCGCGAGCAGGAACACCAGTGCGGAGACTAAGTGGCAGTTGAGGTTCGGGATGCTTCTCTCACCGGTGAACCACAAGGTTCTGGGAAAAGCCCTTGGGGAAGAGGGGAGGAAGCTCTAAACTAGAAGTTTGTTCTATTCTTCTAGGTAGAATGATTCTAAGTTAAAGGCCACAAACCAACTCCTTGCCCCTTATGGTTATCAGTTACAGTCATCCCCACCCCTAAGGCCTTGAGGGACTTCTTACAGGGAAAAGCAAGACGTTAAAAACACCTAGCGACTTCTGCAGGGAGAAGGCAGGTTGCAGGCGGCATTCTTGGTGAGCCTCTGGCAAGGGAGGCTAATCTGACAAGGACACTGTGCATTTTCCTCAACTCTGGAGGCTCTCAGGCTTCTGGGAGTTTGTGCAATGGAGTTGCTGGTGGTGGAGAGTATCAACATTTCTGTACATTAAGAAACATAATTAAAATTCACCCAAGCCACAGCTAGGTAGGCTTTGTGACACCCACTCCCACCACCTCCCCGGCTCCTCCGCGCCCAAAAGACTCAGGACATGAAAGTTGTCCTTTTCGATCACTGAGGACGCGTGCCGACTGGACCCTCTGGAAATGCGGGGTGCTGCATTGATGAAGGGCCTAGTACAGTCTGTTTTTCCCAGCAGGAGTCCTGGGGGTGCTGGCACACCTCTGTCATAGTGGTTCATCGACCTGGGGAGGTGGCCGGAAGAGAACGGAATGGAGAGGCTGGGGGGAAACAGTGTGTTAGAAATAGGGGAGAACCAGAACTTTCGCTTCCTGCCAGGACTGCTGAATGCTTCGAACCACCCAGGGCAAATCAACAATAACTCCTGGGGGCTTTTGGCTAAAGTGAAAGGCATTAGTTCGATAATCCCTCGAGTATTGAGTAAGCCGGGTCCAACGATACTTTCTTTGGGTGAGGGGACAGAATTGAACCGAACCCTTGAGGTGTGGTAAGCTGGGATGTGCATCCACCGCACCCACTGCTTGGCATTGCCCCCACCCGCTCCCCACGTCCCTACTGTTTATTTTTAAGCATAAAGTCTTAATAGTATCTCCTATTCACTGGAATTAAGTAGGTCCTTGGGGTGCCAGGGTTGCGGTCCTCTACCTTTTGGGACAGTCCATTGGCACTGTTGGGGGCCGACCGATAGGTCCGCTGCTAGTGAGGAGCTGCAGGATCTAGGAGCAGACCCGCTGCTGGCGGGCTGTGACCATTTCTGGAGGAGCGCGCGCTGCTCAACAGTGGCCCGGGAGTCTGGGGGCGGAGCTTGGTTTAAGGACCAGATAGTGGGCGTGTAAGAGCCGAGAACCGCGGGCCTCTGGCATGAGTTGGAGCAGAGTTTGAGCTAAGAGATGTACAGGGTGGGAACAGGGCAGCGTGGAGGGTTGGCTTTGGGTGGGGTGGGGTGGGGTGGGGTGGGGTCATCCCTAAATAGGAGACAAGGGAAATTGGTGCGCCTGCGTTGCAAACCTGGCTTCTACGCAAACAGCCCCCTCCCGACTTCCACAACTTCGACTGCTTAGAGGTTTCTTGGGGGACAGAAATTGAAAAAAATCAAGACTACAGCTAACAACATGAATCTCATTTTGCTACGCTGTTTCGGAAGTCAGACCAAGATCCACCTCTCAAGCGGGCTTGCCACGATCTCTTTCTTCTGAGTCTGGAACCAGCCCAGCACTTTAAAGAGCAAATCGCTGCAGTTTCTTCTGAGCGGAACCACAAAGCGCTGAAACCCAACGTTCTGCCCACGACTACATGGTAGTTTGAACCCTTCCCTCCACCTGCAACCTCAGTGAGGGTTGGGAAGGGCACCTTTTCTTCTACTTTTCACCTGGAGCCTGCAAGCCTAGTGGCCGGGTCATGGTCCGGCCCCGAAGGCGGCTATTGGACTGAGAGAACACCCCGCTCCACCATGCCCTTCCTAGAGTGCGGGTGTTACTCCCTTGGCTACTTGCGAACACTTCAGGGAAGGTCACCCCAGCAAATCACCTTGGTCCGGGCCCAGCACTTGCCATCCCTGGATGAGGGCGGTGACCTGTGGAAGACTCCTGGGCAGAGCAGGCTGCTTGCACAAGGCCGCAAGGTGTGAGGGAGGGTTGGGTACACGAGCTTTCGATTGCTTTTGATTTGCTGTGTTGTCAAACGATGGTCGGGAGCCCAGGGTTCTACCACAGTGAGAGGACAGATGTCTAGGGCAGTGTCTTTGATTTTGGCTCTTCTTCTCTGGCTCTTCCACCACCGCCCACCAAGAAAGGGAGAGGCCCAGAGAATTTTCACCGACAAAGTCCATACAAATTACTTTGTAAATAAATATATTTCACCGTATAGCGACAAAAGGAGGCTTCTGCTGGATGTACTCTGTGCTCAGGGGAAAGGTCTGTTCTCTGGCCCTTGTCCGCCAAAAAAATCAGTGCCAGTGGAGTTGGAGTTGCCGCCTTGGAAGCCTTGTTGGGGCTTGGCAGCGATTGCGAGCAGTTGTGTTTTCTTTCGTGTGGGAGCCAAGGTTTCCTTTCTTTCCCTTTTTTCCGCCCAAGCTTCACGCGTTTGCTTCATGCTGATCTGTAGCTCGACAGATCCAGGCAGACTACCAAGCTCAGGCTTTGTAGGTGAGGAGGGTGCAGATCTACCAGGTCAGGTGAGAGGACTGAAAGCAGAGACTTGTTGGAGGACTCGCTTTGGGCCTTGATGGTCTTTGGAAAGAGAAAATAAGCTGAGAAACGCAGACCAAGTGTTTGGGAAAGACACTGGGCAAGCCAAGAGACCTGGAGAAAAGCTGGGTCAATGAGTGTGTGGCGGTGAAGAAGTACAGACCCACCAAGGTAATCTTCCCAGCTGACAGGTGCAGCAGGTTCCAACCTCACCGCAGGGTGCTTCTGCCCAAGGGTCCTTCAATTCCACACCTGCTACCCCAACATGAGAGTGGCCCTTTGTCAGGTGAGGATTCTCTACCCAGCAAAGACTGTAGACCAGGCACCAGAAAAGTTGCCAAAGAGAAACAGAGGAAGTCTGGGGCCTCTCAGGGCTGCCCCTGCCCGTGCCAGTTAGTCCTATGGGGTTAGTACATGGACCAGCACTGACTTGTTTTCCACACCCCAGGAGAGAACTTGCAGAAAGACCCAATCCTTGATGAGATGGGGTAGAGGTCCTTGGTCACCTGGCATTGTGGAAGGGGCAGCAGTGTCAGAAATGTCATGATGGGACTGAGAAGAATCTGAATAATAGGGGCAAGGCTGCAGTCCCTATGAGCCTTGACCTTCACTGGACCCCCTGTGAGCAGGAAGAGTTGGAAGGGGAAGCACCTGCTGCTTTCTTTATCCATGATGCCCAGCAGTGCCTTTCATCCATTCACTTCTGAATAACTTGTGGAGAGAACTCACTCACATCTTCTAAAGGAGGCCAAGAAAAAGACAGCTACACTTCTCCCTACCATGATGCTGGGTAGTTAGAATAATTTTGACTGCATTTCTGGGGGTGTTCCACTGTTCTGTCCTGGGTGCCCTTGACTTTTGTAGTGATCCTGCAAGGTAGCAGTGGTTCTCCCACTTTACAGATGAGACCTATGAGTCTGGGAGAGATTATGTAACCTAGACTAACCAATGTCACCCAGTCACTAGGTCACAGATCAGGATTGAAATTTATGTCACTTAGACTGTAAATTCCTATGCTCATTTCACATTGTCAGTAGTAACTCATACTTGTATAACTTCTTCACAAATGTCTCATTTGCCCGGCTCAGAGGCCCTGTGAGCTATAATTATAATCACCATTTTGTAGAGGAGAAACTTCTTTCCTTGTAAGTTCTTTTTCAAATATCCTATTGTGAAATTTCTTCAGTTCTGCTGATCAGGAAATGAGTGACTCTGCAGACCAGGGAAGAAGCCCTTTCTCCTTCCAGGGATGGGAAATATGTAGGAGCTAAAACACCCAGGCACAGACATCAAGGGCTGGGACACCTAGAGTAGTGCCAGATGCTGGAGCTATACTGCCAGCTCACCACTTACTGTCTTGGGCTAGTTTACTCTAAAGTTTCCTATGTTTTAATTTATATTGATACCTTTTTCAGGGGCAGGATTTTAAAAATGATTTTTAATTGACACAATAATTGTATATATTTATGGTGTACAGCATGAAATTTCAATAGGTGAATGCAGTATGTGATGACCAGATTATAGGTGATTTTGAGGATTAAAAGAATTTAGATCATGCCCAACACTTGGTACTATACGGCTATTTGCTATTACAACGATTGGGCTGGTAAATCAAGCAAGAGTATTGGGGTCAAGCATGAGCACTCTGGAATGGGTGAACTGTATGGATTGCTCCCAAATCCTCCAATTAGTGAGGGTGCTTAGGAAATGGCCATGATTTCATCGGGCTGAGATCTTAACAGTGCCTATGTACATCCTCATGGGATATACAGGTGATATCTGTATCCCAGGTGCACAATATATAGTTGAAGCACCGAGTACCCTGAGAGGCCTTGACATCTAGGGGGTGGGACTGGTGGTTCATTTTCACTCATCTCGTACATTGGCCTGTTTTCCAACCTGACGGATATTGATATCTCAGGGAAGTGCTGAAGCAGAGATACCGAGGGGAGCAATGACTCCAAATCTGGCCATGAGTTCTGAGCTTGGAAGTCTTCCTTCTGGTAAAGAAAAGGGAGGAGGCTAAGGAGAGACAGACCACCTAGTGTTGATTATGTTGAGGATGAATACATGTTCATCCTGTTTCCTCTTTCCTCTCACTCTACTGCCCAATCAGGACCATGTAAATGGATGTGGCCTCAGGACTAGGGGTCCAGGGTTGAAATTAGAACCTTCAGTACTTCCCCTCCCTGTCCTTTACTAGTTGGGAGACAATGGGCAAGCTGAGATACCTCTAAGAGCTTCAGTTTCCTCATCTATAAATAACAGTAAGAATGATCTCTGATGCTTGCAGGAAGGATTCAGTGAAAAAATGCCATAGAAGTTCCCAGCACATGCCTATCATGATGCTTAATGATGCTGCTGTCTCTAAAATGAGGGGGTGGAGAAAGGCTCAGCTGCAAAGATGTCTGAGGTTTCCTTTACAAAGATGAGTGATTATTCCCGAATTCCCCATCCCTGTCTAGGGGTGTGGGGTG
The DNA here is from genome assembly GCA_020662805.1 of Glaucomys volans. NCBI lineage: Eukaryota > Metazoa > Chordata > Mammalia > Rodentia > Sciuridae > Glaucomys > Glaucomys volans. The sequence goes on along the minus strand of JAJEJO010000571.1, from coordinate 291,400 downwards.
GGAAAGCCCACTGTCTTCTGGGCTTTTCTGAGACTGAGCTATTGCTTGGTCATGGGGTCTGTGCCTCAGGGGATGTGGGTGGGAGTTGTGACTGTGTGGCTGAGGTAGGTGTGCTGGGTCTGGTTGGCCATCTGGCCAGTAATCATCCAGCGTCACCAGAAACTCAGAGATGGGAATTCAGAGTCTGTACTGGTTAGGAGAGCTGAGCTGTGGTGCGTCCTTGGATCTGACAGGTGACGGGAAATCCAACCTGAACCTTCAAGAGGGACCTCAAGCAGCATACATATGCCAGTGATGTCTTTGGAAAATGGTGTGCCTGCCTTGTGTCCCCAAGTCCCCAGCCAAAGGAAATTTTGGTTTTTGGAACCCCGCTGCAGGTTGGCTCAGGAGAGCAGTCTTCTGCAGGAGGTACCTGGGCAGGCCACCTCAGGGACACTGTGGGGTCTCCCTCAGGCTGCCCTGGGGCTGGGTTCCTGGGAGTCTGTTCTGTGGCACCCTGGGCATCTTCCTTTCTACTCTGGTGTTCACTTCTCCAGCTTCCTCCAGCACCATACTGTGACCTGTGAACAGGTGCTTTTACCTTTTTAAGCCAATTTCCTCATTTAATGTGGGCACATGAGTATCTAGTAAGTAATTAGTTCCTTTTATGTTCCCTTACTTGTTTTCTTTGTTAATTTTTTATTAAAAAATTTGCTCCCCCTTTTGGTACTGGGGATTGAACTCAGGGGAGATATATCACTGAACTACATTCCTATTTATTTATTTATTTATTTATTTATTTATTTATTTATATTTTGGGGCAGGGTCTCTGTAAGTTGTTTAGGGCCTGGCTAAATTGCTGAGGCTGGCCTTGGCCTTGCTATGATCATCCTGCCTCAGCCTCCCAGAGTTACTGGGATTACAACTGCACCAGATGCCCTGCCTATTTTTGTATCTTTAACTTACATTCATTTCACTTGTTGAAACACTGTACTCTTTGAACCACATCTCTCTCCTATTTTGTTTATTCAATTATTATTTTTAAATTAATTACACCAGAACTGTACCTATGAGGAGCTCTTAGCCTTTTACTAACTTGCTTGCCATGTTATGAAGGATTTTTTCAAATATGCCAGTGATTTGTTTCTTCTTTTCTTTCTCTCCTCCTCCAGTCTCTACCCACCTCCCAGGGAGACAGGGTAGACAAATCCAGCAATTATAACTTGAAAGGTTAATATGTCTAATACTCAGCAAACACTAAGTTAACTGGGCTGTGAGTTAAGTTGTAGCAATTCACATTAAAAGCAAAATACAAAATTCCCATAATGTATTACTGATCATTTTCAATTTAAATGCCTAAAGCTTAGGATTCATTTCCAGTATGTAAGTGCCACAGATTTCGAAATGAAAAGTGTAATCTAGTCAAGGGATAGGAGTCATTTTATGACATTACTCCTTATTTACATAGGACTTAGTGGGAGAATACTACTGGCTGGCCATCTGGCCAGTAGTCATCCAGTGTCACCAGAAACTCAGCAGTGGGAAGGGCCAGGTTCCTGCACACAGATGGCCCTGGTACCTGGGTCAGGTCTGCAGGTAAAGAGTCTGCAGGGTTACAGTGTATGGTGATGCATACACTCCTGAGGGCAAGGCCTCCTCTGGATTATTTCTGTGATGCATGGCTCCAGAGCAGGTTCAGGCAGGTGGGGAATGTGATCTGTAGGGGATCTGTATAGAGCAGCCACCTTCATGGACCCTCTGTTTAGGGGTTAGAGGTTCTAGAAACCTAGGGGGAGAGGATGAGGTTGAAAGGATTTTAGGAATATGAAGGTAGTTGTGGGGTCCAGGAAATAGTTTAGAGAGATAGTAACTAGGTCTGGTGATACTAGCTTAAGACCCTGCTTTGGGCCCAGTGTTTTGGAGGGCCTTATTTTGTTCCCTCCTCCAATGACACGCCTCCCTATGCAGTGTCCCATACAGTGGGGAATTCAAGGATACTAGGAGACATATCTTCCTACACTAGTGGTTCTCAAAGGGTGATTCCCTGGACATGTAGAATCAGCATCACCTGGGAGCTCATTAGAAATGCACCTCAAACCTCTGGGGCTTGAGATAATTAGCATTTCTAACAAGTTTCTCTGATGCTTGTGTTGTAGATTTAGGGACCACTGCAGGGTTAGTGGCTTTGAAAGCCAATATTCTAGAGCAATCTGTGGGTACTTGGGCCACAAAATTCTTGCACAAATAGCCCTGAGACCACTTCCAATACCTGGAGGGCTTCTTTAGCAGGTCTATCCTTCCAAGAGAGAACCACACTACTATTGTAACATGTGCCTGTGGGACTGGGATGCAGTGATCTGTGGGCTTACCTGTATGCAGGTGAGGCCCCTGGAAGTGTGGGATGCTACTGGAATGGGAAGAGAAGGGAGCAGGATGGAAGCTGAAGGCCCCATTTGCATTCTTTTCAGTGTCCTTGAAAGGGTAAATGTGGGCTGGTCTTGCTAGAAAGATTATTAGAAATTCCAAGGTTGCAGAATCAGTAAGCACATTTTGCTACAGATGCTTGCCTCAGTTTTGATTCAGCTATGCAAACTAACCATTTATTAGCCCATACTTTAAAAAAATGATAACAAAAGCAGGCTGATCTGTCCATGTTGCATGGGAGAGAAATAAATAAATCATTCTTCTTTATCCCTGTCTAATGCTCTCCAGTTAGTGACAGACTATCTCAAGAGTTATGTAAGCAGAAATGGAAATGACTTCCTAAGGGAGCTCAGGTTTTGTTCCTAGCAAGTCATGCAAACATAGTTCAGATTGTGTTCCCCTTCCCTAAAACCCTGGCCACTCTTGGTTTCTTCTGGACTTCAATATTTGCACTACAGTGGTGAGGCACTGGGGCTTAGGGACTGAAAATTCCAACTCTGGAACTAAATAGCCTGAAAAATGGATCTCAGCATCTCCCTATTCTGACTTTGGATAATTAATTTCTCCAAGACTTGGTTTTCCCATCTGTAGTATGAGAACAATACAAGTACCTACCTACCTTATAAACTGAGGTTAATAAAGTAACAATTAGAAACATGTCAGCCCTCAAAACATTTAGCTTGTATAGCAAGTGCCTGGAGTTTGTTCCTCTTATTACAGCCCTCCCTGGTGGGGGTGAGGGGAGGCAGGGAAGTGAAGTCTAAGGCAATAGGTCCAGAAATCTGGGCAGTGGCTAGGGTAGTTAGCCAAGGTTTTCTTAAGAAGAAAGTATGCTGAATTCCCCCTGATTTTAATGTGACCCTCATAGGTTTGAAGGTCTTCGCTTCCATAAATCAACTGCCTCTAGCAGCTTTTCCCTTTTCACCTCTCTTACCCTTCCTGCAGCTCTGTCTCAGGTCGGGGCATGTGTGTTAGAGAGGGGCAGCAAGTCCTGCAATCAGCCCAGAGTGCCGACTGGGTGTGGCTGAGGCTCCAGAGCCCATGCCCCAGGGCTACATCTGGACAGGCAGTGAGGGTCAGACCAGGACCCAGTGATACTTTTACTACTGAAATTGACCCAAACTTTACTAGCTTCTGGGGAAAGCTAGGGGCTTTGGGGATTTTTGTATTTGCTGGGTTGTAAATATTTTATGGGAAGGCAGCCCAGGAAAATCTGGTTAGCTTTCCGCCTTGCACATTGAAGTGGGTTGGCTTCATGCACAAATGTGTCAAAAAAGGAGTCCAATTTTGTTTTGGTTCAGAAGAATTTGCCTTGGATTTTTAAAGCCTGCTGCCCTCTATATGTCCCAAATTTCTTTTTCTCATTTGTAACATCAACAACAAAAACAACAAAAAGTTTTCAGGTCTAGTTGCGAACCAAGGAAATTTCACATTGGGTGTACGGAAAGGAAAAGGAAGGGACCATCACTCTCTGTGTGTGTGTGTGTGTGTAACCGCACATGGCTAAGGTTTTCTCCTTCCATGTATATCAATTTCTCATTGACTGCAGGATCTTCTTAATGAATATCTGGTGTGCACATTTGTTTATCCCCCTCCCCATATTTTCTGAAAGCCTCACTACTCTTTTATTTGTTGGGAAGGAAGGAAAGAGAGAAGGAAGGAAAGAAGGAAAAATAAGGCAGAAAATCACATACAGCTCTTTATTCTGTCTGCATTGTTTTGGACCTAAATGCCTCAGCAAAATTGCCTGATGGCAGCAATGTGACCTTGACCTTCGGGGTCTACAGTAGGACTGCATCTTTAAATCATCTTGGAGATTAAAAAAAAGAAAAGAAAAGCTGACAACAAACATTCAGGAACTCCCAGGACCTATCCTTAGATAGTGGCTCAATCAGCTGTAGCAAGTTGGAGCATTGGTACTTTTCAAATTCTCCAGAAGATTCTAACTGTGCAACCAGTTTGAGAACCTCTCTTCCAGTAAAGTTTCACGCTTACTGACCAGCGTGTACTCTAGGTCATCCAGGGTCTAGGTGCTGTGGTAAGCAAGATGCGAGTGACATGGTCCCGACTCCTTTGGACTGGAGAAGGGAGGAAGGGTGTTGGGAAAGGGAGACCAGTAAGGAGATAAATATAAACTGGGTAATTGTACATAATCCTAAATGTAAGGTAATAAAGTCCTGTGATAATGACCGAGGCAGGATACTTTAGATCAGGGTGGTCTGGGATGGCCTCTAGGAGATGACATCTGAGATGTGAATGACGAGGAGAAGGAGCCAGTAGCAAGAGAGGAGGTCTGGGGAAGCCCTTCCCAGACTCAAGACCACAAAGGGCACATTAGCGGTTACACAGCCTCTTGAGGAGAAAACCCGCTGTCTCAGCCAGATTGCCAGCAGCCACCGACTTCCGCCCTGGGAGCCCAGAGGTGACCCGGAGGAGGGGGCTTGTCCTGGTGTGGCCCCGTCCCACGCCATACACCGGCCGGGCGGGAAACCCGGGAGCGGCCAGGCCCTGATCGGCTAAGCTGGACTGCCCTCTCCCCGCCCTCTTCCTCCTGGGGGCGACCAGGGAGCACCCGGCTGATCTCCCCCTTAAGTGAAACTGACTGTAATTATTTTTTATCTCGCAGACGATCTCTCGCACACTCCTCTCCGGAGACAGAAGTATTTGTTTGATGTGTCCACGCTCTCAGACAAAGAAGAGCTGGTGGGCGCAGAGCTGCGCCTCTATCGCCAGGCGCCCGCAGCGCCCTGGGGGCCTTTAGCAGGGCCGCTCCACGTGCAGCTCTTCCCTTGCCTGTCGCCCCTGCTGTTGGACTCCCGGACCCTAGACCCGCAGGGGGCGCCCCCGGCCGGCTGGGAGGTCTTCGACGTATGGCAGGGCCTGCGCCATCAGCCCTGGAAGCAGCTGTGCTTGGAGTTGCGGGCCGCGTGGGGCGAGCCAGACATCTGGGACGTGGAGACGCGCGCGCGGGGACCCCAGCAGCCGCCGCCCCCGGACCTGCGGAGTCTGGGCTTCGGCCGGAGGGTGCGGTCCCCACAGGAGCGCGCCCTGCTTGTGGTGTTCACGAGATCCCAGCGCAAGAACCTGTTCGCTGAGATGCGCGAACAGCTGGGCTCCGCTGAGGCTGCGGGCCCCGGCGCGGGTGCCGAGGGCTCGTGGCCACCACCGTCGGGCGCCCCGGACGCCGGGCCTTGGCTGCCCTCGCCCGGCCGCCGGCGGCGGCGCACGGCCTTCGCCAGCCGCCACGGCAAGCGGCATGGCAAGAAGTCGAGGCTACGCTGCAGCAAGAAGCCCTTGCACGTGAACTTCAAGGAGCTGGGCTGGGACGACTGGATTATCGCACCCCTAGAGTATGAGGCTTATCATTGCGAGGGCGTGTGCGACTTCCCGCTGCGCTCGCACCTGGAGCCCACCAACCATGCCATCATCCAGACGCTGATGAATTCCATGGATCCCGGCTCCACCCCGCCCAGTTGCTGCGTGCCCACCAAATTGACTCCCATCAGCATTCTGTACATCGATGCGGGCAATAATGTAGTCTACAAGCAGTATGAGGACATGGTGGTGGAGTCCTGCGGCTGCAGGTAGCGGTGCCTTTCCTGCCGCCTTGGCCCGGGACGCAGGGGAGGCCTGACTGCAGATAGGCAGAGGAGGAAGCTGGCCTTGGAGGAGGCTGCGGGTGGAGTAGGGGACAGCCTGGACGCGAGAGCGAGAGCGAGAGCGGGGTGCGAGAGGAGGGAGGGAGCACAGCCTTCCCAGAAACTTCCACCTGCCAGCCCAGAGGGAGATATGGATTTTCACACCTTGCTTGGCCACCCTGGAAAAACAAGCCAAGGAGTTCATTCGTGTTATTGTTTTTTTTTCCTCTTTATTATTGTGGCTTTGGATTCTTTGTGTGTCTCACAGGTTTTGATAGGAGGTAGGGAGAGGGGAGACGCATACCCGTTTCTCAATTGCTCCAAGGTTTGAAAAGAGTAATAGTTTAAAAAGGGAAGCTGGGAGGAGGAATCACCCACCTCTGAACACATCTTGGCTTGGTTGTGTAAAGGTGGGGTCTTTCCAGCTATGTCACAGCCCATGTTTTGTGACCTCCCAAGCAGATCATTGGGGAATTGTCAAAAGAAATAGGAAAGTCAGGAAGGGTTCTGCCTTGAGTGGAGCTTTGAGAGTGGTCGACCCAAGCGCCTTCTTTGCTTCCTTGTATATTCCCACGAATTAACCAGTTCTGCCCTGGCTGGCCTCTTCCAGCAGTGGGTACTGGGAACCTCCATCTCACTCCTGAGGGCTCAGGTCACTGGATGTCTTTACTGTTGCTTTTTCTGGTGGGGGGAAAAGGGAGCTGGTATGGATGGAATGACAAGAATTAGTCCATATGGAACCCCCTGAAGGATAATGAGAAACCACAAGGCCTTCCTCTGACAGGGCTGACACCAAGGTCCATTAGCCCAGGCTGGAGGTAGCCCACCCAAAAGCTCTTGGTGATGTCTGTTTCTAATTGATTTGTTTAAAACAGTTTACCAAGATTCAAACATTTCCTAGTTCTACGGGGAAGGTGATTTCCTAATTTTTTTTTTTTTAAAGTGGGTAAGGATGGGGAACTGTATTATTAAGGTAAGAGGTACAGAGGAGGGGAAAAGGACCCAAGAAGTACAAGGGTTACATGGGGAGGGGAGATGGTGGGCCCCACAGGAGGATGGGGATAAAGGGCCAGGCCTGGAGCAGGGAAGGAGAGGATGAAAGGGGACAAGAGCCCCTGTCTCTGAAGTTTCTTAACATCTATGTTCCCTCCCCTCTCTCTGACATTCCTGAAAGATTACCAGCCAGCAATCGCCCAGGGCTCCCCCAAAAGAATTGTTTTAGATTGTAATTACCAGTTAGGCAATGTTTTTAAAACTTAGTAATGAGAAACTGTGAAAAGAGCCAAGTGTTACATTGAGCTTGGGGTGGGAGATTGGGGAACAGGCTGTAAGGAGGGAGGCAGGGGGTGGAATTCATCTTCCGGAAGGAAGCAGGAGAGAGCACACAGAGAAATTGAAATACCCATTTCCAGGTAGTCAAAACCGTGAACTTTCCCCTAGCCTGCCCCAGTTCTATTTTCAAACACTGCCCCTGAGAAGGCTCTTTGAAGAGTGGACTCCTCATCTTTGACCATGAAATGGTTTAAATGGGGGAACTTGTACCAACTATTAAAGTTTTGGTTTGTCCTAAATGGTTTGCTGTCTCCCCATCTAAACCTGTTGCTTGTTTGGTTCAGAGAACTACAAACTGTCCAAGAATGGGTGAGAATGGTAATAAATACTAATATAAAATGCTAAGGAAAAAAGGAAAAAAAAAGGACTTGGCCAGGAGAAGTAATTTAAAATGCACATTTGCTTTGGATGCACTGTTGTTCTGTTAAGGCTGTATATATTTGTTTATTTAAGGTGACTGAAAGTGCAAAGAGGAAATGGACAGCATGCAATTCATCTTAATGTACAAAACGTTATATGCACTCAAATGTTATAATTTCTAATATTTTTAAAGTTTATATTCGAGTTGTACAAAGTTAAGCATTAATCAGATATTTCATTCTTTCATAAAGTTATCATTTTCTTAAATATTATTACAAAATTTTAAGTCTGTCTAATGGAGAGTTTTCTTTTAAACTGTCTACCTCACTCTAATACAAATATTTACAACACTAAAGTTACCAGAGGTCAATTAATATTCAAAACATTTTTATAGTACACCTTTCCTGGATGATACTCAGTCTGATTAATACTATATTATTAAACTCATTTCCCCCATAATAACTCAGCCTGGTTTATATGCATCTCTTTACAGAAATTATTTTCTCAAGAAATTATTGTCCTTGGTATTTTGTTCCAGTGTGTGGACTGAACATTTGAAAAAGCACTGATTGTTTTAAAATTCATTATTTAGATCATTATGCTTTGCCTTCTTAACTTTGCAATGATTCTTTTTATTTTTATTTTTGATACTGGGGGTTGAACCCAGGGGTGCTTAAATAACTGAGCCACATCCCCAGCCCTTTTTATTTTTCATTTAGAGACAGGGTCTAGGTAAGTTGCTTAGGGTCTTGCTAAATTGCTGAGGCTGGCTTTGAACTTGTGATCCTCCTGCCTCAGCCTCCTGAGCTTCTGGGATTACAGGTGTTTACCACCACACACAGCTGGAATGATTTCATAAAAAATGAAATGTTCCTTCGCCAGGTGACAGCCAAATCCTGGTCATTTGTTAGACCATGTTCATAAACCTGTGCCTCATCCCAGCATCTCAAGAATACAAATAGGTATTGGATTATTTCCTGGTTACTTTTTGAACCCAGGGCATCCTTGCTATGAGGTAAAAACTCTACCACCCCAACCCTTCTTTGTTTCTTTAATTATTGATTACTCTTTATTTTCATGTCATACTGCAAGCAGAAGATAGAAGGTGTTTTTCTGTTTGTACTTGCTGTAAATCTGGGAATGCTCGTACCAGCCCAAGTCTGAGAACTCACCATATGTCAGGCACAGTGTTATATACATGTACTATCTCATTTAACTCCATGAGGTAGGCATTTTTTAGAAACCCCATTTTACTGTTGAGAAAACTGAAGTGCAGAAAATTTAAGTAACCTGATGGTGGTCACCTAGCCAGGCAGGCCTAGTTCTGATTGAAATCCAGTTCTAGAGCCTCAGGATTTAACCTCTACACAATTCTTCCCCAGGTCATTTACTTGCTGATTGGTTCCTAGGTGCCAGCATGGGTAATTTGCTGTTAGTCACAATTGTCAGGGATGGACCACTGGTGGATGAAGCAGGAGCCACCAGCATTGCCTGCAGCCTGTGAATTGTGACTGCTGGCTAAGGGGCAGCTGGAGAGGTTGGGGATGTAGCTCAGTGGTAGAGTACCCTGAGTTCAGTTCCTGCATTTAAAAAAAAAAAATTCCAGCGACTCGGGAGGCTGAGGCAGGAGGATTTTGAGTTCAAAGCCAACCTCAGAAGTTAGCAAGGTCCTAAGCAACTCAGTGAGACCCTGTCTCTAAATAAAATATGAAGAAAGTGCTGGGGATATGGCTGTGTGGTTGAATGCCCCTGAGTTCAATCGCTGGTACAATAAAATAAAATAAAATGAAATAAAGTAAAGTAAAATAAAATTATGGGTAGGTGGAAAATGGGTATGGATTGCACAGCTACATGAGTTCTTAGCTTTGGTTTTGTCCAGGAACGTAATAGCTGAGGTAGCTGCTAGGCTTTGGCAGTTTCTCTACACTTTGTAGGGACTGCTTTGGGTGTCCCATGGTTATCAAAATAATGATTAATTTACAAACAGGATATGTTTCAAAAGACTGATTGCAAATTGGCTTTTTAGAACTGAGAAACATTGTCCCAGAGAAACAGTTCTCACCTGAGTTTCCAGGTCATTTTGCAAAGGCTACTCAAATGGGACTTTTTTTTTTTTTTTTTTTTTCCAAAACAAGGAGTGATTTAACGGGGGCGCGGCCACTGAGCCACATCCCCAGTCCTATTTTGTATTTTATTTAGAGACAGGGTCTCACTGAGTTGTTTAGGGCCTCGCTAAGTTGCTGAGGCTGGCTTTGAACTCAAGATCCTCCTGACTCAGCCTCCCGAGTGGCTTGGATTACAGGCGTGCGCCACCACGCCCGGTTCAAATGGGATGTTTTTTTAATGAAGCAGTTTTGAATTCCAGCTTTTAGAAACAGTTACCTAGAAAGGCAAAAAGAAGCTCTTTCTCTTTCCTCTGTGGATGCTGTTTTTGAAATAGTTGAAAATTCTTTGCATTTTTCCACCATTCTTCATCCACTGGGGACCCAAGTCCCCCAATCTCCCAACTGCCCAGAAGATCCCCAGCCCTAATCCCTGCCCCCATATCTGAGATTTCTCTTTTCTGCACAAATATTTCCCTCTCCAAAGTTACTTTCCTTTCTTCCACCAGCACATTTATTTCTTAATTCAAGAGAAATGCTATTTGATTGAATTATCTGAATATGTAAATATTTCTCCGCTTTCAACCTTGGAGACATTTGCATTTTAAGAAGAAAATCTTGATGAACTTGGATTTCTTCTAAGTGATGTAAAAATCTTCCAGACAGAACAGGAGATGATTGAACACTCAAGCCACACACCATTTTGAGAGTTGTATGTGAATTAGTCTCTGATACAAAGATGAATGGAGACACTTGTCAATGTGAATTTTTTGGTGTCCCTTAGGGGAAGTTTTGTGCAATGAAGAGACCAATGACCAATTTGTTTTAACATTAGTATTCAGTATACGAAAGCAAAATTCAATAGCTTAGTTTTTCTAAAGCTCTGAAGTTTAATGCATGGAGGCCTTCTTGAGATAAAATTTTGTTCTTCATTTGTCCATTGCTACATTCTTAGTACCCAGAATTGTGCCCCAAACATATCAGACAATGAATACACGAATGAATAAGTTAACAAATCCTAGCCTACTTATAAATCTAGTAATTTCAACAGTCACTTTCAAGGGAATCATTGACCAATGTCTTTCCAACTCAAGCTGAATGGATCAACCTCCCTGCCTCAAGCAATTCTGGTTACAAACTTAGTTAATAAACTTCCTATAAATATTGTACATTACTTTCCTCAATTTAATATATCAAATGTTCTTTTAAAGCCCTCAGGTGTCACTTTACAGAAAAGCTTTTCTATATACTTAAGTCACTCCATGTAAATCTAATAAATTAAATTTCTCAAAGTAATGATTCTTAAGTTCTATTGAACTTCCCATGCCCTTTGTACCTTTTGAATTAATATCAGGAACTTAAAATTAATTGCCCATTTAAATTCAAGCCAGAGGCTAACTTGTTAGATAACCTTAATAAACTACATTTTCTTATAACTTACAAACATCTTCAATACCAGATATACATAGATTGTCTCAATGATTTCAAAAGTTATTTTTGAACTCAATATGAACATATTAATAATTTAGATTTGATTTCCTTAAGTCTGTATTCCATTCTAAAACTTCTCAGAGTCAAAAACATTAACCTACTACTGAAAAATTACAGTGTCACAAGCAAGATAGAGTGACCACTTCAGCAGACAGTGGCTGCAAAATGACATGTATTTGGGTCAAGAAAGGAGATGGAGTTTCCCTGAGACACTGGCTAACACATCAAGTCCCTTTTAAAGAGTCATTTTAATAAAAGGTATCCCAAATTCATACCTTTTATAAATAGACCTCTTTTGGGTTCTAGATAGGCCATTTAAATATTTTTTCCTCTGGATTTGAGTAAATTGAGTTCCATATTCTGCATGAAGATGGCAGCTAATTTTCCTCATGGATTAATTGGATTTTACATTTATTCAACTCTCTTAGGATAGTTCCTTGTTTTTGTCTTTGGCTTTAAAATTGCTTTATTGCTACTGTGTTGGACTAGGCACCCTTATGTAATTTTTCCATAGCTCTTTCAACTTTATCACTAAACTTTGGTAATCAGAATTCTGTATTTTCCCCTCTGTATTCTTCCTATCTAGAGAAACTATAACTTTTCACAGATGTTAAAGTGACATCTAATGGAAATTGTACATCCTTACTTCTCGGCTGGCTCCAATACTAAAGTTGTGCTCATGAAAACATGGTTTCTATACTTGAGAGGAATTCCCAGGAATGTTATTACATTATTTTAAAAGGTAACCTTTACAACTCGAGTTGTCATTACCCTGCTTCACAGATAAGAAACTGAGGTTTAGAGAAGTTCAGTCATTTGGGAGGATCTGGGATTTCATCTGGTGGGTTCCAGAAACATTCTCATCTTCTCCATCATCAGGCAGCTATTCAGTGAGTTACTGTTGTCTGGCAGGTTACTGTCCAAGGCTCTGGGAAACTTCACATATGGAACTCAAGAGAAAGGAAGCTCAGAAGTGAAGCTGAACCTCTAAGATTTCCCAGGCTCCTGGAAGCTGCTCCCTTTACCTTCCTTCTGCTCTTTGTCTCTTTCCTTTCCATCTCACAGATTCGCTCACAGCTTAATCCAGTCTCTATTTTGTTAGAGTTCATTTGAAAGTTCTGGGGAAATGATGGGCCCAGTGTGTTTGAGAAAAAGGCACTTGGACTGCCAAATGTTTTCACTCCTCTCCTTTGAAACCACTCAAGTTATCTACAAAGGGAATATTTTCCTGTCTGTGTTGTGATAGTCTTAGAAGTCTTGGAGGTTCAGGTTCTACTCTGGAACTTCCCTTATCTCTAGCTTTATACCTAAAATACCTGATAAGCTGAGAAAACCATGGAGAGAATTGGCTTCCGAGGTGTGTTATTATTTTTGCCTTTGCTAGTGATTAATGCTTATTGGACACCAATAGCATTCAAATCGAGGTAGAAGATTTAGGGTTATTTAAGGCCCTTGGTTAGAAGGCTTAGTGTTATATGGTTTATATATCAGAAAGAACTTTCAACTTTACTCACTTAAAAATTGCTGTCCAGGACAAATGGACAACATTATTCTTGTAAGAGTGTTTGGTTTAGGCTTAAACAAAACTGTACGTATTCACTCCAGGTTTCATCTTTTACTAAAACCTGACTACTGAAGTGTGTTGGGAATTAGTTGCTAGTGACCAGGAACAAATGACTTTTCCAAATAAATAGATAACAGTTTCATTAAAAAGCAATTGTCTGTTTTCTACAAGTTTATTGTATTAGTTGGAAAAGGACTCCTCAGTTGGCATATTGTTACATGTGGTTCACCTGCCAGCCTGCTGGCTAGCGAGGCCATTGTGGCATGCTCTGAACAGCCACCACTGCTGAGCCCTCCTCTGATTCCTAAATGTTGTAATTGGGGTCTTTGTTGAGCAATGGGATGCAGCTCTGACTCCTACACATCTTCTACTCCACATCTAAAATGTTCTACATTGTTTGTTATTAAACACTTAATTTTTATTCCACAGAGGGAAAAATGGGAAACATATGTAAATGCTGAGCTTACACTTGAGTTCCTTTCATGGATGAAACTTTGCATGCCCAGTAATCACATGTGTTATTTTGCTTCCCAAAGGTAGGCTACAAATCAAAGTAGTTCTTCCAAAAAGCATGCTCACCAAGGCATTCTGAAACCAATTCAGGCTCTGTGGGTTTGATGCTGGTGGGTGAAGAGAAGAGGAGGGGAAGGAAGGATGGATGAAGGAAAGGGGAGGATAGGAAAGGAGGGGAGGGGGCTAAGGAGAGGAGTGAAGGGTCTTTCAGTGATCATGGCACTAAGTTAAATGGCTTCTCTTTAGAGTCTGTTTGACCTGAGGGCATGGAACCCAGATAATAACATAATATAGAAACACACACACACACACACACACACACACACACACACACTACATATACACCTATCTCACAGAGTTTTTTCAAGCTTAACAAATGACCAAGTGTGTAGAAGGGACTCCTCTATTTTTAATTATCATCATTATTGCATTATATTTGGATAGATTTTGGAAAGCTACGTTCAGTTTGACTGGTGGTGGAAATGATTGTCCAAATGAACCTCTAGTGAGGGACATTATTCATTCATTAAATGGTTATGATTTTTTTGTTTTGTTTTGAATCTACCTTTTGGTGGGTATTGTGCTTACCACTAAGAATACAGACTTAAATAAGAAGGTCCTGAAAGAGAGAAGGCTTGCTAAAATCATTGCCCAATGTGGTAAGCAGTATTAGAGATGCTACTGAGGTGCTAAAGAGGAGGAAGCAGATCTCCTTTATAAAAAAGGAGCACTTCTCTGAGCTTTCAACGGGCTACTCACCCTTGTTAATCTTTCACATTGGGAGATAGACTGTCAAACTTTAATGTGTAGAGTGTGATCATAAAATTTTCTCTCCCTAAAATTAACTAACCTTTGGAGAATCAAAGTTTTGACACATATCTTATTAAGCATACTGAGGAAACTCACCTGAACTCTGTATTTTAGTAAGTTACCATAGAAGTTTTGGAGAGGGTACTGTGGGCAACCTTACCTTGTCACCTTGGTAGAATGATCTGGGAACAGATACTCAAGGGAGCTAACCAGAGAATTCAAATTGGGTGGGGCCAAAAGAGAAGACACAAACAGGTATGTCAGTTAGGATTGGGTATATTCACTCAAAATAGGAAAAACACTAACTTAAGCCAAATTGTTTATTTCTGTCTTGCAAAAACCAAAAACAAAACCTGAAGTTTGGTATTCAGTGTTGTTATAGTGGTTTCTTAGTCACTAGGGAATTTTTTCATCATATTTAAATGCATGGTTTCTATCTTCAAGTTTGCTATGTAGTACCAAACAGCTCCTGGAAACTCTGGTTATCACTTCCAAATTCTGGTGAGCAAGCCAGAGAAAGAGAGGATGGCTGAAAGAATGCACCCTACCCCAGAAACCACCTCTAGGGAGTCTTTCTGGAAATGTTACTTAACACTTTCACTTACATATCACTAGTTAGAACTTAGTCCCTTGATCCCACCTGGTTATAAAGGAAGGTGAGCATACAATTGCTATAAACAAAACTGAAGTTCTGCAACCCTGGAAGAAAAGAAAAAATGGATATTGGGAAGACAGTAGTAGTCTGTGACACAATAGGATTGAGTGTGGATTTCCAGACCTCATTGTTTTTAAGAAGAGAGTTGACATACATTCTTCCTAATATTATGGGAGATGTCAGTGGGAATAGAGAAGGGAAGAGGAGCCAGAAGGGGAGAGTGCATTATCTGTTTTTAAGCAAACCAGAAAAATTACCTACCTTTCTAAATTACACAGATGATTTTGATAATGATTGTTATTACACATTGTGCTTTTCAATATTGCTTTCTTGACTTATCAGCTATTTCGCTGCTGTGACTAAAAGGATCTGACCAGCACAATTATAGAGGAGGAAAAGTTTATTTGAGGGCTCATGGTTTCAGAGGTCTTAGTTCATAGAAAGCTGGTTCCATTGCTCTGGGCTTGAGGTGAGGCAGAACATCTTGGCAGGAGAGGGTGGTGGAGGGAAGCAGTTTTCATTATCAGAAAGCAGAGAGAGACCCCATCAGCCATACCCTACCACTTCAATTAATTCCATCAGGGATTAATTCACTGATTGGATTAATACTCTTATAACCCAATCATTTCTCCTCTGAACCTTCCTGCATTGTCCCCATGTGAGCTTTTGGGGGACATCTCACATCCAAACCATAACAGAGGTGAATGCTGAGTGTCTTCTTATGTCCCCTAAGAGTGGTGGCAGTTGTGTTTTCCTGTCCATCGAATGGCAGTGGAAGGGTTAAGAAGTTAGTGCTTACCCAGGGCTAGAAGATGAAAACCAGTAGGCTGGGATATTATTTTTATTGTGTTGACACAGATGCATTTTCTTAAAGATTTATAAGAAACTTTTAATTTTTCAAAATACTCTGCTTCTTGCTTTACAAATTCCATTTTACTTATGTATGTGTTATCTACACTACAGCCTCACCAGGGGAGAACAACAACAAGAGAATATTTCTCTTTACTTTGAGGTTTTACATTCACGTGGAACACTTTTACTGAGTCAATAAATTACTGCTTACCAGCAAGTGTTCCCCAAAGGAATTGATCTTCAGAAAATTTTGCTAAAATTTGGGGAAGGCACTAGCTATCCAGGAAGAGGAACAAACAAAAGAAACCTGCTAAGTCTCAAGAGAAGCCCGCAGTTTTGCATGATAGTATCACTAACAATAATAAAAACAGCAACCATCTATTGACTACTTGCAAGACTGTGCTTTTCATACACCGTTTCCTCCTGTCTGCTTGTACTGTCCCCAATTCACAGAGGAGAAAACCGAGGATCAGAGTAGTTAAATAAAAGGCCTGTGGATAAAGCCAGAAAAAGGCCAAACTGGGAACCGCACCAGGCAATTTGATCCTGAAGCCCACGGCAGTCTTAACCACTATGTAATATTGTCTCACAAACATCCCCAGAATCTGCTCCATCTCTTATCACCGACAAAGCCTTGGATTTGCTGGTAGAGAAAATATGCTTGAAATCTAACTGGGCTCCTCTAGTATCTGTTTTGACAGCCGAAATTAATTGTTCACTTTTTGAGCACTTTTTGGCAACTCTTTCTAATGACCCGAACCGCCGTCTCCTTCCTTTTCGGCTTGGCAGGGCTCCCTGTGTCGGGCTGACAGCGAGCGGGCGGGTCCCAGAACTTCTCTGATACTGCGCGCTGGCAGGGCTGCAGGCTCTCGGGAGAAAGGAAGCGATTGTTCTCGCTTTCTGCAGTTGCTGAGAATGGTGGTGGGCATTTTCTGACTCTCTGCTTAGAATGAGAGACTCACAAAGCTGATTAAACCAAATGTGATAATTGGGTTGAAGACGAGCCTATCTCACATCTTTGTGTTTATCTACCCAAGTAAGACGAGTCTTTCTCACACTCCTCCGCGGGCTCGGAGGAGAGGGGAGATCCTTCTTTCCTCCGCATTCTCTCTGTGTTGACCAGAAGAGGGAGCCGCTTCGGTTAGAAGGTGCAAATATACAGCCATGTGTGTTTGAATGGGCGCCTATCTTCTAAATTGCTCAGACTCCTAGGACTAACACCTGTTAAATTATTTTCCGTGGGGAACAGAAGATACCGATATTTGGAGGGCAACTCTGAGCCCACTGACATATACTGTTCCCAAACGTGCATAAATTACTTGGAAGCCCTCAACATCATACTGTAACTATCAAGACTCGCAGGTGCAGTTCCCTAATCTCAGCCTGCCCCATCCTCTCGGAAGTTTGAACATCTTCTCTATGAAGGCTTCTCAACTCCTGCTGTGGTTGGGAGTAGTGTCCTACAGCAGTTCACGCCACAGGCTTGGTCCCTAGAGGGCCCCCACTGGAGGAAGTGTGGACCTTTAAGAGGTGGGGCCGGGGAGGCGTGGCCTCAAGAGGGACTGCGGGACCCTGATTTCTTCCTCTTTTTCTTTTTCTGTTCCTGACTTGAGTTGTAGGCTGTTTGCTCTGTCATACACTCCAGCTGTGAAGTGTCACCCTTGCCAGAGGTCCAAACCAATGGGATCACCAAATCAGGGACTTGAACCTTTAAACTATGAGCTAAATAAATCTTTCCTTTTAAAAGAATTTGTACATGTTTTAATCCAGTTGCTGACATTTGAATTGTACAGTTAGCATGAACTCTATATGCAGGGTGCTTATAGGTTAAAATGTGGAAGAGATTATATGGATAAATGCTGTAATTCCCTCCCCTCACTCCTCATTTTCTCTGTTTTTCTTGTTAAGTAATACAAAATGAAATTAAATCAGGTTAATAGTTGGGTTTGTATAGGGATATTTTTTCCCCTGACTCTTCAAAATCATGGTAGGATTCCTGGCGAAGATGAACTTTGAGGTGGGTTTTAATTAGAAAGAGAGTGGGAGGTCACACACCAGCTCCCAGCAGTTCAGAAGGCTGAGACAGGAGAATCTCAAGTTTGAGGCCAGCCTCAGCAACTTCGTGAAGACTTCAGCAACTTAGTAAGACCCTGTCTCAAAATAAAAAAAATAAAAAGGGCTGACTTGAGCTCAGTGGTAAAGTGTCCAAGGGTTAAATCCCTAGTACCCTTACCCCCAAATTAGAAAGAGAATAGTAAAATTGAACCATGAAGGGAGGGGGTCCTTACAGATTAGGGCTTGATGGAAGAAAAGTGAGAGAACAAAAATCTCCAACAGCTAGGTGTGGTGGCACACACCTATAATCCCAGTGGCTCAGGAGGCTGAGTCAGGAGGATCTAGAATAACTTAGTTAGGTCCTAAAGCAATCCAGTGAGATCCTCACTAAATTAAATATAAAAACATGCTGGGGATGTGGCTTACTTGTTAAGCCCCACTGGATTCAATCCCTGGTACCGAAAAATAAAAATCAAAACCACCAACTAACCAACCAACCAAACAAATAAACAACTCCAATCTTTGCTTGATGGCAGATGGGGACAAAGAATTTGAACCAGGGAGATCTGGGACAAACTCTAGGAGGAGGAGTATGAATGTGATCTTAAAAGCAGTGGGAACTTACTGAAAACTATTGAAGCTGAACTGAAGCAGGTATAAGGAGACAATATTGGTAACATCAGATGAGAGTGATGCATTGAATTGCTGGATCTTGGTGGGAGAACATTCAGTAATAAGGCCTAGTTTGGGAGGACAAATGTACCAATTGGCCAGGGAAGCCCCAGTTTATACATGATGTTCAGACAGAAAAATTAATAAGTTCTCTTGTTTACTATCAAAATGTCCTGGTTTGGTTGATAAGTCATATAGTCACCCTAGCACTAATTTATTATAGCTGATGGTCAAATAAACAAATTCCATACTTAGAAATGATTAGAGAGGTGGAAAGGTAGCTTTAAAAGAGGTGTTTGTAAAAAAAACCACACAAATAAAAAGCAGGATGATGGGAAGAGTGAAGAGTGACATCAATGTGCCCTGTCACAAGGGCAGTGGCAATCAGTGAGGGAGCCTCAAGGGATGATGTCATGTAAGATGCCAAGGACATTGGGTATTTATTGCAAAAACATGTAGGATTAGCAATCAGTGCTTATTGGAAGACCTGTTCACAAGTGAAGGCAGCAGAAACTAACATTAATAAAGGACAAGGAGTGAAACCTGAGAGTGGGACTGGGAAACATTTTCTGAGTATAAGATATCTAGAAAGAGGCATGAAGGGCTTGTGGATTCTGCTCCTCATGGGTCAGAGAAAAGAGTAGAAGGGACAATAAAGAGGTAATGGTTTTGGGAATGGAAAAAAAAATGTAGAACAGAAGCATCAGGAGTGGAGGGGTGGTGAAGACATCACTGTGGTGGGTCCCAGAGACCCTGGAGGCACAGGGACAGACGATCATCCATGGAGGCTTGAGGTCAGGTGCTTTCAGACAATCACAAATGGACAGTTATAAATTAGAGTGATGAGTTTGTGGGGAGACATAGTAAGGGAATAATTCTACTTCAAGGAAGGAAGAGAGATTCTGCTGGAAAAACTCTAAACCTAGTGTCAGAGCCAGGCAAGGTGGCCCGTACCTGAAGTGGGAAGTTGAGGCAGGAGGATGATGTGAGCCCAGGAGTTTGAGATCAGACTGAGTAACATAGAAAGACCCATCTCAAAAATAAATAAATATATAAATAAATAAATAAATAAATAAACAAACAAATGCATAAGTACATAAAAATAAAATAAAATAAAACTAGTGTCAAAGATTTGGAGATGGTTGATGGGGACCCTGAAGAAAGCACAGGAATTTCCCCATTTCAGAAGCAGAGGGAGAGAGGAATAGAACATTATTCCAGGAGGAAGGGTAAGTGTGAGCACAGAGCAGGGGACAATGCTGGCCTCAGGATCTCCAGGACTGTGACAGGTGACAGGCAGGTGAATACACAGGGCAGCCTCACATGTGAAGCTGAAGCTCAGGAATTTTTCCCATGACCCACCACGAACAGCTTCAGAAAGGAGAGGTTTCAAAAGCTCTCTTGAGCTTCGGCTGGGAGGACATTGAAAGAGAGATTTCAAGGAGCACGGGAGATGGAGGAACCAGAGAATTCCTAGATGGCAGTAGCAGAAGGATCAGGGTGGGGGATGGAGTTAAGGGATACTTGCAGGGTCCCTTTGAGGGCAATCTGGATGTGAAAGGTGAGGGAGAGAGAGGACTCAAATATTTTGACTATGAGGAAATCTTTGGGAGGGCAGTGAAAGGAGACAGCCCTAGAAACAGAACTTTAGGGATGTTAGAAATGAGTTTGGTGAAAGAAAGCAGAGACAGGTTCAGAACGCTTAAGCCTGGGGCGGGGGTCGAGATGGAGTGAGAGTTTGACACTGGGGAGGGGACAGGGAACAGGAAGGAGAAAGGTGGGGGCGGGCATGCTGCCAAGGCTAAATGAAAGTGGTTTTGTCTTGTTTCTTAAGATGGATGGGGAAGCCTGGGTATATTTGGTTTTGATGGGGTTATAGAAACAGAAGGAAAACGCTGATGAAAAATGAGGGAGATTGTGTGGTTGCTAGAGAAAGCAAACAGCTCCAGCAGATGGTACGGGACTGTGCTGGGTCTACCGTCAGCAGGTACTCCAATTCCTGAAGAGAATGGGAGGGAGTGGAAATCCAGGTAAAAACTGGGGGGTGGGGCTGGAAAAGAGAAATTGTTGAGGCAGAAAGCAACCAGAGACAAAAAGGGAATCAATGCGTGTTTGAGGGAGGAAGTAAGGTATCAATAGAGGATTCAGGAGAGAATGGGAGAAAAGCAAGGGCAAGCATGGAATCAGGCAGGGGACAGATGACACAGCAAAGATTAGAAAAGAAAGTCAGTTTAGGGTTAGGGTTAGGATTGCTATGGGTATTGGAGGTTTTGGCCACCCAGCATTTCTACACTCTTCTTAAGGTGAGAATGCCCTGGTTTTGTTTTGGAAATACTACCTTACTCAATATTTAGCCTAAGAGCTCTAGAGTTCAGCTGAGAGCACTGGGCTCCAGTGCTGGAGTGAGGAATCTGGTGCAATCCTAATAGTCTATTTCACCCCCTGAACATAGTGATTGGCACATGTGTAGGTACCTAGCTCAAGTCAGAGGTAGGGAGCGTCAGTTCTGGAATTTTACATTGAGCTATTGAGGAAAACAATGCTTTCTTTTATGCCAGATTAGGACTTAGAAGGAGGCAACTGCTACAGATATTTGACAAGGTGGAGGGGAGAGTCTCTTAGAGAATGTGGACAGCTCAGTGGAATGCATGGTTAATACATGGAGAGGGACACTGGGTCTTCGTGACCTCAGCTGAGCCCGTGCCTGAAGCCAGTCCTAGGACTGTCCTGGGATTTTCAGCTGTATAAGCGCTAGACAGATTCTCTTTTGATGAAGGCTCTTGGATTGAGATCTCTTAGTTGCTGTAAAGTTACAACTGATGAGAGAGTATAGGGAGACTATCATGGAAGTGTAAAACGGTAAGTAATGAAGGGAGGTTTTTTGGTACAGGAGTAGACAAGGGGTTGTTATGGTTTGGATGTGAGGTATCCACCAAAAGCTTGTGTGTGAGGCAATGCAAGAAGGTTCAGAGGAGAAATGATTGGGTTATGAGAGTCTTAACCCAATCAGTGAATTAATCACCTGCTGGGATTAACTGGGTGGTGATTGAAGGCAGGCAGGGTGTGGCTGGAGGAAGTGGGGCATTGGGGACATGGCTTTGGGGTATATGTATTTGGCAAGCGGAGTTTCTGTTTTTCTGCTTTCTGATCATCATGTGAGCTGCCTTCCTCTGCCACACTCTTCCCCCATGATTTTCTACCTCACCTGGAGCCCTGGGGAATGGAACTGGCTGTCTATGGACTGAGACCTCTGAAACTGTGAACCCTCAAATTTTTCCTTTCTTAAAATTGTTCTTGTAAGGATTTTTAGTCATAGCAGTGAGAAAACTTACTAAAATAGAGGTGGAGGCCAAGAGATTGTTGGAGTCCATAAAGATAAGGTTGATAAGGATTAAAGGGAAAGGATTACCTGGCCAATGATAGACAGGTATTTGACATCTGTGAATGGTACTACTATAGTTATGATCTTCAATGTCTCCAAAAGGCCCATGTATTAAAATCTTAGTCATTAGCTTGTGGCACTACTGGGAGGTAGTGGAACTTTTAAGAGGTGGGGCTTAGTTGGAGGTTTTAGGTTATTGGGGTGTACCCTTTCAGGGGATTGTGGGATCTGGTCTCTTGCTCTTGCTCATTACCTCCTGGCCACCATGAGGTAGGAAGGTTGCTCACTGTCATGATAAGATGCCTCATCACAGGCCCAGAGGCTTTGGGGCCAAGCAACCATGGACTGAAAACTTTGAAACTATGAGCCAAAATAAACCTTTCCTCTTTATAAGTTGATTTATCTCAGGTAGTTGTTATAGTAATGGAAAACTGACTAACACAGGTAACTTTGGACTGTAGAATATTTCACTGATGGACTTCAGCCTATGAATTAAAGCTATGATGGAGCTTCTTTTCTTTTCATGGACACATAGAGAAGACCTTGCAGTAGTGATAATCACACTCTGGAATACCAATAGAAGTTCATTCATTCATTCATTCATTCATTCATTTGCTCTCTGAAAGTTTATTAGCATATGTAAAACAACATGTCCATAATCAGAAGGTAGAAAAGATACCATCTTCTCCCTAGAGGTACTTTATTGAAGCAGGACAGTAATCAGATGTGATTAGAGTTGGGTAGTCTGCAGAATGGAGGTAAGCTCATAAGTTTGAGCTCAGAGAGAGCCACAGAGAGGTAATTACATGGCCAGAATAAGTTGGTAAACTTGTGTGGCTCATGGATGCCTGAAAATCCTGCTGTTTTCACATTGGCAGTGTAGTTGAGCTTTGCTCTCTCATATTGGAAAAGAGGAATCAGATGAATATGTTTTTCTGTTTTCCTGGGTTGTTTCTCTTAATTTGAATGGACACTTGTTTATTAACCATGTTGCCCTCTGGCTATTGTAGGATGCTGTACATTTAGGCAGTCAGATGTGGATTTTGAGTTCTTTTAATGCAACTGCACTGGTTGAATTAATTGCAGTTTCTTTATTAGGGCACTGCCTGCCTTGTACACCTAGGCTGAATAGGCTCAGCCTTCTTGCCTCTTAGAGCAATATATCTAAGCAGCTGCAACACATATTCGATGCAATGAAATTGCAATTTTTATCTTTAAATAAATACCAACTTTTCTCCTTCTGTAAGCTGTCCAGATGATCAAAAGCCAGATAAGGCCCTGAAACAAATTCCCTTTTACCACTTGCAATGTAAAAAACTCCTCGATTCCCAGCAAACCCTCCCCTTTCATTAATGGAAACATGGCTCTTATCTTGATGTATGTGTAGCTGGTGCTTCTTCAGTTCTGACAACAAGAAAAGTGAGCAATGGAAAATAATGGAGTCCTGAAAAATTGCTATCCTGATACCATTAAAATTTCTCTTTCCTTTAAGCCAAATCTGCCCACGTGTCATGTTTGAGAAATGAAGAGTACAGAGATATCTGTTAAGTTGACAATCTGCAAAGCTCTTTTGTTTTAAGTAGTCAATGATCATTGAATCATCGGCCATTTTTGAACAGTTGTCTAGGTACAGTGATAGTTGATAGAATGGAGAATATATATATATATTTTTGCCCTTAAGAAGCTTCAAAATTGAAATGGGAAAAAGCAATTAGGAAGAAAAAAAATCATTGAAGAATCAGAACTGCAACAGTCTCTCAATCTCTGGACTCAGACATGGCAGCTTCCTGGTCCATGTGCCATTGTTAAAATGTGTCCTAAGCAGGAAATATGTGCCATTCTCTGGTTCTCCACATACTTCGAGGTGAGTAGAAAATTAAAGAAATATATTTTACACCGAGAGAAGTTTTACATATCTGAGTTGTCCAGCATGACAATCAAGGGGGTGCCACATTTGGTTGGTGATCAGTATTGAGCTGAGCATCAAGTGCACCAGCATGGACAATGGAACAGCCATCTGTAGCCAGGACATATGCCCAGGTTCACAATGAGGCTATAGGTAGTTGATTTGTTCCTGTGCCATCTAGGGTGATTGTAAATCAAATACTATGGAACATATTTTCTCAAGTCCTTTTGGCTACATCTTCAGGCCAGACAATGTTATCTCCAGTCAGTCTGGAGCAAGCCAGGGTCATGAAAAGAAGGAAGCAGAACTAAGAGACTCCATCATAATGGACTGAGTAACTGAGGTTATCTAGATAAGCAGCATGACTCCATTATGATAAGGTATCTAAAGCTGTTACAGGCTTCAGGGTTTCCTACTGACTCACTGGCTGGGTGGGGACATGGACTCTGACATGGGCACTTTTCTCATTTGCAAGATATGTGATCAGGATCCTGACTACCTCATGACAACCTCTAGCCTGTTTCCCCACCAAAAGTCTTAGACACCTTGACCAAACACAATTCTCTGTCCACTGGCTGGTGGAGACTATCAAGAATGGAGTGCTCTAATTTGCTCCTGAAACTTCTGGTTGGTCACTCAGAGTGACCCAAGCTACCTCATCTTGGTCAGCTCCATTTCCCTGGTCAGTTCCCTGGTCAGTCTGGTCTGCATTCCTTCCCTCCTTTTTTTTTTTTTTTTAATTTATTTTGATTCATTGTACACAAATGGGGTGCAGCTGTTGTTTCTCTGGTTGTACACAAGTAGAATCACACCTTTTGTATAATCATACATATACATAGGGTAATGATGTTTGTCTCATTCTGTTATCATTCTTTTTATTTTATTTTATTTTATTTATCTATTT
>JAJEJO010000571.1:211732-266661 GCA_020662805.1 Glaucomys volans | reverse complement strand
CACTGCGCCCAGCTCTGTTATCATTCTTAACCCCCTCCTGATCCCACCCTCCTTTTTTTCCCTATGCAATCCATCCTTCCTCCATTCTTGCTTCCCTCCCACCCTGCATTATGTATCATCATCCCCTTATCAGAGAAATCATTCGGCCTTTGGTTTTTGGGGATTGGCTAATCTCACTCAGCATTATCATCTCCAACTCCATCCATTTATCTGCAAATGCCATAGTTTTATTATTCTTTATGGCTCCTTCCCTCCCTTCTTTATGCCAGGTTTTGTCTCACTTGCCAGCCCAGGAAACTAATAATTCTCAGCTCTAACTGCACCCAAGTTAACCCAAAAACCCTCCATGCCAAAGCAAGATCACAGCATCTTACCTGTGTCATGAGAGCAGCATGATTGCTTTGCCATGGAGGGTTTTCTGGGTGAACTTCATTTTCTTTTCTTTCTTTTCTTTTTTTCTTTTTTTTGCAGTGCTGGGGATTGAACCCAGGGCCTTGTGCTTGGGAGGCAGGCACTCTACCAACTGAGCTGTATCCCCAGCCCTTGAACTTCATTTTCTGAGGGCAGAAAGGAAGTGGATAAACAGATGTTGAGCTAAAGAACAAGAGTAGTAGCTATTACAGAGAATGGATCCCCAACAACATTGATGACTATCTACAACATTCTGGCCCAGGAGCTCAAGGTGACTCTTAGTAAAACTCATCATCCAGGAACTTTTCAAAGGAATCTGCTACTCTAAGCATCTCAGCCCCATGTCCAGTCTGAAAGCTTCTCTCCTTCCAGTCTGAAAGTCTGAAAGGAATGGATGAAATGTAATTCCTGGAAAATGAAAGAACCAGAACACCTTTGTCTTGGAAAATCAGTAATGTTAGGATGCCACAGAAAGAAGAGGAGGAATTTAAGCAGAGAACACAAAGCAGGCCTAAGGGAAGACTTTCACCTGAACTGTCTTTCAAGTTCACCCTGCTTTCAACATGGCCCTGTTCCCCCAGCCCTGGAATTACATTTTTACCTCTTGTCTTTGTGTGTTTTCCTGTAGAGAGAAGAGAAGGGCTTGTCTCTTTCTTCTCCTAGGGAACAGGATTTCTGGGACTCTCTCCCATCCAGAAATCAACCATGAAGTGTTAATGTAATTCAGATGGCCACTTATCTGAGTCCAGATGATGGCCAGAGAATCAGGATGAGTGAATCTTAGCAAGTAGAAGTCAGTGGATCAACCCTGACTTCTCCTTCACTGACCATCTCTGGGTGTCTCCTGGGTTTTCATGTGTCCCCTTCCCTTTCATGCCCACCCTGGCTTCAGGCTGAGATGTTGATGGTATTATTCATCTCTCTTCCTACTTCTATACTGAGCTCTCATTTCCCATGGGAGACTGTTCTACTCCTTACTTTACCTACTTTCTTGGGGTAGCCATGAAGGAGGAGGAAGAGAACTGCCCTGGATTTGAAGTCTCCAGGTGGGATCTGCCTTTTTCCTTCCCCTGCTCATTACATCCTTTAGCTGTGTTAGCAGCTAAAAAGAATAACAAATTTCCTGAGAGTTGGGTGTGGGGAGATCAGAAGACACCCCACCATCACTCCTTTGTCTATTACTATTTTTCTTCTTATACCTGGACTGTTTTCCTGCCTCCTGTTTTTTGGTTATACCACTCAGATTACTGTTTTGTGTGGAATTTGCTGCTTTTTGAAAAGATAATACTGTTCAATGGAAAAAAGAAAAGAAACCAAGCTAAAGCATTCGGACCCAACTTATTTGTTTCCATTCAACCCATTTTTGTTGTGCATATAGGATGTGCCAGGTGTTATGCTAGGGAGGGTACATGCACACACACACACACACACACACCCACACCCACACACACACTGCCTGTATCAGCAGAGCCCATCATTCTTCCTTCTTAGATGAGAGTTGAGGCAGAAGGGACCTAAGGGGTGGTGGGTACCATTGGAGGGCAGAGACAAATTCTGTGTGGGTCTGCCAGAAGAGGCCACCAGGGACTGTGAGGATGGAAGGCATGTTGGGATCATTTTCTGTGATCTTGGTAATCTTCAAGGCCCCTCTTGGAGTATTGAAATGACCAGTTTAAGGAAAACTGCCTTCATTCAGTGAGATGTAGCCACAAACATGCACACTTAGAGAATTTTTGCTACTTATCCTAAAGCAGTGACTTTTAATGGGGAGTGCAAGTGTGTGAGATTTATCCCCCAGCCTTCTCAAGGATAGTTGGCTGGGGCATTTTTGATTGTTACAATGAGGGTAGGGGTCAGGGAAGGGTGATTCACACTGGCATCTAGTGGGTAGAAATCAGGGATGCTGCTAAGAAGCCTCTAAAACATAGACAGCCTCCAACAACCAAGAATGATTAGGCCAGAAATGTTAACAGTGCTGAGGTTGAGAAACCATGATACAAAGGAAGATATCTCTGACCTTTCTCTAACTGTGCAATGATAGTCACAGGGAACATTTCTCAAGCACTTGCTACGTGCCAGACACTGTAATTAGGGTTTTCATAGAGCATCTTGTTTATTTCTCAGAGAGTACAAGGGAGGTTCTCTAATCATTCCCATTTTTCAGATGAGGTGACTAAGTCCTTGAGAGATTAAATGGTTTGCTCCAAGTCCAAATGCTAGAAAGCAGCTGGGTCAGGATCTGAACCCCAGCTTCCCAAGGCCAAGTGCACATACACGTAACCTCCTTCATGTTCCACCTGTGAACAACAAAGCCTGCTAAAGTCCATTGTTCTTAGTTGGGAAGTATAGTTATTTTGTTTTTGGCTTGGGTGAACATAGAAACCCAGAAGAGGGTGTAGAGAAGGGACAATCTCAACAATTTGTCTTTGTAATGAGAATACTCAAAGTTCCCTGTCTCTGAGTCGCTGCCCTGAAGTGGGTGGATGCTGGTGAACAGGAATGAAGAGACGCACCTGACCAGACAGGACCAGCGGTAATGACAGGGCACACTGTGTCAGGCATGCCACTGCCTCTTAAACCACACACACCCAGCTAGCTGATCTCCCTGCAGTGGAAAGTCGGTCTGCAACAACCGCCAGCCTTGGAACCCTTTGAAATACCACATTGGAGACTTCTTGGCAAAGCCTTACATTGGAAGCCATAAGCAGATTCTAAATTACCATTATCATTAATCGGGGTTGACATTTAACTGCCCCCTCCTAAGTACTGTTCAATCATTGTCCCTTTTCATTCCTTTCTCCAGATTCCCACAGGCCTCCTTAGAGAGAAGGGTACCTGAGCCTGCCCTGGTGTGTGGTCCTGGCAGAACAATGGAAGTAAAGTAATCCCTGACAGAGCTGGCTGGGACCTTCGACATAAAGCAGATATAGGGGCAATGGAGGGAGGGCCTTAGGGAGCAGCTCAGAGAAGGGTAGAAGACTGGAGAGAGGCCAGGAGTTAAGGGCCGGGTGGGGGCCAGGAGAGCCAATAATCTGGGGTGAGGGAGATATAGAGGGAGAGCCCTGTTTGTATATGTATCCAGAGTTGTCACTTTAATGGATTAAAGAGAGAGGCAGACATGCTCCCCAACTGGCCTGGGAAACCAGCTGCATATGGGAGAAGAATTTTCAAAAAGCCCTTCATTCAGGGAAACTCTCTGTAACTTGCCATTTTGGAGAATTATTCTTTTAAAAAATAATAATTATGCTTCAGGTTCCATTCACTTTTGCCCTGCATGTGGGGTTTAGGAACTGCAGACAATCTGGAGCATATCTCTTATCTGTCTATTCATGCATTCATTTATTTAGCAAATATTTCCTGAAATTAAGTGCCAAATACTGTTCACAGCATGAGGGATACATCAGTGAACAAAATAGATATGAACTTGCCTTCACAGAGCTTGCATTCTAGACGAGGAGACAGAGGACAAAACAGTAAGTCTAATACTAAAGTAAATGATGTCTGTGCATCACAGGGTGCAGTCAACAGAATGAAAAAGTAACCTATGGAGTGGGAGAGAAATATTTGCAAATCATGTATCTGATCAGGTATTAATATCTATAATACATAAAGAACTCCTCCCACTAAACAACATCAAAAGCCTGATTTAAAAATGGGCAAAGGACTTAAACAGACATTTCTCCAAATAATATTGGCCAACAAGCACAAGTACAGATGCTCAACAGTATCAATCATCAGGGAAATGCAAATCAAAACCACAATGACATACCCCCTTACACACATTAAGATGGCTATTATACAAGACAAAATAGGAAATCACAAGTATTGGCAAGGATGTGCACTAATGATAGGAATATAAACTGGTGAAGTGATTATGGAGAACAGCATGTCAATTCCTCAAAAAAGTAAAAGTAGGGTTATCATAAATCTAGCAATTTCTCTTCTGGACATACACTTAAAAAAATTGAAAGTGGGGTCTCAAAGAGATGTTTGCACATGTTTGCCATGTTCATCACAATCATTGACAAGAGTCAGTGAACATGACTCATTCCTAAGAGTCAAAAGGTGGTAGCAATCCATGTGTCCATTGATGGATGAATGATAAACGAAATGTCACACACACACACACACACACACACACACACACACACACAATGGAAAGGTAAGTTTGATACGTGGTTCAACTTGGGGACATTATGTAAAGTGAAAACAACCAGTCACAAGATGACCATTCCACTTAATATAAGGTATCTTGAGTAGTAAGATTCATGGACACAGAATGTGAAGTGGTGATTGCCAGGGACTGAGGGAAGGGAGAATGGGAAGTTGTTGGTTAATGGCTATGGAGTTTCGGTCTTGCAAGATGAAAAGAGTTCTGGAGGTTGGTTGCACAACAATATGAATGTACCTAACACTAGTGAACTGTGCACTTAAAAATGGTTAAGATGGTAAATTTTATTGTTACATATAATTTACCCTAATTAAAAATTTAAAAAGTAAGTAAATGGCAATGGTTTGTTACAAGGTGATGAGTGCCCTGGAGACAAAATGAAGCTCAGTGACAGGAAATGGGTGTGCAGGATGGATTTGATGATACAGCTTAAGATGAGGTCTTTAGGGTTAGCCTCAGGGAGAGAGTGACTTGAGAAATGACTGAAGACTTGAACGTGTGACGGAGGGAGCTATATGGATATGGGAGAAGGGGATTTGAAACAGAGAGCACAGCTAGGACTGTGCCTTAAGGTGACTTGGCATGTTTGTGGGACAGGAGGTCAGGGAAGAGTGACACAAGTGAGCCAGTGTTAGAGAAGTAGCAGATCATGCTAGGTGTGGGAAGATATTATAAGGATCTGGCTCTTATCCTGAGTGAGGGCCAAGCCACTAGAGGACCTCTAATAGAGAAGAACAGTGTTTTAACTAGCTGAATGATGCTTTCATGGAATCAGTCCATCTGCGGTGCTGAGAAAGGACTGAAAGGGGCAAGAAGAGAAGTTGGGAGACTGATAGAGGCTGCATTAAGCCAAATGAAAAAATTGTGGTGGTTTGGACCCAGGTGGGAGCGCTGAAACTGTTGAGAAATGGCTAGATTCTAGACAGAAATCAAAGAATAGGGCACTTGAATTTTCCAATGAATTGGAAATCATGTGTGAAAGAAATAATGAATAAAGATGACCCCAAGGTATCTGTCCCAAGCAATCAGAAGAATTGGAGTTAACTGAAATGGGCAGAGCAGCAGGGGGAACAGGTTTTTGTTGGGGGAGGGCAGGTGTTTGATTTAGACACATTAAGTCAGAGATGATAGTCACACATTAAAAAGGGGCCTTGGTGGATATATGGTTCTAAAATTCATGGGGGGCAGGTCCAGACTGGAAAAGAAAATTGTGGAGTCATCAGTGTTGAAATAGTATAGACTGAAAGTCATGGATCTGGAGGAGTGGGCATACATAGAGATTTAGGAGACCCCCCCAAATCTATCAGGGATCTTAATAGGATAATAATAGGTCCAGAGAAAAGGAGAAACCCGAATAGGAAACTCAGAAACACAGGTGGTTGTTACCATTCAGAACCCACAATTATTGTAGCACACAGAATCTACAAAGTGTCGCTTAGGGTCTGCAGTTTGAAGATAAGGAGAGCGAGTCACAGAAGAAGGAAATGACTTGCTTGAGTCTTCATAGTAGTCAATGGCAAAGTACTTCTCATAGGTACTTGCCTATTGGGGTAGGGGCCAAACCTTCAGTGAAACAGAAAAGTTCTTTGAAGCTCAGAGAGGCCAGCATGTAATTACATAGTACATTACACATGCTATAAAACTGACAATACAATAAACAAAGCCAAAGAAAGAAAAGTTAATTGTGGATCCTGGTGACTTCATGGGGCTGAGCAGGTAATAAGCTAGAGGTACTAGCTGCTATAAATTTAACTTTCAAATCTGCTTTCTCAGAGATATTTTCTGTTCAGTCCTATTTAATGATGTCTCACTTTCTCAAAATCCTTTTTAATGGCTAGACCCATCTGAATACCTGCAAGTGTTTTGCACAGTTACATTGAAGAAATTCTTAACATTCACCAGATAGAATAAACAGGATTTTATAACTAGTTGAAATTAAGCCCTAGAGATGGAAACTGGGTATTCCAGGCAGTCTATGCAATACAGAACTGCAGGGCTGAACGAGTTCTTCTTACATAACCAATTCAATGGTATTCTCCATGCACCTCATGTTGACCTTGATCTAGTCTATCTTTATTGTAAATGTTCAGTAACATCCCAATTACATTTTTTCCATAGTCCAGGTACTTTTTATGTTTCCTTCTTTCTCTAAAGCTGCTCCATATCTCACCTCTCATAATTTTATACTTTCAGAAAATCTTGGAAGAAAACTAAGAAAGCAAAATCACCCATAAGACCATTATCTATAAATAATAGCCACCACTAATATTTGAGCATACTTACTTCTAATGGATTCCCCAGGGCTTAATTCCTTTTTACTTATTAATGATTTTATAAGCATAATATTTTAAGTTCTTAGTATTTCCCAAACTGCTGGACTATTCTGGGCTAATTGCTTCTATGGAAACATGAGACAGAGAAGAGAGCAGAGAAAATGGGATTCATTTCCTGGTTATGGAGTTTGAACAGCCATATGTTTAGGCATGTAAAGATTATAGATCGGAGTTTCGGGAAGAGAATTTGAGGAGCACAGGACCTTCCCCAACACACAGGCGCACACGCGCACGAGCATACACACACACACACACACACACACACACACCCCTCCCCCACTCCTGCTTCCCATAGGGGTTCAGAGAGAGGGTTCTAGACTCTAATGTCCAGGTTAATTACCAGGAAAATGGCAACAACTGAAGACAGATTGTTGAATTTGAGAGAAGAGGAGCCTGCTCCCAGTTTCCACGTGGGACTTGGGGAAGTAGTCAAATTACAGAGATGAAATGGTGATGATAAGGCCTAAACCAGTTTCCCAAGGTGTCTTAGACATTACTGTGGTTTGGATGCAACAGGGTGATCCAAGATTGGAAGTTGACCTTGACTGGAAAGGGGGCGATGGCCAGATTTGGGGATGAACTACTTCACAGACCCTCTAGTGCACTGCTGATAAATCAGGAGCCACCAGAAGAAAGAAACTCCCCCTGGATTCTGAAGTTGAGTTTTTAAGCACTCTGAGGAACATATTTCTTTCTTTTCTTTTCTTTTCTTTTTTTTTTTTTTGGTACTGGGGATTGAACCCAGGGGCACTCTACCACTGAGCCACATCCCCAGCCCTATTTTGTATTTTATTTAGAGACAGAGTCTCACTGAGTTGCTTAGGGCCTCGCTAAGTTGCTGAGTCTGGCTTTGAACTTGCGATCCTCCTGACTCAGCCTCCCAAGTGCTGGGATTACAGGTATGCGCCACCACGCCTGGTTGAGGAACGTATTTCAAAAGAAAAATTGAATTGTCATTGAAAAAATATTCTTTTACTCTTTCATTCTTAAGATATATTTTATAACCTGATTATTTTCACTATTTTCAAGATACCTTTTTGAACATTATTTTTAATGCTGGCTTAATATTTCATTGAGTAGATGTCATAATTTTCCAAAGAAGCCCTTATTGTTAAACATTTTATTTATTTCCATTATAATTAATTTTGTATATCATTAAGCATAAACATTTAGGATGAGTGTTTAAAATAAAGTGGAGTTTTGGGTAAAAAAATGTATGAACAATTTTAATTCCCATGATACATTATTGCCAAAGTCCTTTCTAAAAATTTAGTAGAAATATATACTATATGAGTCATTTATAAGAGTTCCTTGTTAGAATTAAACATTTATATCAGCATCAAATGACTTTCCTGTTTCATTGTTGAAGAAGACATTTCACTGGTGTATAAGAAATACATAGTCTTTTTCTTTAATTAAACATACATTTAGTATTCAATGGAATTTATATAAATTCTATTTTTAAAAAGGAAGATACAAAAAGGAGTAAAATCACCTATAATCCCATTGCTTGAAGATGCCACTGTTTACATTCTAAGGTAATTCTTCAAGTCTTTCTACTCACACACACAACCACACACACCTGTATTTTACTTCTATCAAACATGGAATCATATTGTATATATCATTATATAAATTTTTGATTTAACCATTAGATGAAAGTTTTCTGATATACAATATTCTTATAAAACATTTACACAATTATTAATATCCTAAACCTGTCTTAGCAACTACACACTCAATAACAGTTTGCAGTTGACATGATGGTATGGGGATAGAAAAACCAGTACTGGGAGGATGAAACATCAAACATGACTTTAAGTGGTTTTCCATATAATTATGTTTCAAACATTATATATCATTATATATCATGAATTTTAAAGGTATCTACCACAATTAGTGTTCACTGACTCCCTGGTTATTGGAGATTTAGATTGCCACCTATGTTTCCCTGTTATAGTAGTTCCATGAGGACCATCCCTGTAGACATACATCTTTGTGCACATCTTTTTATGTTTTTTTCTTCAAGTGGATATCATTCCATTGAGAGCAAGGATGTTGTGTTATTAAATGAATGCTTGATTTTTTTTTTTTGAGTCACATCTGAATGTCAATTCTAGTTTGGCTAATCCCATTCCATGGTTCTCTTGGAGGATATTTAAAGTAGTAATGGTATTCCTCAACTTTCTTTTTTCCATTTTCAAGAAGCTTAATAGAAATTTATACATATATACAATTAAGGCTGGCTATCTTACTGAACATCTTTCATTTCTTTTACATTTGTTTTGAATTTTACATCATTGTTATATTGTACCCATTGAAGTCTCAGATTAGTGGTTTGCAATGATAGATTGGTGAAAAAAATTGTTTCAAAATACTGCATTTCTAGGTGGCACTGATATTGAAAAGGGTAGGAACTATTAAATTAGATTATTATGTATCTAAGTGCTTGACTAGGCATTTCGTTTCTTTCCCTTTTATCATCATTATTGCCTTTTGTAGATTTGTGATTGGCTAAATTACAATCTATTTTTTTTGTGGTGGCTTATATGCTTTTATTCTTTTATAAAATGACTTGTGCTCATTAAAAAACAATTAAGCACTGCATAGAGCCAAAGAAGAAGTGGTGTGTGTGTGCGTGTGTATTTACAAAGATCAAGTAAATTAAACCCAAGCATGATGAGTTGAGGTGATCAGTGAAAATGATAAAATGTGAACACCACTTGTGTTTTACAATAATTGCTTACTTCCAGTTGAACTGGGCTAGGTAATGTGCACATGAAGATGCATATAAACAAATAGACTCACATTCCTCTGTTCACATAGACTCTGGTATGTGATTCTGGCCCTCAGAATGAATGATTATTTGCAGTGTGGTTTAGTAGAAAGAGTACTGATTTTGAAGTTGGAATATAAGGGGTTTGATTTTGGTTCCATTATTTGGCAGTTAGCAAACTAAATGAGTATCGCCACCAGTATTAGCCTCCCTTTATTTTAGGGGTTTATTGTGAACATGAATAGAAAACGAGTGAGAAAATGCTTCCAGTCTGACATCTTTGATGTCTCTTGTGTTTTCCACTAAACTCTGGTACTTAAAGTCATACAAAACCTAAGGAAATAGCTGATACCTGGAGCCCAAAGCATCATTTCTGGTTTGACATATTGGGCTCTCTTCCTATCTAGCAGTTGTAACAAAGTGCTTTTGAGTTGTAGGACCACTAGTACAACCTGACCCTAGATACCAATCTTTTTTTTTTTTTCCTTTTTTAGAACTGGATCAGAATACTTTTTCTTTTTTTTATCTTTTCAGGTTATCTTTGCTCAATGATGAGTTGGCTGTCCAGTGCTTTCTTCAATTGACCCTACCCACAGGCAATTGCTAAATACTCAATTCTTGGGAGTAATTGTCTTTTCCTCTTACTTTTATATGGGGTGGCCTGTTTAGAAAACTGTCCCATTAAATGGAGCAGCTCCTAAATAGACTGCCTTACTTTTAACAAAGCAAGCCAAGCCAATTATGTCAAAACCCGGCCAGGATTTGCCTTGCAGTATGTGGGCACTTTCTACTGTGAGGCTGCACCCTGTAATGTGTGCTGTCTGACCCAACTTGACACAACTTGCATGGTGTATTTACTCTTCTCATTCAAAGGGTTTCTCTATTTCAAGGCATGGGCTACTGAGAAATATGTGAGTGACCCGAGGGGAGAGACCCAGGGCCCCATCCTTATTCAGGCATTTCTCAGGTAACAATAAGGGTTTAATTTTAGTAGCAAGATGTTGATTTTACAGGTGTGTTATTATTAGATTTTATTATTGAACTACCTATAAAATATTTTATTCATGTGGATATTTAATAGCAAGATTGAATTGTTACTTAGTAATTACTGTTTTGAAATTTTTTGGAAATATTTAGAAAACGTTGTTGTTTACCTCTCAATTTCTCTACAGATGATGCAAAACGACCTGCGGTCAATTCCTTTAGTACCCTTGAGAAACTCGATTTAGCCAGGCTTTATTTCAGTTTTCTGGATGTAAAAACAAATGTTTTAGGATTTTCTGAAGCCTTAACAGAAAAGGGGCCTTGGAGAACATTCAGAGGGCAGTGGAGGAGGGAGTGACTAGTCACTTGCTCTCTGAGGCATGGGGTGTGTCCTCTCTCCCTAAAGAAATTTCTCCTGTCTTTGGTTGCTGAAATATGGTGGCTTTAATGAGGAAATTGTGGTTTCTGCACCTGCTAAGGATGCAACAAACCTGGAGAACCCTGACTCATCCAGATCCTGACCAATTTAGGATGGAATCTCTGCAATTGAGTGACCGTGAACTTCTCCTTCTGGGTTCCCCGGCAACTTGATATTTTCTTCCTCACTGAAAGCTCTGTTCAAGCACCACTGACATCTCAAGGTGCTTCTTTTTTCTTTCTTCTAATTTTGCAAAATTTCATCTCTCCCCCACTTCCCCAGATCATTTTCTAAACGTGAACTTGACAGGGGTGGGGGCTTCCGGTCTCCGCCCCACCTCTTACAGTCCCCTGGCCTAGGCGCACTGAGAGGCTCCTTCTGCACCTGGCACTAGAGGCTGGAGGTGCTCCTAACAATATTCCCCCCAGGATGTTCGCTTCTGTTTCCTTCCCTGCATGCTGGCTTTGCGGCTCCTGCACCAGCCTCTAGGAGGCTGTTAGCCACTGCAGAGTTGCTCTCCCGTCTCCTTCCAGTGCTTCACTTTGTCATTTCTTTGTCTCAAGTATCATTTGTGCTTCCGTAGTGTTTCTCTCTCTCCACCAGAATGTCACTTTTGCGAAAGTGACATTCTCTCAAGAGAATTCCCTAATTCTCTTGTCTGTCTTTTTTACTGCTGTCTTCCCAGCGCATAGAGCATCATGTGGCTGGAGTTCCAGGAATTGTAGGTGAATGAATGAATGAAAGAATGGGCTCAGTATCCACTGAATTTCCTTAGTTGGGGAGGCAGGGTGTGCAGGTGTGTGATATCCTACTGGTAAGACGAGAGTAAATTGCTCATTTTTGAAGGTGCATTAACTCTTTCAGGCCCCTAGGGTATCATTTAGTTCACTGGAATAGTAATTTACTAAACAGTACCTTAGGGGCCTGAAGAAGTTAATGCACCTCCAAAAGTTTCTAATTTACACCAGGGAGCAGTTTATTTACCCAGCAGGGTTTGACCTAATAGGTCTTAACTCCATTTAAGAGAGTCATAAGGACTTTATCACTTTTCCACCTTCACATTTCCTTCTTTTAGCATTTATCTGATTGTGGGATGTTGTTGTTGCTTGTGTGCACGGGCACACGATACCAAGGCCTAAGAAAGACATTGCTACCTTTTTGCATCTTCAGTGCATGTTTAAAATGTATGATAAAAAATGAGCCCATACTGCAATTCATTCCAATAATGTGATTTGAGTGGCTTCTTGGTGTCCATTACAAATTGTTTAATTAGTTCCCATTTTGTTTTTTATCCAATAATTAGATCCCAGATGTTAGAGAATGTAAAAAATCCTATGCCTTTGGGTCATTGAGCCTTATCTTTAATATGCAGTTCACTATTTTATTTCTTTTGTTGTTTCAAGTAGTCAAGCTGCTTCTATCCCTAATCTCAGGCACTTTTGTCCTGAGGTTTTCCAGAATTAGCCTAATCTTTCCTCTTTCTATAATTACCATCAATTCTGTACTGTTGTAGCATGTCAGATTTTTTTCCCTCCCCTTCTGAGTTTATTTTTTAGAAAAATTATTCTTACAGATTTAAGCTGAGGTTATAGGACTTGGTAGCATGATTTTCTCAACTTTGTCTTCAAATCAGTTGTGACTGTTAGCAGCAATAGCTTGCAGAGTTTTTGAGAAAGCACATTATGGGTACAGTTTTCCAAATATAGTCAAAACCCATCAATTAAGAGTTTCCTAATTTAGACTTTGTGATAATTCATCCTGCATTGGGTTAAATATGCCTGTGAATGAGGAGTTTGCTGAACCAATGATAGTATAAATCAGACTGCACAGAACAAACTTCTTTTGAGAACATTGGTATAGTATGGTAACATTTAG
Source organism: Glaucomys volans (assembly GCA_020662805.1). Lineage (NCBI taxonomy): Eukaryota > Metazoa > Chordata > Mammalia > Rodentia > Sciuridae > Glaucomys > Glaucomys volans. The sequence continues at coordinate 253,693 of JAJEJO010000571.1, read as the reverse complement.
ATAGGGCCATTTAATTTTTTTGCATTGCAGGGTTTTTTGTTAAATGCAGTAAAAAATTTCCCTTTTTCTGTTTCAGCTGATATGATAATTGAAGTCAATTTATGATTTTAATCCCTCAAGGATGCCATGCTGGATAATATTGGTCACTGCATAGGTGAGTAGATGTTAATAATTGGAATATTGGGTCTATGGAAGTTTTTGAAGTCGTTTTCTAGTGCAGACTATGGTCTTGTGAGTTGATTCATTCTTTTAAAGTTAGAGTGCAGCAAAAAATCTGCAGGATTCTGAGTAATGCAAATTGTGATTATGGTTCTACAGGTTTACAGAGATTCTTTGATAGCAAACAGATTGATTTATTCAGTTTTTGTATTTTGAAATAAATGAACATTTATTTAAAAATTTTATCATTGGAACTTTTCACTAACTCAGAATTTATTCTTCGTGATAATTAAAGTGATAACTTAAATTTTTACTGTACCAAAATGTATTTTTAATAAGTGGATTTCTTTAGTAGAATTTTCCTGCTACACTTCTTTTGTATCTTGTTTAAAAAATATGAAAACTGAACTTTATAATGGAGATGCAGATAGTGCTGGAAGGGTTGGGGTGGGCGCTGTTGCCATGGCGACCTTTGTTGGTATCATCCTGCAGAGATGGTCCTCTCTCTGTGTTATCTGCAGGTAGCAATGATATTGATAAGATCAAGGGTCTTACTTTGCTGACTTGACACTGGATTCTGAAGAGTTATCCCTGAAATTCTTAACTGCTCAATGGGTTGAACTTGGCTGTCAGGTTGTAGCATTAGCTGCAGCCCCCTTTGTTCTTTGATTCTTTCTAATATCTTCAAGTTTGAAGGCTGTCAGTAACTTGAGCCACACACTATATGCCTGAACTTTCATCCAGCAATGGGGGCTGAAAAACCACATCCTGAAAATGATCTTGTCTCACAAATAGATAAATCTGAGTGCCATCAAGCACTCTCAGTCTGAGTTGCTTTTAAGAGAATAATTTGGGTCTTATCATCTTTTTCACATTTATTTTGGCTTCCCAAGGATGAACAACATTCAGAGGACATAGAAATTATACAGCATATACATGTCAGAAGAGAGAAAGATTGTTCAGAGAAATAAAGGCTCTGAATTCTTGTTAAATGTGATTTAGTCAAAATGACTTGTTTGAGGCTAGCCTGTATATCTTAAAATATTTAAATGACACTTAAATTTATATAATCCTCATAAATCCCCTTAACTGATTCTTCAGTTGGATGAAATTTTCCAATCCTGGTGAAAGTTAATGCTGACTTAAGCATACCCAGATTGAAAACTCTTCCCCATAGCCTGCATGAGTGCAGACAAAGTCAGCATCAAAATACTAAATGTTACTGGACACATACAAATTCTAAGTGTTTTAGGAGTACAGAGGCATTATTCTGCTTTATTTATTGCTAGATACTTTATGCTTTTAGGGCATTTGTGTATGTTTATTGGTAATTTTTCCCAGCTTTTATTACACTGAAGAAATATGTACATATGTACATAATATGTACATAACTACAAAAAGCTGTAGTTAGCCTCAAGTAACAAATAGTAATCGTTATTTTAATCTCATATTTCAATTAGCCTTAATCTTTTGTTTGTACAGCCTTGAAAAGCTGTAAAAATCAGTCATTATAGTTTAATTACTAACTATTATCCCAGGTGGTTAACTCCACTTCCTTCTAAACAAGTTCCTTCCTTCATTTCATTTTTAAATGCCACCATTGGCATTCTTTAACAATAGTATGATGCTTTATAGATCAGGCTTTGTAGGTTACACTCTAGAATATTTTAAGTTTTGGTTCTTCCTGGTACCAGAGAGCTACTGCTTCTTCTACTGCCTTTTTTTCCCCCCTTTTGATCCAGTCTGTTTGCTGTTCCACTTCAGGATAGAATCACACTTGAGTTTTACATAATGACAGAAGTTGAATGTTTCCTGCGCTAGTGTTTATTTAGTAAAACATTTTACATTCCTGGATAGATACCAGTCTGTCATTAATGGATTCTTGGCTTTGGGCCAATAGCTAATAGTTTTATTGGTCCTCATAACATAGCTATGTGATTTTTGTAACCACAAGGGGCTCTTTTCTCTGTTTTCCTTTCTTTTTTTCCCCCCTCTTTTTTTTTTTTTGTTTAAATTTAACAAACTAGAGGTGCACCAAATTTTAGAATGAAGTATATCTCTTAAAATCATTATCTGTTCTGCCTCCTTCATTCTTTTTGCTCTTGTTCTTTGGAAATTCTCATGTATCTTGGAGTGTTTTTGACAAGGCTTGGGACTCAACTCTTCAGTTCTCATTGCTGTGCTTTTTTGTTGCTCTAAAGAGGCCCAGGAAAGCTCATGATCTCTGCTAGGTGGTGTCTATTTGCCTATCTCCATAGGGAAAGGGCAGGAACGGTTATTTATAGTATGGGAGTTTGTCAAACTTTATTTGATTGCTTTAAGCTTTGAGTAAGGGGGGGCAACTTTGTAAATTTTGGAATCAGGTCCCTTTAAAAAGGAAAATTACTCTTTACGATCGGGGATTGACATCATGACTTCAAACCTGCCATCATTGGCCTGACTTCACAAGAGGCTGTGCTGTGGTGTGCTCCCAGGTTCCATGCCTGGTTCCTCTCTCTGATGTTTCCTGTTTGGCTCTTCTTCTCCTTACTCCCACGTCTTTTCTTATTATTTTTGGTGCTGGGGATTGGTGCTAAGCATGCACTCTACCATGAGCTGCACCCACAGCCCTGCTCATGTATTTTAAAACGAAATTCAGAGCTGGACAAGATGGTCTACATCTAGTCCCAGCTCCTTAGGAGGCTGAGGCAAGAGGATCACTGGAGCCCAGGTCAAGGAGTTCAAGACCAGACCCATCTCAAAAATAAAAAAGCAAAACATAAACAGAAGTTAATGTACTTTGTGTCTCTAAATTTCTCCTAAACTCCATCTTTTCCCTAGTGCATAAGTTACTGTGCAATCTCAGGATCACAAAATGATCTTAAAATGAACTAGAAGTTGGTCTGTCATGGTGATCACTAGGCTGAGTTCCAGGATGGCAACTTAATATCTACTAAATAACAATAACAGCAACAAAATATGGAAAAGATGCATGCCAACTATGAGAAATTTAGAAAATACAAAGAGGATAAAGAGCAGAATAATCATTCCCAACTCTCCATCTTCATTCCTATCACAATCTGGTCACAATGCTACACATCTTAGCCTATCACGTTCAGGTTTCTTTTTCTTTTCTTTTTTTTTTTCCTCTTCTCCATGTGGCAGAGACAATTCTACACATACCATATTGGATTATGTTTTTAAATTTAGTATATAATGCTTATTTCCATGAGTCACTTAAACTCTCTATTAACATCATTTCAAAGATGCATAATATTCCATGATAGGAATTAAAATGTAATTTACTTTACTGCTAAAGTTGAACATCTTGTTTTCTTTTGCAGTTATGGAGAACATTGTAGTGAACATGTTTGTGTATAAATCCTCATAAATCCTTGTCTGATTCTTGGAAATTTTGGAGATTTTGCCCCAGTTTTAACACCACCCCACAGGATATTAGGAGATTCCAGTTCTATTGATGAACCCTCACTTCCTGCAGCTAATTTCAGGGAAGATACTATGCTCAGAGAGTAGTAAAAAAGAGTGCTTTAATTTTTTTTTTTCAGTGCAAGAGTTAGCTTTGAAAAAAGATGTAAGATCCTAAAATGTTGGTATGTGAGGAGTGGGTCCTAATTATTTTTCAGAGGGAGGTTTACTCTGTCTTGCTGGAGAAGTTACGGCATGACACATGTACGGATGTGTTTCAGTGGCACGGAGCAGCAGAAAGAGTGAGTGCTTTGGTGCCACAGGTCAAGTTTACTTAACACCATGATGTTTTAAAACAAGATGATACCAGTTCAATTAAATATCCCAGAATAACAGTGTGTTTTTCAAGGCAATTCTTTGGCAAACAAAGCCAAATGTCTTCTACTTTTGAAAATAATGCATACTTAGAAGTCAGATTCTCCAAAATTCAAACCATAAAACAAAATAAAATGAAATAGTAAAAACAAGAGAGGGACTGCATGAAGGCACCACCAATCACATATTATTCCATTAGCTGCAATCACTTACTTTAGGTTTTCTGCAAAATAAATGTGCTTTATTGTTATGGTAAAAATTATGTAGGTTTATAGAGCTCAAGAAAACAATAATAGCTAAGAATAAAAGTTCCCTGTTCTTTTATACTATAATCGGGTGTTTTGATCTGCAGAGCAGATGCCTTTAAATAGGAGCATGTTTGTATTACTGGCCCAACCTCACTCTCTCTTCCTATCAGAGATGGAAATTCCTACTGAGTTAATATCAGAGTCAGGTGTATTTGGAAGTTGAATGAAGGAATTGGCATAAATTATTGCTCCTGCTGTTTCTGATTCTGAAATCAATCAGATTTTAGGAGGAACATTTTCTTCATTCTGGATACATGTTATGGTTTGGATGTGATGTGTCTCCTAAGAGCTCACGTGTGAGACAATGCAAGAAGGTTTGGAGAAGAAATGATTGGGCCATAGCCTTAACCTAATCAGTGAATTAGTCCCTGATGGGATCAACTGAGTGGTAACTGGAGGAAAGTGGGGTGTGGCTGGAGGAAGTGGTTCATTGGGGGTGTGGCTATGGGGTATATATTTTGTATCTGGAGAGTGGAGTCTTTCTTTCTGTCTCTGGTCCTGATCACAGTGTGAGCTGCTTCCCTCTGCCACATTCTTCCTCCATGTTGTTCAGCCTCACCTTGAGCCCTGAGGAATGGATTGAGAGCTCTGAAACCGTGAGCCCTAAGAACTTTTCCTTTCCTGTAATTGTGCTGGTCAGGTCTTTTAATCATAACAGCAAAGAATCTGACCAAAACAATACACTAGAGCTCCTTTTGTGTAAGTGTTGTTCAGGATGCCATAACTGGGTATACATTTTGTTAATTGACTTGGTTGATAGTTAAGTAAAACCGTACTCATAGGCTGGCTAGGGGAAAGTTACTACTCTCTGGAATTACTTTTGGGTGAAAATGCTAGTTGATTAGCTGGATCAAGTAGGTTCGACATTCAGAGTAGTCTCTGGGTTTCTCGGAGATCCTTGTTGGCATTCTAACTTTGCTAGTAGAAAAGAGGTGATGGATTTAACCATGGCTTTTGCTCAAGAAATAACTAGTTGAGGCTGGGGATGTAGCTCACTGGTAGAGTGCTTGCCTAACATGTGAAGACTGTGGGTTCCATCCCCAGCAATGAAGAAAGAAAGAAAAGGAAGGAAAGAAGGGAGTCGAGAGGCTTTGTTACAAAATCAGTGGGTGTAGTTTGATTTCCGTCAACATCAGTGAAAACTCTGATTTACTGAAACAACTATCTGAAATACTTTCTAGGCCTAATTCCAAAGTCAAGAGAAGAGAGACGCCTGGTCTCTTTGAGGCTAAGAACCACATCTTCTTCTTTATTGCTCCCTTGGTCCTGAGCACTATGTTCTATACGTGGCAGTTCCTCACTGAACATTGTTGAATAAATGATCAAATGAATGAATTAGGAGCTGGTAATAGAAACTAAAGTATATTAAAAGAGCTGAGTCATAGGGGCGTGTATTTTTGCTATGAGGTACGTGAGGCCACAGGGCACTGAGATAAAGCCATCAGTCCTCAGGGCTCCCTGTGTGCAGTGACTCTGCCAGCAATAGGCAGAGTGGGTGATTTTTTTCGAAACAGACTTTGAGGAGGGGACTGGGTAGAAGGTGGCCACCTGGTTTGCAATGACTTCTCACCAAGCAGGCCTACTATAAACAGGAGTGTTTTAAAATAGCAGGATGATAACGAGAGGGATTCCACACATAATCATTTCTCTCTTGAGCTCTCTCTTCTTAAATGGGTTATGAAGTAATGCTCTTGTCTATGCACTTTCCTTTCATTTTGAACTCCCCATCTCAGCCTGAGTAAGACTTTTGCAAGCTTTGAAATATGTCAACATAAAATAAGCTTTGAGACAGCTTGAAAAATGTAAGATTCATAATGGACTCCACTAAAAATATGGTTTGTTAAAAAAACAAACCCGGCTCGATCTTCCTCACTTGGAAAAACAATCAGATGGAACTTGAGCTATCACCATCCTTTTATAGATTCCTACACCATGAGAAGTCAAGCATTTCTCAATTCAAGCAGGCAGATTTGTGATGCTCCTTTCAACCACTTGCATGATGACCTCTCTGACCTCTTCAAGTTCTACTTGACATTCTTCAAGGCTCTTACAGAGGCTGCCTATTCCATGAAGTCTTCCAGATGACTCCCCACATGACCATCTATTCATCCAATTTAACTCTCAGATGTGTATTAGTGGGTATTACCCTCTGACTGACTCAGAGTTTCCTCTGCATCTTCCCAATAGGCAAAGCCTTTGGTGGTTGGAATGAAGTCCTTTATTTAATGTTTTAGCACAACAATGGTTTGTTTGATTGTTTGTTTATTTTGCTACTCTGAAAATATAACCCAGGGCCTCTTGCACACTAGGCAACTGCTCTACCACTGAGCTACATCCCCACCCCAAAAGTCTATCTCTTTATTCAAGCAGATGCTGATACTATTTGCAGGGCCAGGTGGGGAGGTGTTAAAGAACTTTTCTTAGAATTTCCTATCTTTTTAAATTTTAATCTTTATTGTTTCATCAGGGCCTTCTCAACCTTCCAAGGTCCCTGCAGTCCAGGAGAAGGTATAAATATACTGTCATCTCTTAAATGCTTTAGTGTAGAGGTGACATACATTACTTCTCATTTCAACTATAAGGTGGCTGAGAAGTAGATGTCACATTGACTCAGGAAGGAGAAATGTTGGTGACCCTGACCGTTGTCTACTAATGGCTAAACCAACTCAAACTAGTCCCATTGACTCTAGTATCCATTCCGATCCATTCTTCATACCTAAAAAAAAAAAAAAAGAAAAAAAGAAAAAAACCAAACAAAGCAAATCGGACTTTTGGACTCATCCATTACATGTGGGATGAAGTCTCAACTCTTCAAAAAGTTATAGAAGTCCTCTAGAATCTGCCCTCTGCCTTCCAGCCCCATAGCTTTCTCTTAGTCACCCGTAAAGGCTTTGACTTTTCAATCCTGGATGCCCTTGCACATATGATTCCTTGAACCTGAGATGTTCTTCATCTTTCCCCATCTGGAAAATTCCTGCTTCACCTTCCTTATTGAAGTTCTTTTCTCTTTGTGGCTATCCTGGTGCTAAGGTTGTGGGTTCAATATTTGTGTGGATCACAGGTTTCCTGGGAGGTGTTGCTCAATGGTAGAGTCTTGCCTGGCATGTATGAGGCCTTGAGTTCCAAGTCCAGCACTGTGGAAAGAAGTCCCTTCCTCTTTAAAGGACCTCTCCTAGCAAAATTAGGGGCCTCTTCTTTTAAGCTCCTATGGAGTCCTCTATTATGACTCTTCTCTCAGAACTGTCATTGTTTATAAGTCACTCTACTAAATCTGACTACTGTTTAGGGAAGAGGCCACTTTGAATGGGCACTCAGTAAACATTGATTGATTGCCCAACTACATTTTAGATAAATGTACATTTGATTATACCCACACTGAAAAATTCAGGAGATGAACTTTTTCAGGAAATCGGGGAGTTCACATTTTTGGTTTAGAGCAGGCAGTAATGTGGTTGAAATTGATTCCAGCTATTGGAAACAGGTTCAAGGGCAGATGGAAATACAGCTTAGATGTTGCTCCATTTTCACTTCATTCATTTCCTATGGTAGGGTCTTTTTTTTTTTTCTTGTAAACTTCATTAATTTTTGTTGCTCATTTGATTGTGTTCTCCTGTGCTTTTGAAGAATATTTTGCTTCCATATTTTTTCTCTTATGGTTTTCTTCTCCTAATTACTTGGTGTTCCTGCACATTAGTTGTGGTATTCTCAACCTTCCCTTTGTTCTCAACCCTCAAGGCAGAATAGAATCATGCAGTGTGTTTGTGGGGGTTGGGGGGACTACCTTTCTGAAATGTGATATCATTGTGCCCCAAACTTTTCATCTCTAGGGGATAAACAAAATAACTTGATATTAGCAGGTGCTCTTTCCTCCATAGCAAAACTATGAACTTATGTATGCACTGAAAAGTAAATGAGCTGCCCTGCATTTCTTCTCTCTGCTTTAAGTAACACTACTTTAATTCCCTTTTGGGGACCATCCCTCCTCTGTTGTCATGTGATTCTAGTAGGGGTCTACTTTCCAATCCAGTACTGCACATGAGACTCAGACTGGCCAGATGTCCTCAGTCTCTGTAATTGGCTCAAGGTGGTCATTTGGCCATACAGGAGGGAAGATGCCACATTTCCTCATCTCTAAATCTTCAGGGTCTTGTACTGCATCTAGCACTGAGTGGTACCTCAGTATATATTTGGTAAGTACATTTTAGTGGGGACAAATTCTCTTGGTTCCTGTGATTGATGGAGATACAAAAACAGATAGTAAGTCAGTTTCATCAGAGTGAACTGCCACCTGTCAGTGTAAATGCTTTCTTCTGCTGGGGCTGCAGAGAGGAACAGCTCTTCCTGCAGAGTTTGTCACCCTGGGAGGGTACACCTGAGAATAGACACATTCAGAGCAACCATGTCCTGATGGCATGTCTGTGTCACCTGGTTCTTCTAGGCCTGAAACCAGATTAACCCTGAAAATTTTTAGTAATACAAGAAAATCAGTCCCTACCCCATTTTTTTAATTGATCTTTTTCTTGTTTCATATAAGTCAGTTTGGAAAATTTTAAATCATTAGATGCTGAAAAGTCTGAGCAAGCATAACACATTAAATATTCACTCATTTATTCATTCACTTAACAAAGATTTATTGATGGGAAGATGCAGAAAGCACAGTAATATGACTGGGACATAGGGAGTGTGTAAACAGAAATATATTTATACAAAATAGGTAATAGTGAGCTGTAATTTTATTCAATCTGTGATTGTTTGAATCTTTAAACGGTCTTTTCCGTACTATAGTTTAATCCAGGAAGGTCTCCCATCTGTGGACACAATGTGAATAGCAAAGCTTTGATTAATTATATAGGTATGCAGAGAGACATTGTGTTAGTGGTGGTTTTAAATCTTTGCACATCAGTTCGACTCTTGAGGTCTTGGTTTTTAATAGATTATATCATATGAAAGTTTCACATTATCATTTGGAGGAAATTCAGATATTTCAAGATGAAATGATATCCAAAAATAATCTCTGTTTCTGGAAATTTGGATTTCTATATCCTGTGGTCATTTGCAAGATACATGCATGAAACCCTCTTTGGGAAAGCCTGCCATATTACACAAAAATGGCTCACAACCACTAATTTTTTTTAAAAAATTCAAAATGACAGGCGGGAAGATCTACTCACATGACCAATATTCAGAGCTTAAGAGGTATCTGAGTTCATCTCCGGTTGATAATGTTGTGGAACCCTGAAAGTTTTATTGGTGCATCCTGTTGTATTGTATAGGCCTCTCTCTGGTTATGTTTTGTCACATGGTGTTACATTTTGTCATCTTAGCTGATACTTCAATAAGGAAAGAAACAGGATACAGCACCACGTAGTAGATGTATAAGAGGGAACTTCTATTAACATCTGTTTGCCAGGACATTTTAAAGCAAATTCCATAACATTTGACCAAAATATTGTTTTTTTTTAACCTAACCATGATTATCATCCCACCTGCCATAATTGAGTATTCCTTAAATATGTGACACACAGCCTGTGAGGCAAATATTATGTCTTTTTACAGATGGTTTGTACAAATATAGATCTAAAGGAGTCCATGTATTGAATTTAGTTATTCTAGGCACCCTCCTGTATTCCCATCTCTTCCCCCCAAAAAACAAGCTGTTTATTTGTTGAAGGAACTGGGCAGTCTATTCTACAGAACATCTCACATTCTGGGTCTGGGGTCTGGCCGATTGTTTCCTCTTGATGTCCTTTAACTTATTATTTTATTCCTTTTATTTTCTAACAAATTGGTGGTTAGGCTAGAATCAATTAGATTCATGTTCATTTTATTTAGTCAAGACTATTAGAAAGGTGATATACTTATTATTCTATTACAACAGGCTGGGCGTAATGTGTGGTTTCTTTTATTTTAATGGTGCTAAGATTAAGCATTGGTTTTGACTGCTGTCTGGCTCATTCATTCATTATAAAATCCACCTTACCCATTTAGTTAATTGTTTTATTATCTATTGACAATTGTTGGCTGAATTCACTTACTTATTAAGTGGAGCAAAATGGTGCTTTATTTCTGCATTGTTAAAATTTTCCATAAAACTGGGCATTCCTTCTTTCATTGATGGTGTAATTATATACTAAACAATGGGAAATAGCCAACATTTTAAGGCTTGATTGACCCTATACCTGAGGATTCAAAGTATCTTTATAGCCTGCTCTTAGAATAGGGACACACTAGTTAAAGTGTGAGCTCAATAATTAGTGGAGTCTAGCCCAAATCTGACTCACAGTGGGTTGACTGGAACCATGGACACACTTGGGCATACATAGAAGTTGGCACAACCTGTACATCTGTTCCTTGGCTTTTGAGTTAACAACTCTTGTAGTGGAGAAAACCAAGCCCCTGAAACTGCCACCCTGCTCTGACCAAGATAGTAAATCTAAAACAATATTGAGTCCCAGTGGAGTGAGATTGTCCTCACACCTACCATGTGATGACAGGTGTGATGATAATGGGTGGTGGTTCCTATTATATCTATATTCAATTTATCAGTCTGACCATTACAAAATCTAGATGATCATGGAAATTGACAACAGATCACCACAAACTGAGCCAAGCAGTAGCCCTTATTGAGGCTGTTCTTCTAGATGTGGCATCTTTACTAATGCAGATTTACAGGGTTTCAGATATATGATATATGGCCACTGATCTAGAAAAAATGTTGTCTCTTTTTCCCCCCATCCATATCAGAAAGGAGGATCATAAAGGGTGTCAGTCCCTTGGGAGTAGATCACAGAGGGCAAGTACAGTCTTGCCCCATGCCTGTGTTAACTCAGATCCTCTGACAAAATACAGTTCAAGGACAGCTGGGCCATCTGGACAGTCAGAACATAACACCAATCTGCTCCATTGATGACAACATTCTAACAGACCAAATGGCTAAGAAGTGACAAGCATATTAGAGTGTCAATAATGTTTCCAGGAGGCATATTTTAGTCAGTTTTGTTGCTGCTATAATTAGAGAAGGACGAGTTTATTTTGGGGCAGAGGCTCATGGTTTTGAGGTCTCACTCCATAAATGGCTGACTCCATTCCTCAGGGCCTGAGATGAGACAAAACATTGCAAAAGAAGTGTGTGGCAGAGGAAAGCAACTGAAACATGGAACCAGGAAGGAGAGAGAGAGAGAGAGAGAGAGAGAGAGAGAGAGAGAGAGAGAGACAGAGAGAGCAAGTGCTCTCCTCACCATGACATATATAAACCCAAAAGGCATGACCCCAGTGACCCACCTTTTCCAGTCACACTCTATCTGCTTTCAGTTACCACTTAGTTAATCCCCACCAGGGGATTAATTCCCTGATTGGGTTAAGGCTCTCAAAATCCAATCATTTCACCTCTAAACTTCTTGTATTATCTTATGCATGAGCTTTTGGGAAACACCTAATATTGAAAGCATAACAGGGTAAGAGGTAAACCCTTGGAGACTCATAAGTCTGCCTTCTCACTGAAATATTTAGGGGTCCAATGGTCTAGATCATGTCAAGAGATGTTCTTCAAAATGAAGGACAATCTTTTGCATTTAGTACCTGCTGAAAGACTATCTCTCACACTTGGGTACTCTACTCCCAAGATATTCCAAAATATGAAGGACTTTGCAGAATAAGGCCAAAAGAATTTAGCAATTTGTAATAACTACTACTTGCACAAATGTAGACATAAAAATGATGCTGAAGTTTCAGATCTGAGAGATTGAGATGGTGATGATGCTAGAAACTAAACTTTTGCATGAGAGTTGATGAGTTAAGTTTTATACAAATTCAGTTTGAGCTGCATGTGGACCACACAGACATAATTTGAGGTGCATGTGGATAGTCTAGCATTTAGTTGGACATGTAGGGCGAGACTTTATAAGAGATGTCAGGGGTGTGACATGATTCCACTAGTCATTCATTCAAGAATTATTTATAGGAGATCAATGCCATTACTTAGAACTGGAGTTAAGTCTCAACTCTGTAGCACAAGAAAATTAATAAATTTTCTTAAAATGCCACATTTATTTTCAGAATACAAGTCAGAAGACTTGTAGATTACTTGACATGGTGTCATCAGCACAGGCATAATATCTGATGCCATGACTTCATTCCTTCATTTATTCATTCATTTTCTTGAATGAATCTTCCTTTGTAAGATTTCTCAGGAAGGGAAGGGAAGAACAGTGGTTTCCATCTTAGATGCATATTAGAAATACCTGGGGACCTTTAAAACATTGAATGGCTATTTTCCATCAAGAACATACTGAATCAGAAACTTCAAGAATAGGGCTTGGACGCATACATCTTTGCAAAGGTCTATATAGAGTTCTAACATTCAAAAAGGGTTGAAAACTCTCAGTGGAGAGAGAAACATGTTTTTGGTGAACAGCTCATTTAAGAGGGAAGGAGAGTTAGAGAAAGACAACAGGAGGGGAGCAACAAAATAGATGAGTCAAAGAGGATAATATCATGGAAGCCAGGGAAAGAGAATTTTCATATTTTTGTGTGTGTGTGTTTTGAAGGTGGCTGGAAGTTAAGCTGAATTTTATAACCAATGTTAGAAGGGAGAGATGTGGAGGAGCACTGGTATGGTTTCTACTGGGGGAGATGAAGACAGAAGAGATGGCAATGAGACTCTGTGGAAAGAAGGCTACAGATTATGTGTCTTGTTCATACAATGGGCTCTTGAATCATGTTAAATTGTGATTTTTTTGACTTAAGACATGGAGTCTGACTGGAAAGTTGTGATCAGCTGGTGTATCATTGTCTAAACCCAGAAGCAAGACCCTAGGCTGGCACCAGAGGACATTTAGCATCCCCTGATGTCCCTGAACACAGCCATGCCCTGGGAGCTCCCTACGCTTCTATATAGACAAGTCATCAAGCTTGGTGGGGGTTATGGCAGGATCAGCACCTGTGCTGGACCACCAATTGTATAACTTCTTCTGTGTGGTTCTCTCTTTTCATAAGAACTCTTGTGACAGTTTTAGTCTTGCTTAAATGCAGAAATGAAAGAGAAGTATTTTGTGTTCTTGAGTCAGAAAATAAAGCACAGGTACCCAGCAGGGTGACAATAGTTTAATGTCTCATCTCCTCTTTTCACGGAGGAAGAGTTTTCTTCCAAACTTTAACCCTGTGCATTCTGGAGAGTGTGTTGATGGGAAGACATTATTTACTGACCAGGACTTTCTAAGTCAAGTCATGCAATGAAGGAGCTTGAACATTCAATTATGATTTCATTCAATGTGTATTTCTGGTTAGTTTTCTCTTAGGGAAATCTCTTCCATGGAGAGATCAAAACTAGGTCATTACCTTTTCATTGCCAACTTCTTAATCACAAAAATTTTCAGAAAACTTGGAAGAATCATGTAATGATCAACCAAAATATTACCTAGACTCAATAATTAGTAACATGTGGGCAATCTTCACTTTATCAATCCATTATCATTTTTTTTCAGAATCATTTGGAATTAAGTTGCAGATATCATAATATCTTACTCTGAAAATACTTTGTAATTAATCTTTCAAAAATAAGGACAATCACCTACATAACCACAATACCACTATTATCCCTAAGACTATTAACACTAATTTCCATTTCATCTAATATTGAGTTCATATTGAAGCCCCCACTGTCCCTAAAATGTCTATTTAGCTGGACTTAAAAAATGTGATCCAATTAAAGTCTAGGCATTACTTTCAGTTGTTGTGTCTTTTCATTCTTTTTTAATTTAACACAACTCCATGATAACTTTATGAGGCAAGGAGCATATCTTAACGCTTTTTATTTCCAGTTTTAAACCTGACCAATACTGCTTTTGTAGCTGATGTTGAGTGGACTCCTCTCCTTGAATCTGGGCTGGCCCTCCAATCTGCTTTGATCAATGGAGTGTGCTACATATGATTGGCATTCAGAAACTTCTGAGACCATGCCTGGAATTTCCCAGGTTTACTCTTTGTGGGAGTCCAGTCCCATGTAAGAAATCTGACAACTAGATCACTGTTTGTGGCCAGCTGAAGGAGAAATGAGGCCCCAACTGAACTCCCAGATGATGAAAAGTGCCATATGGCCAGCCATGTGAATGAGGCCACCTTGGAAATGGATCTTTCAGCCCAGTTGAGTTGCCACAGCTGAGGCTGTGTGAAGCAGAGATGAGCTGCCCCCAGTGGAAGAACTGCAAGTGAGTAAATGAGTGTTGTTGTTTTAAGTCACTAAGTTTTGGGGTGATTGGTGCTTAATAATGAAAGGAGGTACTCGACAGCTGTTTGTTGAACTAGATTGGATTGAAGTCTGAACAAATGAGGTGGCTGGGAATATGCCCATTGGTAGAGTGCATCCCTGGCATTCAGGAGTTGCCTTGTTTGATCCTCAGCATCTCCACCATCACAAAAAGAAAAAAAAAAAATGAAGAGAGACAATATGAGAAAAGTGTTTCAAGATAGAAAAACAACAAAAAATTCTTCCAACCCAATCCATGGGTAATTTGTAGTCTCCAAGATCACAGTGAATCCAAATTGGGCTGAACCCTAGAATCAAAGGCTGTCTTCTTCCTTGCCTCAGGTGGTAACCCAGGCACAGAGGGCCTTTCCCATTTCATTCTTACCCATCACTTTTCTGTTTACATCTGACCCCAGCAGACTTTTTCATCCTCCTTTCTCACAGTTGCCTCCCACGTGTGACCATCCTGAATCCCAGGTACCTCAGGATGCTGTTTCTCCTTTGCATAAAAAGACTGCCATGTGAGTCTTCTCTGCTTCTGTATGCATGTCAAACACCATCTCCCTTCTGAAGCCATTCTTCATGCTACTCCAGATTAACTCGGTCTTTCTCAACCTTCTGCAGCAACTTGTCTATACTTCTCATTATTTTTGTCACATTATGTCTTGTACTAGGGTGATTTTTATATATGTGTCTCTTTCCTAGTAGCTCATAAAGCCCTCATCATGTTGCTTACATTGTATGGCATAGGGCAGGTCCCAAGATTTGGAGGGAGCATGACACAATAACTCAGAATGGGTTCTGCAGCCAGGTTGCAGCCAGGTTTTGGGTGGTCATCCTGTCATTGATCAGCTGTGTGATACTGAGCAAATTACCTGACTTCTCTATTTCTTGGTTTCATCATCTGTAAAATGGACTTGGTAATAGTACTTACCTCACAAGGATGCCATTGAGATGGAGACTTAAAATGCTTGGACTAATGCTTGTCACTTTAGCAAGAATTGCATTAATCAAGGAAGCTTATTGAGTTCATTGAGCATCTCTTTTCCACCCTGTAGTGCCCCTCTTCTTTTTCTCTACCCACCCCCACATAATTTTTACAGCAATTAGCATTAAATTGGATTTAGAGGTAGTAACAAAAAAGGGTCAACTCTCAGGGCAGATATTATCTCGTGAATAATTTATACACAAACCTCCAGAAGAAGTTGTATCTTAAATGGCCAGAGTTTCCTTTATCAATTTCTCAAAATATATAGACTTTAGATGGAAGAGATATTTGTGGGTGGGTGGAAAAGAAAAGAAGGATGGGATTAAGAATGGATAAAGTCCTAGGTTTTGACCTCCACTGATTGATAACTATTTTTTAAGGAAGGAAAAGGAAGCTGGTTCCTTTGTGCCCACATGGAAAGTCCTTGATGGGTTAGATTCAGCTGGGCCCCACCCTCATGCCAGATGCAGTTGTTTATTTCTAGCTTTTTTTTTTTTTTTTTTAAAGGAACCACATTAGAGAGGATACACCCTTTGGGGCCCCTTGAAAGATCCTGTAAAAACGAAGGCACTCCCTTGTAAGTAAAATAACCCTGAATGCAACAATATTTGGATAATTATAGTCTCCCAGAAGCATAATCCTTAAATGGCTGAGATAATTATAGCATCCTAGGTCTGTGGCACTTCTCTTTTAAGAGCCTAATCCCATGGGCAGAGGGAAATGGGGACCCCAGGATGCTTCTCCTGTGGAGTCCCTCTAGCCCACACCCTGTGATGGGTTATTCTCCTAGAAAGCAAACCAACTGGACCTTGAGACCAGAGTTTTCTTATTTATGCTTCATGACCAGGGTATAACAGAGTCCAGCACAAAGGAGTGTTCATGAATTATTCTGACAAAGAGAAGACAACCTGTGAGTAAGCAAACGAGTGAAATGATCCTTTGGAACCATACTTCTGCTGGTTATTAGATCCCTGGTGGTGCTTCCATGCACAGGCTTGGGCAAGAGGCGATCAAGTCAAAGTTCATGGTTATTGGTGTAACTTTTGTGCTTATCTTTTAATCTAGTCTGGGTAGCTAGTTGGGTGGTGTGTAGTATTTTAGCTATGGCTTTGTTTTATCTCTCACAAGGACAGATGAATTCGAAGAAAGATGCTTCCTTGGCCATGGGCTGGACCTCTAATGCTGGCCAGGGGATTTTTTCTAAATTTGTGAGCTCCCAAGACAGAGTGGAGAGAACAGGAATGGTTTGTGTAGCCCATTCCCTTTGAAACTGGCAAGGAAGCCTTCAACTGATGGGTGGTCAAAGGTGTCCTGCCTGTTTTTGAGTGACAGCTTCTCTGTCCAAGAAGGATACAGCTTTCTTTTATTCCTGGATGCCTATTCCTGTCTTGCATTCTGTGAATTTTCTCTTTATTGGAAGCAGCTCTCTGAGTGATTTAATGTCATTGAGAAGACTGTATATTTTTTTCTTAGTAACTGGACCATGGTCTCCTCCAAGGATAGGCACTGTGGTTGATAAGATAGAGGAGAATACTCTTGAGCCTGTTATACGCTGTCTCCAGGGCTTACGCCATGGTTTATGGGAACATGCTGCGTTTTCCTTTTACAACCTGCCACTGTTTGGTTCCCACAATTAGAAGAGGTTGTTATGACTCACTTTGCTTATAGAGCCCTTTTCTTTTGAGGCTTGGCAAGGATACTTTCTCCAGTTCAGCTGACTTCTGTGGGCCCTGGGATGATTTTTATAGATAAGAAAAGTAAAATGCTTTAATGACTTCTATTTCCTAAGCTGGTAAAGAGGGGGTTGTACACAATTATCTCTGAATTTGAGTTTTATAGCTTTTTCTCTTTTATTTTTTGCAATACTCTTTGCAACATTCATTCATTCATTTGCTCTCTGTGTATTGGAAGTACAAAAAGAAAATATATACATATATTTTGTCCTTTCAGAACATATTCTACACGTGAGGATACTCAACAAACAGCACCTAGTCTCTTAAAGCACAGCCATATGACTGGATTATATTGTCAGGATCCAGCTGTTTGATAGCCACCAGAGATCTAGTGTTCATTTTCTTATGCCACAGGTATTTTCTCTTGTGACATCCTTTGACAGCTCTTCTGCTATGGTGATTCAGAAAAGTGTGTCACTGGGGTTTTGCCTTTTCTGATTCATTTTATTTCTACCTATTTTGTTTATTTTAATTAATTAATTTTTACTAGAGCTTTATAGTTATGGTAAATGGAGAACTGGAGAACATCATGCCAAGTGAAATAAGCCAGATTCAGAAACTCAAAGGTTGAATATTATCTCTCATATGTGGCAGCTGTTTTCTTTTTGAAGCATGTAGGTATCAAACTGGGCTCATTTCCTAGGAATCCTGTCTGTCAGACTGTCTTGTAGGATCTCTCTGTGAATTGTACAGAGGTGGAAATTGTAGCGACCAAAAGCAAGACTAAGAAGAAGTGGTGTAAGACCCAGCACTGTCCTCCGGCAACTTTTTCAATAGCAGAAAACTAGGTACAAATGTATTATATAAAAGAAACTTGCTATCCTATTACCAAATTGAGTTTTTCCTTAGATTCTCTGAAAATCTGAAGAAGTCCAAAAATATAAAGAACATAAAGAACATATCCCTAGGATTTCTCTCTGTTTATCATTGTGGGAAGATTTAACCTGAAATCTAGTTTCTAGAGGATGAGATCTTCTTCATTTGATACAGAGAATTCTTTTTTTTTTTTTTTTAAAGCTTTGCATAGAATTCTTTATTACAGCACAGACTTGCAGTGCTGGGGATTGAACCCAAGGCATTGTGCTTGCGAGACAAGCACTCTACCAACTGAGCTAGATCCCCAGCCCCATGATGTAGGGAATTCTTGCCAACACCTATTGCGTGCTGCTTTAAAACTTCAGGAGAAAAGTCAAAGAACCCTAATGCAGGATATGAAGTTCACCAAGTCTGTATTCAGTTTGTATCTCAGTTTCAGTTCCCACCCTTGTCTTCTTTCCCTTTGTGTTCCAGTTTCATTAAACTCCATTGGGTTTCCCACATGCATCAGGTTCTACTTACCTTGCTCTCCCAGGAATTTCTTTTCCTCTTCTCAACCTCTAAGTAATTCCTATGCAAACTTGAAGACTCAACTCAGATGTCACTTCCCCAAGGAAGCCTCCCGTGAACTTTCTTTTCCCATGTGCATTTGTCCTCTGCTATCATTTGATGTCTCGTAATATATTATCTCTTTCTTACTTTTTGTGGCACTGGGATGGAACCCAGGACCTTACACATGCTAGGCAAGTGCTCTGCTACTGAGCTGCACCCCCAGCCCTAATGATCTATTTCTGTGCCTGAACTCCTACTGGGCCTTGGGCACCCTGGATGATGATGCTTCATCTCTGTATCTTCAGAGCCTCGTGAAATACCCAGTAGAGAACTAAGAAGTCAATACTTATTTGTGGACTGAATTAATGAAAGCTATTTAACTTTTCTGAACTTCGACTTCCTTACCTGCAAAATGGGACAGTGATATCATTCTTGCAGGTTTTCTGTGGGGATTAAGAGAGTAGGTAGGTCCTGCAAATGAAAGGAACTTGATGAAAAATTGCTTTCATTCTTACAAATGGAAGTACAGTGGCTACGTGGCAGAGGAGGTTGTGTTGTGTTTGTGGCTGGGAATTATAGAAGAGTAATACAAGGGCTTTCTGTTCTAAGCCACCAACAGACTTTCACACCAGGCCTGTAGAGTGACCCAGCCACTCACACAGTGACTCTAACGACAGGTGGCTTGGATCACAGAGTCTTGAGGAAACCAACTCTGTTCATTTGACAGGCACATTGGGGAACCTGTGGAAACTGTATAACATGACAGAATTAGGTTGAGTGTATTTATTACTTTCCACCTCTTGCAGGAGGAACTGGTTCTCATGCAGGAGCATCATCCTGGCTCAAATACTCAGCTTGGTGAGCCTCCATTTGCAAACTGCTATTACTCTTTGCATTCGAAAAGTTAAAGCTCGGTTAGCCTATAGTTAACAAGACTGTAATGTGCACTTAAAGACTGAAGAGGGTAAATCACAGCTATGTTCTTATCTCCCCACCTTTCAAAATGAGACATAAGGAAATTGTTTGAGGTGACTTCTATTATGGAGAATGTCTGTTAGTTTAATTGTAGTGGTGGTTTCACAGTGTTTTCATATGTCTGAATACAACAATTATATACATTGACTATGCACAGTTTTCATATATCAACTGTATACTTCAATGCAGCTGTTAGAAGACAATACCTGTAAGGGCTTTGCATAATGTTTAGTACGTCGTGAGTGCTTTAAATACCTTAGTCATTCTTAACAATCTTTTGACAGTGGAAGTAAATATTTAGGACCATTACATCTAAATGTCAAAAACTAAATCGCATTAAGCGTTATTTGTTTATAAAAACACAATAATGGATTTTTTGAACGACTATTAATAATAGTGCTTCATACAAAAAAATCAAAATACTTCAGTTTATATTAATTATGTGGTAGAACTAGGGAGCATATAGAAAAGAAAAATCTTATAGTAATATGTTCCTGCAGAAGATTGGACATGTATTAAGCATAAGTGGGGGAGAATATTCAGACAAACTTATGTAAGTTGTTTCTGATTATTAAAAAAAAACACCTAATACTTTCCTGTTTCCATGTTCAGAAGAAATGTAGAGAATTTGTCACACTGGGACTTACTTTTAGTTCAAGTAAGCTTAGACTTCCTATTAACCTTCTCTTCATTCATCCAATTTATTAAATTTTCTACTAGTAAAAAGAAATCTGTTTAATAAAACATGGTTGTTGTCTATATTAGTCACTAGATGCTGTACCAAATTATAACAAACTTTGTGACTTAAAATGATACACATTTATTTTCTCATAATTATGAAGATTGAAGTCTGAATGGTCTCACTGGGCTAAACCTCAAGGTTTTGGCACCATTGTGGCCCTCCTGGAGGCTCCAGGAGAGGAAGTCGTTGCCTTTTCTAGCTTCTGGAGGCTGCTATCTTTTCTTGATATTTGGCTCCATCCTCTCTATCAGCAATGCCGGCAACCTCCGGCTGAGTCCTCCTGTGGCATCTCTTTGGCTCTTGATCTTCTTCCCTCTTTTACTTCTAAGGATTCTTGTGATTAGCTGGGCTCACTTAGATAATTCAGTATAATCCCCTGTCTGGTCAGCTGATTAGTGGACTTAACTTTCCTTTATAATGTAATGTAACATAGTCACTGGCTCAGAGGATTAGTATGTGGACATCGGTGTGGGGAGGTTGATGGGTAGCGCTCTGTTGATCACATACTCCTAGAAGACTTGTAGCATAGGGGCTGCTAAAGCTGGCTAATGAAGACATTATCTCTCCCTTCCTTTGAGAGGACTTTGCTTGCTGGGCATGAGAAGGACATCTAAATATTTTACATGAATTTTTGGAACACCCATGATGTAAAGGAGTATGTTGAAAGTTATTTATTAACACACACAAGAAGCCTCTGCATGTGCAAGAGTGTGAGCCCACATGTGTGCACATAAGAGGCCATTAAGAGATCAAGTTCATAGTTTGGACTCTACAACCTTGGCAATGGCTTAACCTCTCTAGGGCCATTTCTGAATGTCAATGTGCTTCTCCCCTCTTTTGTCACACATGAAAATAAACTAGATTTAATATGAATGGTGTCTCTGGAGACGTGAATTCAAGGGTTTGCACGCTTTGTTGTGACTGAAACCTAACCCAGAAAATGGCCAGAGTAGGTCCATTTTTTTAAAAAAGTGAATGAATAATCATAACCCCAAATCTGTTTCTCCGTGATACTGATGATTTTGTTCTCCATCAGTCCAGTTCTCAGGTGAAGTACCTGAAGGTGATAAAAATGTTTGTAGTACTTCAGTGCTTCAATATCCCAAAACAGTATTCTCAGGTACAATCTGATTGGTCCAGCACCTGTCATGTAAGTCATGTGCCCATTCCCAACCAATAGCAATGGCCAGGGAGGTGGAATTCACAGACTTCTTTACACCAACCAATGTGGAAGGTGGGGAATCAGCTTGTAGTATGAAAATTTGAGCAGGGCAAGAGACAACACAAATGAACATCTTAGAGGGACGACTGGGTGCTGTGTCCACAGAGAAGACACACACATCCTCTGGAGTCAGGAGGGAAGTTATTATTTAAAAGAATGTATAGTTTTTGAAGGCTGGTTGAATTAGATAAATTCAGGCTCTTGAGCTACATCTCCAAAACATAGAAAGCATCACAGATTTCCACAATGCCAGAATAATTATGAAACAGATAATCATAACCTTTATGAAATTGTGTCATCTAAATAAAAGTGATTATTATGTCCTTTTATTGAGGGATTATATAGAAAAGAAATTGGCTTCCCAACAATACCTCATGGTTTTAGAAAGCAATTGAGACTTTTTGCATCAATTCCAACAGAAGATTAGTGGTTAATGGTTGAGTTATAAAATACTCACAAACCCAGTGTTGCTGTATAATGTGTACAGATCTCTAAAAACTTTAATTGTACAATCTTCTGCCCAGTTCCACCTCAGCCCTTCCCCTTCCACTTTAAAAAAAATAAAACTACCAGTTTATAAACAACTTTCATACCAAAGGCTTGACCCCGGGTGATAAGTGACGAGAGAGGTGTACTAATGGACATTTTAAGTGTTCAGCATCAGCAGACTCACCCTCCCTCAAACTGGTTTGAGGTTATCAGTGTAATCTTTTAAAAATTACTTTCCAAACAAACTTAACAACTGAGATGATTGGTAAAAGGGAAGGAAAGTTAAAGCCAAAAATATTTCAAATGTAGCTTTAAAAAGGATGATGGCACATACGTCACTGATTTCTGAGCTCTGGGCATCTTCCTCTTTTCTTTGTAGAGCAGAAGAGTTTTCATCTGCTCCTGTGCTTCTGACTTCCTACTACACATTATGATTTAGAAAAATTGTAACTGTTGTCAATGTTAACAGAATTGCTTCTGCACATGACCTTGTGTTAGGCATGATGGTAAATAGGATCAACAGATAGTTTCTCCTGTGAAGCAGCCTTTATATTGAATCAGAGTCTTAACCAGTCTTCTGGTTAAATTGATGCTTGTTTCATGTTTTTTTTTTTCTTCCTATCCTTCTACCTCCTGAGGCCCCAAAGGAAGGAAGAAATATTAAAGGATGAGACATTTAAACCAGTTTTTGTAAGATTGAAAACAGAACTAGGAGTTGTTCTTGACATAGTGTGACATGGTGGTGTAGAAGAAGCTACATCTTAACTTGTCTCTTGAGAGGGATGCTGAGGAGGGATCAAAGATGGATCTTGGGGACAGGCAAATCCATTCTTCCCAAGAAACCTTCTGCAGTACTTTAAAGAATTTAAAGGCACCAGGAAACCCTGAAGGTAAGCATGAGACCTGGAACCCAAACTGGGATGGGTCCTTGTTGATCTGAGATTATGTAAATGGAGTAAATGAACCCCAGAATCTCCTCCTGGATGCTGTGTAATGAGAGGATTCTATCTCCAAGAATGACACTGAAAACTTATTGTTTAGAATAATTCAGGTATGCCCAGTACAGAGTGAGCTGAAGCTGAGGAGTGAGTAGAAACTTCCACAATAAAATATAGGTCCCTGAGGATGCTTACCACCTTTCCCCTCTGAAAACATCAATATCCAGGGGTGAGAGACTGGGGAACTCCTCTTTGCAGAAGCTGAACAGCTCCAGAGAAAATACTTTCATAGAGTGATAATTGGGAATTTTGCTTCACAGTTTTTATGAACCCATGGATTTAAACATACTTCGTATTTGAATCCATTATTTCATTACTGAAGTTTGACTGGTCCCACTTTTGATAAGAGGGTTTGCTTCCAATGTGATATCAATAATCATTGATAGCTTCTTTGCTATCTGTAATGACAAGATAGGCCAGGTTTATTTTGACATATTCTTCTTTAAAGCAGTCATTGGGGAAAAGGGTATGAAGTGAAGAAGAAAATAAGCAAAGGAACCTCAAAAGAAACAAAGATAATGCAGAAAACCATAGAAACCTTCCAAAATACTTCAGGATGGGAGATAAAGGAAAGAAAATTCCCTGGGGAAAAATAAAAAGGAAAACAAATTGAAAAAACAATAACACTTGAGTTCATCATTCAATTAATTTTAAGACGTGAAGAATAGAGAAAAGTCAGAGGAAGAAAATTCCCTAAATCGATTCCCTCCACGAAGCCCAAGATTAAAACTACAACTCTTCAGTCTGAGAGGACCCATGGAGAACCAAGAACGAAGAATGAAAATAGACCCCCATCATGAGATTCAAGAAGTTTCAGATACCAGGAATTAAAAGAAGATCCCCTAAAACCATTTACAAACGAAGAGGCAAAAGTGAGAAAAACTTTGGACTCCTCAACCTCAAACACTAAAAGGCAGCGCAGGGATTTCTGCATCTGTCTAAGTTGGCACAATAGGGACTTAATTTATCCTCCTTCTTGAAACAACAACAACCACAACATAAAAAAAAAACAAGCAAAATACATGAAAAATGTTTTCCAAATGTTAGATACCAGGCAACCAGGGACAATTATCCCTGAGAGATGGAAAACAAACATGGTTGCCTCAGCTCACTGTCTTGAGAAAGTTTTCAGGCCACCGAAATGAGTTTAAGAAGATTAAGCTAAGAGTTAAGGAGATTAAGCTAAGAGTCTGGAGAGACTAAGGCAACTGGAGTTCACAGGGCAGAATGCTGAAGAGTACAGGGCTGCACAGAGGAAGAACTCCAGAGATCTGCAGACAATCCAGCTCCCTCAGTGCTGATTGGCATCCCAGCTGAGGCTGGGGAAGGAACCACATAAAAGAACCAGAATGAAATGTAACAACAAGTCCCACAATTATGTATAATTATAATGCATCAATAAATATATTTTAAAAAAGAATAAAAGTAAACAGTACCTTGAGCTCATGCAGATCTGGGAATAGTTTTTATCAGCACCATCTCAATTGGAAAACCTCTTGGGTTGGAGTATTCAGAAAGATCTCTCTTTACTAATGCAAATAATTAGCCCTAAATTAAATGCTGCTCTGATCTTACTTATCAGCAACTCCCAAAAGGATCAAACTGTTAAGTAACTTCTAGAATAAAACTTAAGAATTTTTTACAAGGATACAAAAATAGCTAGCATCAGAAAAGGTAAACTTGACCATCTCTAGCATCCAAGTAAAATTGGATATGCCAAGACAAAAAAAGAAGAAGGAAACAACCCATATTACATATGTGATAACTGCACAGGGAAGGTGAAGGTGAAAGGAAGGAAAAAGTATGTTGGAGCAAGAGAATTTGACTATGAAAAGAGCAGTAAACAGTGCATCTATTTGATAAATCAATATGTAGAACTATACTTATTTAAAATAATGGAATAAATGCCAGAAACACCATTCCTTCTGGAAGTTACAGTAGGAAAAGAGACAGAGTGGAGAAAGGAATTGGCATTCTTCATTATGAGCTCTTTCATGTATTAAACAGAAACTAGCCTGTTACTCTACTCTACTGAGGACAGTATAAGAGAAGATAGTCAATTCCTTAGAGTTGACCCAATGACATCTAGACTGTAGCAGGTAAAGCAGAATATCTTCTAGGTATAAGAGTTAGACATGCTTCTGCAGCATTTAAGTTTACTGGGGGGTTGTAAGGTGAGGGGCACCAAAAAACCGTCAATAGTCCAAATAAATACTATTTAAATGTGATATATAAAAATTAAAATTTGCAAAATCAATGCAAAAAATCCACTGTAAGTAAAACATCAAAATGTTAAATAAAGATAGGAACAGTATTACTGACTTTTGTCTTGTCTCCAGCTCCAACATGGTCCGAGATGGCACCACTTAACTTACAAATAGTGTTCTAGGGACTGAAAGATTAATAATAGCATCTGCTTTCACATTTTGCATTGCCATGTGATGATTAACTATTGTTACAAGGGACAGCTTTTTGAAAACATTAACATACTGTGTAGATGTGAGTTGTTTCAAATAATCTCCAGAGTGCTTTGTCATCTACTAAACTATACATTCTGATCAAAGGAGTATGGTTTCTGGTGCCTTCTAGGGAAGTCATCCATTCTCTATTTTTTTCAATGCCTTTGCAAAATGAATAATTCTTATAGATACCATTTTCTTTTCAGGTGACCAGTGTTTAATGTTATTAACCATCTGTTCCATTTACCTTTCTCCTCACTAGGAAAGGGCAATTTGTCCAAATTCCAGAGTTGCTTTTTTTCTGTGCTCACAGCCTGGACTTAAAACAGTGGGCTGAACTAAGTGCATTTTCTGTCTAGGAGAAAGTGCACCTGTGAGAGTGTGAGCTACAGAGCTCCATCATTTTGAAAGTGATGGAGAATGTGGAAACCAGTTGGTAGCGGATGGGAGAAATGGAGTCCTACCTGCCAGGAAGGTAGTCACCTTCCTCAAAGACAGCTTTCTCTCAAGGCCTATCTTTCTAATTGCTGACTTTGCACAGACTCCAAAACAACCTGCATACCATAATGTGAAAGGTCAACCTAAAGGTCACAGGTTTTAAGGGTGCTACTTCAAAGACATTTATCTCTTTTACAACACCATTAGTCGTGGGTAATGGTCTATTGTCTTTCATCATCCCAACCTCTTCACCTGCCTGTTTACTTTGAGTCCAACCTCTGAATTCAAGCCCCAGTCTAAATGGGTGCTTTCCTGCTACTTAACACTAGCCCAGTGGAAGCTTATTCGTACTTTGGTTTCCTGTTGTCAGCTGTTTAGAGGAAATACAGTTACTAAGGGAGGGGCATGATGAACCCCTCCCTTGGATTCACCATGGAAAAGAAAAGAACTTAGGGGAATAGTTAGTAATGAAGAAAATAGTTTCATGTATTTAGATGTTTATTGTAGTTTTATCTGTAATTCTAAAAAAATATCAGGGACATTTTAAATGTCTGACAATAAAAATATCTACATTTGTATAGTACTGATCTAAATATTTTATGTCTGATACTCAGTTTGAATCCTGTGATCCTATGTAGTAGTAATATTATTAGTCCCATTTTGCAGATTGGAGGAAAAGATTACATAGAGAGCATGTAAGTTTCCAAGGACCTAATGAGTAATGGAATTGGTTGACCCAAGGCAATGTGGCTCTTAAATATAGATCCTTAACCTCTCTACTGCACTGCCTTATGCATTGAGGAGTCAATGTGGTGCATCATTACTCAGTCTCTGCAGTGGTGGAAAGTCTATAAGGCAACATAGAAATTAAATTTCATGACATTGTGATTTAAACTGAATAACATGTATGTGGTATAGATAAATATTGAGAGAGAAAAGGAAAAACCAACTGAGGTCAAGGACCCTAAGGGATTAAAAGAAAAAAAATCAATCACAAAACTGAAATATTGACAGAAAGGTGCTACTACTTCTGACTAAATTCCATTTCCCAAACACAGCTTTGTTCCTGGATGGGTGGCTTTTTTGGAAACTTCTGGGAACTTCTTAGGGAAATCTTAGTGATGCATGCTATCCAGCTCTCTCTGGCTGCTTGAATCACAGACTTATACATCCTACTATGATTCAAGCAGCCAGAGTATGCTAAATGTTTCTCATAAATGTAAATATGGTAAAATTGGATGCACATTTGCAAGTGAAAAAAAATATGCCCACAATTACGAAAGAGGTGATTTTGGAGCAATAAGGTGTACTTGGAGAAAAAGGAAATGATGAATTGCACAGTCATTGAGCAATCCACATCCACTCATTCATATACTGAACAAGTAATATGCCAGGCACTGTGCCCATGCCCAGGTATCCAGTAGTGACCACAATGGACAAAGTCCCTATACTCTTGATTAGAGTTTACTGTATAATTGGTGGAATTTAAACAAGTAAATATAAATGTGCAATTATCAATTGTTTAATTGGTAAAACAATATGAAAAAAGCAAGGTGTCCTGACTCAGAATAATCTGTGAATCTACTCTAGACTGATCATTCAAAGTAGGTTTTTCCTGATGAAGTCAGGCTTAAGATAAACCTGAAGGATGAGAAAGGATTGGCCATACTAGAAGTCACTGCAAGTGTACTTGTGGTTGAGGGAACAAGAGGATCTGTAGGGACCCTGAGATAGTGAAGAAAAGGTGGAAAAGGCTGGATTTTGGAGAAAGAAGAGGGGAATAAGATAGGCAAGGGGTGAGGTATATATAGTTCAAGCAAGAATGAAGGATTTAATTAGAAGTACCTTGGAAATTACTGAAGATCCTCTGGCTATTGAGACAATAAGCTGGAGGTTACAAGGCTGCAAGCAGGGCTCCTGTAGATGTTCAAATAAGACATGGTAGACCTTTGCACTAGGGTGTTGGCAATGGGAAAGGAGAAGAGAGGAAAAATTGAAGATAAAGTGTAATAAGGGAATTCTCAGAATTTGGATAAGGGATTTCTGTTAGTCAGCTTTCCATCACTGTGAAGAAATACCTGAGATAAACTACTTGAAAGGAGAGAAGATTTCTGTTGGCTCATGGCTTCAGAGGTTTCAGTCCATAGCCTCCTGCACATGTTGCCTTTAGGACTGTGGCAAGTCAGTAAATCATGGTGGAGAGTGCATGGCAGGGGACACAGCTCACCTTATAGCATTCAGGAACCAGAAAAAAGTCTGTGTGGGGGGCAGGGTCCCAGTGTCCCCTATATGGGCACATCCCCACTTACCTAATTTCCTTCCACTAAGTCCCAACTCATTAAGGGTTCAACATCTCCCAATAGCACCACAGTCCAGCAACCAAGCCTTCAACATATGACCTTTGGAGAACATGTAAGAGCCAAACCATAACAGGATTGGATGTGGGAAGTAGAAGGAGGCAACAAAATCACATATCAGTCAAGGTGGTAACTGTTATAAGAAGCAACCCCTTCTAAATCTCAATGACTTAACCTACACAAAGCTATTTTTTGGGTCACAGCATTGTCCAGTGTGTGTCAGCAGGAGTGTTGTGGAACCTCCATTTTCCACAGGTGACCTCTAAGATCACCAAGATGGAAAGAGACCATGGAGGATCACAGATAACATTTTAGAAGCCAGGCTGATATGTACTTTCATCTCGTTTTCTTGGCTAGGTTACAATAGCATAATTATATGACCTTGGGGGGCTGGGAAAAGTAATCTTGCTGTATGTTCCAGGAAGAAAATCAGATAAGTTTGTGAACACACAGCATTATTCCTACCCTAAATGATAGCTGCCTGGATGGCGTTGACTCTACTGGGTTGGGGAGGACTGGAGAGGGAATAAGTTTGTGGGAGATTACTGTGGTATGAATGCTTGTGTTCCCCCAAAATTCATGTGTTGAAGTTCTTCCCCCAAAATGATGGTATGAAGAGGTAGGATGTTTGCAAGGTGATTAGATCATGAGGATGGGGCCCACATGAATGGGATTAGTGGTTTTATAGAAGAGACTTCAGGGAGTCTCTTTTCCGTTTCTATGATGTGAAGACATGGGGAGGAAATGTCAAGAAACTGGTTCTGACTAGATGCTGAATCTTCCAGTACCTTGACCTTGGACTTCTATTCTCCAGAATTGTGAGTAAAAAGTTTCTGTTGTTTATAAGCTCCCCAGTTAATGGGGCTTTCTTCTAGTAGCCCAAATGGACTAAGACAGAGATAAGTAACTGGTTTTAGATGTGCTAAGCTTCTAAGACCTATTAACTTCCCAGATGGAGATATCAGGTAGTGAGTTCGATGCTCAAGCACTGCGTTCAGGTTTTGGCTATATATGTATATACCATTAGAAAATATGTAGATAATTAGGGCAAGGTAATACATGTTGATTCACATTTGCCTAGCCTTTACTCAATGAATTAAATGTTTACTAAGTTCTTGCTGTGTTCCAATTATTACTCTAAGTTCAGGGCAAATAGCTCTAAACAAAAAAGATAGTATGTTCAGAGCTATTATTCTACTGGCAAATAGACAAACAATAAGCAAGATAAATAGATAATAAGTAAAATATATACTATGTTGGGCAGGAATGAGGTCTAGAGAAAAACAGAGAAGGGAAATAGGAAGTGAAGTGGGATGGCTTTTGCAAATTTAAATAGGGTGGTCAGGGCAGACCTCACTAAGAGCATAATTTCTGAGCAAAGACCAGGGTATGCGGCTGACTAAGGAGTGAGGATTTAGGCCAAATGAATACTAAATATAAATATGTTGAGACTGATGGGTGACTCTTTGTTTGACCTGGACCAGGAGAGGCAGGATAGAATCTGTAGTGGATGAAGTCACAAAGATAGAGGGTGGAGATCAAGCCAGACTGTGCAAGCCTCCAGGCCCTGTAGGGATTTTATCTTTTACTTTGGCTACACAGTTTCTATTAACTTAAATTTTTCTTTTTAAAGTTGAGTAGTAACTCACTTTCCAAAATTTCCCTTGTTCTTTCTTTTCTAGGTTAGAACACAATATAAAACAGGTAGAATAATCTTTTTAAATAGTAACACATTTTAGAGTTCTTGTTTCTATAAGGCTAGGGACTACATTCACAGATGCATTCAACATGAGTCATCAAATATATATATTTTCCATGACCTATACTTACTAGTCACTAGGTTAGGCACTGCATTCACAAAAATAAAAGAGATGTGGTTCCTTTTAAGTAAATTCCAAATTGTAGATTTGGAAGTTAGAACAGTAGTAATCCAGGCAACAGTTTCAAGATCATTTCAAGTCTTTGGATCAGAATTGTATGATCCAAATTGTATGATCCATTGCTTAGGTGCCTTAGATAACTCTTGTTTAAGGTAGTAGTATTTTTCATAAGTGAAGTGACCCTACTAAACTTTGCGTAAAATCTGTTTTAATGGATGTGGTCCTACTATGTCATAAATGTCTGGAGTATTGGTAGCAAAAGAAACTGTAGGTTTAATTGAATCATTGCATTTGGTGGAAAATTTTTCATCTATGATTTTGTCAACATCATTATTTAAAATCTATTTTCAAGGTATTATCAAATAAAATCTATGTGTAAAAAAAGACAAGAGCAGGGCGTGGTGGCACATGCCTGTAATCCAAGTGACTTGGGAGACTGAGTCAGGAGGACCACGAGTTCAAAGCCAGCCTCAGCAACTTAGCGAGGCCCTAAGCAACTCAGTGAGACCCTGTCTCTAAATAAAATACAAAATAGGGCTGGGGATGTGGCTCAGTGGCTGAGTGTCCCTGTGTTCTCCCTCTGGTTAAAAAAAAAAAAAAAAAAAAAAAGACAAGAGATGTGGTTCTTCAATTTAGATTATTGTTAATATCTTGCAGGAAGTGCAATGACAGATGCAAGCAGACAGTGTTGCAGGAAACTCAGAAAGGAAAGCCTGTTCTGCCTAGACAAATAGAATAATGTGTCTGGAAGAGGTAATTCTCAAACCAAGACCTACCAAATGAGTAGGTGATAGTCAGGCAAAGGTGGTTGCAGCAGGAGCAGGTGAAACAGAACTAAGTGATCAGAAGGATAGTTTAGGCAGAGTTGACATTGTCAGACCTATGAATATAATTTCTCAGGGAAGGCAAGAGAATTCAGATCAGGAAGTATTTTGAAAGAGTTGGCATGACAAAATTCTCATCTCACATATTTTTATTAACAAAATGCTTATGAGAACTTCCAATCTAAAACAAAACCCCTCAAAACACATATGATCCTGGAACTAAAAGAAATCATCTAGATCTTTTTATACAGAGGGGGAATTCAGACCAGAAGAAGTTAATGACTAACACCAAACAGCAAATAAATGGCTAGGGACCCAGTGCCATGAGTGATGTTCAAGCTGATGCTGTGAAATAAATGTTCTTCAAAAAATAAACACACTTTTTGTTCTGGTTTCCTTATCAGTTGGAATATGTACCTCTTTGAGCCCAAGTGAACATTCAATGTTTTTGGAAACTTCAGCATATTTCTTAAATTCTCCATGAATTCATTCTCAAGCTGCAGTTGGAATTGGGTCTGCCTGGAAGAAGCTCATGGGCTTCTGCTTGGAGGATTGTATCCACCCAGTTGAACTGTTCTCCTCAAAGACTTCCCCCCAGGAGACACAGCATTTGTTGGTTCTACTTAATTTTAGATTTTGTTCTGTTACTTTTCCCTCCCTTGGTCTTGGAGAACACAGAGAACTTATGAGGCTAATTTAGGGCAGTTATGCTAAAAGTAAAAAGTAATGTTTTCTCTTTGTAGAAAAACACCCCAGGGGCAGAGAATGCAGGAAATTGTGTGTCACCGTGATGAAAAACAAATGAAAGCCTTTACAGCAGAAGTGCCCGTCTCTGATCATCTAACACGTCCATCACAGCATGCCAATGCAGATGTGTAGTGTAGGTGACAGCCAACTGAGCATCCCCAACCAGATTCCTCTCATTCCCTTCTTCACCATGTCCTCCATGGCGGTTCTCAGATATCAGTAGGAGGCAGTAGATGTTCTCAGAAAAATAATGCAAATGCATGTGTGACTTTTAAGATCATTAGATCAGGATGTGGAAAGTGACTCTAGAAGGAAACAGTTGCCCTGAAGCTAGAATTGTATTCTTTTCATTGCATGAATGCTTTGGTTACTTCATCTTATCATGATATGATTATCCTGGTGACATCATTCCTGTTCCAGTTACCTGGAGGAAGAGGAACATCCACAGATGGGAAACAGAAACTGAAATGGAAGACCTGGGAATGTAGGCCAGAAAGGAAGTCTTGATGGAGTCTTGGAGGATTTCATGTGTCTGGAAAGATTGTCCTGAGGAAGGTTTAGAGGTGGCATCCCTTAAGAGGATGTGAACCAGAAGCTGGGAAGCAATCTCAAAATATCAATTGTTCCTCTGAGTTTCAATCAGCTGTAGCTTGAAACCAGATTATTCAGATTCATGGTCCTCTTTGAATTTATTTTCCTTTTATTATATCCCAGAAACAAAGCATTTTATACATATTTGGGCCAGTTTTAAAGGAGTGAACAGTGTTCTGTGGGTGTCAGAGATAATCAAGGGGAGGCCTAAAATAGTGGTTTTGTCTTTGGGATATTATGCCTCCCAGGGGACATTTGGCAATGTGGGGACACATTTTTGGCTGCCACAACTGGTGGTTGGGGGGATGCTAGAGCCATTTGATATGACCGGGGATACTGCTAAACACCCCACAATGCACAGAGCAGCCCCACAACAAAGAACGATACAGCTCAAAAGGTCCATATTCCCAGCTTCCAGATTTTCCTTCCAGTGCCATCCCTGTATTTTAATGTTTTAGTTGTTGTTGAGGTAAATAACATTCTCTTACTCCAGTTTTAGAAAATAAGCTGCTTCTATTCTCAATCCTGAGTATTCTTTGGACTTTCTCCACTTTCTAAGTCAATGATACTGAATATTTATTTAGCTTATACTAGTCCTATAAACTAAACTGTGCACTTGGAAATAAAGAAATTTAAGATGCTATACCTCAATAGAGGTGATTAAGGCCTGAGTTTGATCCCTGGGTCAAAAAATTCCTATTGTAAAGGAACCTGGTGATTTGGGAAATTAGGCCTTACCTCCCACTGTGATAGGGTGGACTTGGGGGGGGGGCCGGCTTTTTCTGGGCTACTCCCAGAGCCTGGAAATCATTCTTGAAGTTAATAACAAATACCTGTGACACTAAAACATTCACAATCCTCTCAATGGAACCAGTCATGGACTCTAACAATTGTGTGGCATTACTTGTATAAGATTCTGAAATCGTGTACTACTTTTATTTCTTAATGGATTTTTGTATCTTAACTACATTTTCTCCATTGTACTTTTTCCTTGATGGATTGGGTTGAGAATTGGTTTATTTTCTAAAGAGGACCTGCTCTAAGAGAGATGTTTCTGTGCAAAATTCCAGAATTCTGAACAGAACTAGATTTTGTAGGATGTATTTGTTATTCCCCTTACACACACACACACACACACACACACACACACAAAGGAGTAGAAACTGCTGGGCACCCTCAGCTGGATGTGAGGGTCTGAGGGTCTGGGTGGGAGACAGACAAATCCATAATCCAAACTTTTTAGTAATTCTAAAAGAAATAAGAAGAAAATGTGGTTTGTGATGAACATTAAAACTGTCGTCTTACTATTTCAAAACTCTTGGTAGTTTTCCCTGTAATTACAATGCCTTTCCATGATTTCTACATATATAATTCTTTATTTATTATTTATTGACTTGAGGTTTATACAGTGGGCTTCCCCTACTTTATGTTATTGGCTATGCATCAGGTCCGAAGTTTCAGCTTTGAGTTTTTGACTTACTCACTCATGAAAATGCTAAGACTTGTTGTTTCCATAAGGGTAGGTAAAATATATTAAAGAGCTTATTCACTAAAAATCTCATTGGTAAAGAAGTGCATTAAGTTAAACCTGTTATCTTCTTAGACAAGGGTTTTAAAGGTAGGAAATACATCAACATGCAGTAGAGAATGAGATACTTTTTAGAGGTGGGGGAGCTGGTTTGAAAACCTGATCACAGCTGGGTGCAGTGGTGAATTCCTGTAATTCCAGTGGCTGGGGAGATTGAGGCAGGAGGATAGCAAGCTCAAAGCCAGTCTCAGCGATGTTGAGCAATAAGCAACTCAGTGAGATCCTATCTCTAAAAAAAATACAAAAAAAGGCTGGGGATGTAGCTCAGTGGTGGAGTGCCCCTGAGTTCAATCTCTGGTACCCAAACAAACAAACAGCCTGAATACATAAGAGAATCGTTACATTTACTTCTACTACCTATATTAGAATTAGAATAAAACAATTCTCTTTTGTTTAAATTTATTAATTCTTCCATGAGGAGGTCTGATAATGTTTTTTGGAACCAATGCATCAACCAATTAAATTAGCAAACATTCAATTAACAAATTAAAATTAACAACATTTATTGAATACTTATAAGGTATAAGCTATTGTTTTAAATATAGGTGGGAGAGAGCAGAGTTAGGAGGAGCTTCCAAGGGGGTAAACAGCAGGTTCCTAACCTGAGGCATCTTACAGATTAGGCTCTTTTGTAGTGAATTCCATCCCTTTATGGTGGCAAATATGTGTGTGGGTGGCATGTAGGGGGTGTGTGCGTTTGGGGTGTGTGTGTGCGCCCGCAGTGTGTGTTTGTGGTGGCGGTGGTGTGCGTGTGCGTTTATAATGCCATTGTGGTACTAATGAAAGGTGTCCAACTGGGAAAGCGATGGACAAGGGGCCACTTCTTCATTCAGCCACTGATAGGATGGGCAGAGTCAGTTAAAGATCTCTCATAAACAATTGAGATTTGTTTAGAAACAGTGAACAATTACAAATTTCTGGAGAGCTGTTGAAACAAAAAGCAAAGCAAGAAAGAAATAGGTATGGAGTGATACTAAACTGCAGCAGAAGATTACGTCTTTTCTCACCCCCTCCTCCTGCCACCCCCAGAAGTATGAATACAAAGAGAGAGAGGGAAGGTATCTGGCTATTTCCATGAAAAATGACTCTCCCCTACAATCACCTTCTGTCAATAAAATGCGTATTTTCTGACATGTCAATTAGGTGATTCATAATCCAGATGACCATCCCCTTCCATTTAGTACCGCTGGGCAGGGTTAAATGTCTGAAGTGTTTACCCTTTATGACCAGTGGCATGGGTCTGTTCTCAGTCAAACCGGGCCACTCATGACATGTTTGCCTGTAGGATTTCTCTTGAGGTAAAGTAACCATGATTATCAGATTTTAACCTGAACGGCAGATGAGGACAGTGGTTTTGCCATCAGCAGTGAGGAATGCCTGTTTTACAGTACCAGGCATAACGCGTTTGTGGGAAGAGTTTGATGCACAGTGAACAGCCTGTAATTTACAGAACTCCAGCGAGCAGAGCTTAAGCGGCAGAGGTTGGGACTTCAAAGGGAAGGTCTGCAGTTCAAGAACCAGTTATTAAGGAGGGATGATTTGTCCTCAGCCTCTTAAGCTAATTTTAAAAGATCGGACTGACAATGAAGTGATCATTTTTTTTTTAAGTTGAGCTAATATTCACACAACATGAAATTATAATACCATTTTGACCATTTTAAAGTGTATACTTCAGTGACCTCCAGAGGACATTAAGTGGTCTTTTTTAAAAAAAGACAAGGGGATAGGACTCTAAGGGGAGGGGGGGGGGCTTTTTCATTCATCAGTGAATTCAGTCACACCTAACAAATATTAAATAATTTCAACATTTAAATATTGAATACTCCTTTGTACTTTTGTGATGCTGTCTTCAAATAATATATTTCTGTTGTACAGAAGGCACAGATTATTAACTGGTTTTACAGTTAATGTTACTACAGCATTTCCAACTTTAATTCTGAAGAAAAGCAGATGGAGTTTAAAATATGCATTTTGTGAAAATACAGGGATGGTGTTTGGAGAACATTTGAATAGAAATGTTGAAAATTGTTCTGGAAACTTGAAAACAACTTTTTGATAAATAAAAAAAAAATATATATATATTTTTAGAAACATGTTTGGGAATGGGCTGATTTTGGAGACTACTTTCTACTATTTTGGGATGTATTTATGAATAACAGAAATCTTTACTTTAAAACTTTAATCTGCTATGCATATAAAATAGACTGGTCAAATAAGCAAATGAGAGACTTCTGTGTTAGTAGAAAATAGAAGATAAAAATTTGTTTTGACCAAAAGTAGATCTTCTTAACCAACTGGGTGTGGAGACATATTCCCATGGAGATAAATGCAACTCCGCTGAGGCCATTTCAAATTACAAGTCCTCTGCAAGCCTCCTCCCAGCAACCCTCCCCAAGATTTTGATTTGTTCTCCTTGCATATGGTGAGTAACAATAGTCCTTTACCCAGCTGAGACCAAACAAAGGAAGATAAACACTGCTTTTAACAAGAAGGTTTTGGCTATTAGATAACGCAGAAAAATCTTTTTTATCTGAATCACACTCAGAATTTAAAATAATTTTTATCAAGGATTAAGGATTATCTCTGTATCTGTGATGGGAAAGGTTTATTAAGTAACTGACAACAGTAAAAAGTATTTTATTTCATCTATTTGAGAGTCTTATCATTTACAAGCGTATTGGTATTTCCTTTACATAGAAAGAATATATTTTGTTAAAAGTGTATGACTGTGGACTCTGCTTGGCCATCTTTTTGTCTACATCTGTGTTTGCTGAAGCAGTGGAGGTTTGGGAGAATTCCATAAATACACTTGAGACATGTCGGGGTAAACAAATGGAGATTAATTTACAGGACTATTCAGATACTTTAATTTGCTATTGATACTCCAAGAGGCCTTGTCTGCTGAGCATGCTTTGCTGCTTCATTGGTGTTTTGATTTGTACTCTTCTTTTAGCTACTGAACATCTTTTTCATCTTTTTATTTTTTAATGCATGGCTTATTACACTTTGCCTATATTCCTAATGAGCTGCTGGTCTTTTTCTCACAGACCTTTGCTTT
The DNA here is from genome assembly GCA_020662805.1 of Glaucomys volans. NCBI lineage: Eukaryota > Metazoa > Chordata > Mammalia > Rodentia > Sciuridae > Glaucomys > Glaucomys volans. Next base: position 216,746 of record JAJEJO010000571.1, on the reverse strand, counting down.
CTTTCTTTCTTTCTTTCTTTCTTTCTTTCTTTCTTTCTTTCTTTCTTTCTTTCTTCTTTCTTTCTCCTTTCTCCTACTCCTCCTCCTTTTCTCCTTCTCCTTCTCCTCCTTTTTTTTTTTTTTTTTTTTTTTTGTAGTAGAGATTGAACCCAGGGACACTTAATCACTGAGTCACATCCCCAGCCCTTTTTAAAAAAAATTATTATTTTTTTTTTATTTTTGGAAGATAAGTTCTCTTTTTTCTTTAGGTTTTTTGTTTGATTCGTTATACACAAATGGGGTACAACTATCTTTTCTCTGGTTGTACATGAAGCAGAGTCACAACATTTGCGTAATCATACATGTATATATGGTAATGATGTTTTTCTCATTCTATTATTTTTCCTTCCCTCCACCCCTCCCCACCCCTAATTTTCCTTTATACAATTCATCCTTCCTCCATTCTTGCCTCCCTCCCACCCCCCATTATGTATCATCATCCACTTATCAGAGAAATCATTCAGCCTTTGGTTTTGGGGATTGGCTTATCTCACTTAGCATGATATTCTCCAGCTCCATCCATTTACCTGCAAATGCTATAATTTTATTCTTCTTTATGGCTGAATACTATTCCTTTGTGTATATATACCATAGTTTCTTTATTCATTCATCTATTGAAGGGCATCTAGGTTGGTTCCACAATCTAGCTATTGTGAATTGATGCCTGCTATAAACATTGATGCCCAGCCCTTTGTGATTTTGTATTTTGAGACAGGGTCTCAAAAAATTGCTGAGCCTGGTTTTGAACTTGTGATCCCCCTGCCTCAGTCTCTCAAACTACTGGGATTATAAGTGTGCCCCACCATGCCTGGCTATTACATGCCTTTTTAAATTCAAGTGTTGTAAATATCTACTTTCTGTCTCTGTCTTGTCATTTAATTTATGGTGTCTTTCTTGAAACACAAGTTTGCATTTTTTGAATAGTCAAATTGGCAGTCTTCCCCCTTAAGACTTCTGGGGTTTGGTTGTATATTAGAAAAGGTTTTCCTACCCCAAGATGATAAAGATTTTAAAAACATTTTTCTAACAACTGTATATTATTAAAAATATTTCAGTGCCAATAGACCTTTCTGCAGTGATAGAACTCTATGAATCTATGTTGCCCATTGTTGTGTCACTAGCTACATGTGGCTGTTGAACACTTGAAATGTGGCTAGTGCAACTGAAAACTGAAATTTCAATTTTATCTAGTTTCACTTAATTTTAATATAATTTGAATACCTGTAAGTGACTAGTAGTATGCATTGAACCACACAAGAAGATCTTCAATCTTTCTGAAATTTGTTTTTGTGTGCATTCTTATTTGGAGATTTTTCCTATATGAATATCCAATTATCCTAACAAGTGGTTGTTGTTTTTTTTGGGAATTATCCTTATTCTTTCCCATTGATTTGAAAGTCACTTATGTCATATGCTAAATTCCCATCTAAATACAAATACTTTTGCACTCCAATCTGTTTCATTGATCTATTTGTTTATCTTTGGGCCATTATATCATATTTTAAGTTATTCTTTTTTTTTTTTGGTAAGGCATTTCCTTTGTCATTTTTATTCTTTTTCAAAATTTATTGTTTCCTCTTGCATATTTTCTTTTCTAGGTGAAGTTAAAAGTAGCTTGCCAAGTTCTATAAAAATGTTTTGTTAGAATATTGGTGAGAGGGCTGGGGATATAGCTCAGTTGGTAGAGTGCTTGCCTCACAAGCACAAAGCTCTGGGTTCAATCCCCAGCACCGCCCAAAAAAAAAAAAAAAAAAAAAAAGAATATATATATATGAAAATTTCAATGACTTTTTAGATCCATTTGGAAAATGATTGACATTTTTATGATATCAAGATTTTCCTCTAGATATTTCTTTATATTTAGTCTAGTTTTATTCCTATGGACTTTATTTTTTGTTAGATTATTTTTAGGCATTTTATAATTTTGTTGCTGTGTGTTCGTCAGTTTTTCATCACCGTGACCAAAATACCTGACCAGGACACCATAGAGGAGGAAAAGTTTATTTGGGCTCACGGTTTCAGAGGTTTAGTCTACAGTGGGCCAACTCCATTGCTCGGGGCCCAAGATGAGGCAAAACATCATGGCAGACGGCATAGTGGAGGAGCCCTGCTCTGTTGTTTGTGTCTGGGAAGCAGAGAGATTGAGGCAAAGGAGCCCCAAGGTGGATGAACCCTTCAGCATAGGCACCAATGACCCACTTCCTCCAGCCACTCCCCATTTGCCTACAGTTACTACCCATTTAGTCCATTCAAACTAGGATGGACTGATTAGATTTTATCTCTCACAGTCCAATCATTTCATTTCCAAATATTCCTGCATTAACACAGGTGCTTTTGGGGGACACCTCATATCCAAACCATAACAATTGCTATTGCAAATATTCTTTTTTAAAAATTAAAGTTTTTAATTGATTATTATTGGCGTATAAGAAAGTTATTGACCTAATATCCATTTACTTGCTGAACTTTTAGTCCTTAATATTTTTGGTTTTCTAAATAGTAAATTACAGCATCTTCAAATACTGCCAATTATATATTCATTTTCAAGTGAATACTTCATTATATGTATATATATATGTGTGTGTGTATTACTTATAATCTTATTGCATTGGTTAGGAACTTGAAAGCAATGTTGAATTAATAGCCACAATTAGGAGTGTTCTATCCTTTCTTTCTTTTTGGACTGCTTCAAATTTTTGATCGTGATATGTATAGGTTGCTGATCTCCCCTCCTCCGCAATATGCACTCCCTCCCCCAATTCAGCTTCCCCATTTCAGTAAATAGTACCTCCAAATTGCTAGATCTCCTGGCAGAAGTGTCAGGTGTTATTCTTGACTCTAGACTGTAAACTCTTACTCTTAATGATGTGAAACTCCTGTTGGCTCTACCTTCCAGATACATGCAGAATCACTTCACTGCCTCCACCTGTTCTACTGTTTCCATACTGATTCAAGCCATCATTGTCTCACGGTGGATAATTGCATGAGCTCCCATCTGGGCTCCTTAATTCTGCCTCGGTCATCTATTCTCAGCACAGCAATGAGGAAAATAATGTAAATTTGTAACTCAGGTCATGTCTCTGCTCACATCCATCCACAGTTTTCCCAGCTTATTCAGAGCAGAACTAAAATCCTTAGTGTCCTCTGAGACCCCATGTGATCAGCCTTCCTCGTTACCTCTGTGACTCATGTTCACGTCACTGTCACTCCCCCATCTCTTTAAGCGTTTTGCCTATTGTCATATTTTCTTCCCTGACCTCCCCATTAAAAATATATCCTCCCTTTCCTACTTTTCTGTCTAGTTTTTCTTTACAGCTTTTGTTTGCCTCTGGCAAATCTATATTTTACTTCCTTGCTTGTTTTTTTTTTTATCTTCCACTAGATTATCAGCTCCATGAGGTGAGAGATTTCTTCTGTTTTGTTCAGCATCCCTTTTTCCTAAAAGAGTGCTTGATTCAAAGTCTATATGATTTTTCTCCTGAATTCTATTACTATTAATTCGTGTTTAAATGAATGTGTGGTCATGCTTACTTTCCTTCATAAACTCTCATTGGTCTTGATGAATAACATTTTTTATACCTTGCTAATTTTGAGTTGATACTGTTTTATTTAAGATTTTTTGCATTGGGGAGAATCATTGATAGTTTTCTGCTTTGTGTTATAATTTTTTTTGTTAGTATTTGTCTCCACGGATGAGTTGACAAGGAACTTTCTACCTTTTTCTCTATGCCCTGAAAAAAAGTTATACAATAGAATCTCTTCATTACATGCTTTGTAAAATTTGTGTATAAAAATCACCTGAGCTCAGTATAAAGTTTAGTTTGTTGACTAAGTTCTTCCTTCTGTGGGCATTGATTTACTCATGCTTTCTAACTTTTCTTGATTTAATTTTGATGATTTATATCTTTCTAGAAAATCATACTTTTAATTTGTATTTTAAAATTTTCATGTGTATAATGACTTTTTCTTTCTAATGGTGTTTGAGTCTTTTCCATTATTTGCTTATAAAAGTTCATATTTGTGGCTGGGGTTGTGGCTCAGTGGTAGAGCACTTGCCTTGCATGTGTGAGGCACTGGATTTGATCCTCAGCACCATATACAAAGAAATGGATAAAACAAAGGTCCATCAACAACTAAAAAATATATTTTTTAAAAAGTTGTTTTACATTGGGTTTTAAAAGGAAGCTTTGGTTTTTGTTCTATTTACTATTTTCCTTTCTCTTTATTGATTTTTTTCTTTATGTTTGATTTGTTCATGATCTCGGGACGTACTGGTTGAAAGCATTGTCAACACTTTAAATCCTTATCAATCTTTTAATACTTTTGTCTTTTTTATTTTTAAAAGCATGTGAGCAGCAGTCCAAAGATTTTGATATGTTGTTCTCTTTGTCATACATTTCATACAATCTGTCATTTTGATTTTGATTTCTTTTTTGTCCAATAATTATTTAGAAGAATGTTTTAAGATTTCCAAATAGCTATTTTAATTTACTTTTTGATACTATTTACTTTTATTTTGATTTTGCTATACACAGAATCTGTACTCAGCATACATTCTTATTTACAAAATTTAATAAAATTTAGCATTCTAGCTAGATGATTAATTTTCTTCAAGAAGTATGTATGTAATGTGTTTTGGAAAACTTTCTTCCTTTGCATGTACAAAATATTATGCATATCACTGTGAGCCTCTTAAGGGTCTGTTGATTTCAGAGCAAGTATTTTATGATCTCCTGGAAGACTTATGTTTTACATGTCCTCTAGTATCTGTTCTTTGTATTTTAAAACTATCTGTTGAGTGAACAGCCATTAATATATAAACTTGTAATCTTTTGTCCTTAGATTTCCTTTCTTTTTAGGGGCTATTGGGGATTGAACTCAGGGGTACCTGACCACTGAGCCACATCACCAGCCCTATTTTTTTTTTTTAATTTATTTTTTTTATTGAACACAAATGGAGTACAGCTATTGTTTC